>CANIUD010000890.1:272500-282500 GCA_947470075.1 Closterium sp. Yama58-4 | reverse complement strand
TGTCCTCTCCGTACCGCACCTCGACGAGCCTCGACACCAGGGAGCCTGCTTCCCGGCGGCACCGGGCGTCCATGCGGAACAAAAACCAAATCCCTTTCCCCCGATGGTAACCGGCCGGACTCTCCCAAAAGCGGAAGCACCGGGAAGTTCGACGTCGGACCTAGGACGTATCCTCAGAAAATGGGCTTGCCGGATTCCTCCTCTAACCTAGCGTCCCCCGCCACCGGTGCTCCAATCTCTCTTGGCACCGGCTGGTGTGACTGCGGGGTCTTGCTCGCCCGGCCCTCCGAAATCCTCTTCGGTTGGCTGGGAAGGGGCGCCCGTGGTGATGGCAAGGGATGTTTCTCAGCCGGGCCCGATCGCAGTGCATCAAGGAGCTGCGAACGGGCACGGGATATAGACCTCTCCGCGATCGGGACTGGCCGTCCGGTCGCAAAACCCTCCCCTTGAGCGGGGCCCCCACGAGCCCCGGCACCTAATAAAAACTGGGACCCCACTCCTGACGATGGATATCTTGGAACCTGGCTCGATGAAGAACGCAGCGAAATGCGATACGTAATGCGAATTGCAAAACTCCGTGAATCATCGAAACTTTGAACGCATGTTGCGCCCGAGGCCTCGGCCGAGGGCACGTCTGCTTGAACGCCACACACATCCAGGTGGAGCCACGCATTCCGCACCCACACCCTCCGCACGCGACTAACGAGCGGCTGGATGAACGGGACGGAGCTGCCAAAATGCGTCGGCATACGAGGGGCGCTCGGGCTGTTTTTGCCCGAGACAATCGCCCGTACCTGGGAAAACGAGATGCCAACCGGGAGGACGCGAGCGGGACGAGCGCGACGAGGCGGGTGGCGACCCCGCTGGGCCCGGTGAACCCAGCCGGCCAACGGACCCCGTCCGGACCTCCCAGCAGGTGGGGGGGTATCGGATGCCAAACCGGTTCCTCTTTTCCTCTCCCGAGAAGGCCGCGAAACGGAGAAATGGAGTCCGAGGGCGTGGCAACCCTCGGTCTCCGCCCTCCAAAGTAGCGCGCACGGACCGGGCGAGGGGCGGACGGGGCTCGTACTAAAAATGGTCGGACCGGGGAAGAACCGGGCAAACCCCCAAACGATGGCTTCAAGTCAGGCGAGACCACCCGCTGAATTTAAGCATATTACTAAGCGGAGGAAAAGAAAACAACCGTGATTCCTTTGGTAGCGGCGAGCGACCAAGGAAAAGCCCAGGCTTGAAATCCGAGGGCCTCCGGCCCTCCGAATTGTAGTCTGAAAAGGAAGCGTTCTCTGTGACGGGCGCCGCCTTAAGTCCACTGGAAAGTGGCGGCAGAGAGGGTGACACCCCCGTCGGGCGACGACCCGTCACTTCACGAGGCGCATCCGAAGAGTCGGGTTGCTTGGGAGTGCAGCCCCAACATGGGTGGTAAGCTCCATCCAAGGCTAAATACGGCCAGGTTTCCGATAGCGAACAAGTACCGCGAGGGAAAGATGAAAAGAACTTTGGAAAGAGAGTAAAAAGTGCTTGAAATCGTCAGGAGGATAAGCGCATGAGCCCAAGCAAACCTGCGGGACCCGTTCACGCGGGGCCCGGAGGTACGCAGCGCCGGTCGAGGCCGCGGGAAAAGGAGCTCGCTCCCACCGCGGCGGAGACCGAGGATGGCCCTCACGGGTCGGCGCTGGCGAAACGGGCTGATGCGACCCGTCTTGAAACACGGACCAAGGAGGCCAACGCGGCTGCGAGCCAATGGGTTGAAAACCACAATGGCGACAGTGAAAGCGACCCGTGAGAAGGCGGCCTCGTGCTGCCCGCACCACGGACCGCCCCGGGGGCCTCGGCGCCCGGGGTGCGTTGAGTAGTCGCGTTGGGACCCGAAAGATGGTGAACTATGCCTGAGCAGGGCGAAGCCAGAGGAAACTCTGGTGGAGGCCCGCAGCGCTACTGACGTGCAAATCGTTCGTCAGACTTGGGTATAGGGGCGAAAGACTAATCGAACCATCTGGTAGCTGGTTCCCTCCGAAGTTTCCCTCAGGATAGCTGGTGCTCGATACGTGGTTACGTCTGGTAAAGCGAATGATTGGCGGGCTCGGGGGAGAAGCTCCCTCGACCGACTCTCAAACTTTAAACGGGCGAGGAGGGCCGCCATCTTAATTGTGGCTGGCTTTCAGGGGTGCTGGCTGACCCCACCAACATGAGTGCCAAGTGGGCCATTTTTGGTAAGCAGAACTGGCGAGGCGGGATGAACCGAAAGCCGGGTTACGGTGCCTAACTACGCGCTAACCTAGATCCCACAAAGGGTGTTGATTGATTAAGACAGCAGGACGGTGGTCATGGAAGTCGAAATCCGCTAAGGAGTGTGTAACAACTCACCTGCCGAATCAATTAGCCCCGAAAATGGATGGCGCTCAAGCGCGTGACCTATACCCGGCCGCACCCGGCTGCTGGTGAGCCGGTGCGAGTAGGAGGGCGCGGTGGGACGCATCGAAGCGTGCGCGTGAGCGCGCGTGGAGCTCCCGATCGCTGCAGATCTTGGTGGTAGTAGCAAATATTCAAATGAGAACTTTGAAGACTGAGGTGGAGAAAGGTTCCATGTGAACAGCAGTTGCACATGGGTTAGTCGATCCTAAGAGATGGGGTAACTCCTTGAGAACGGCGCGGTTCTCCCCGCGCCGCCCATCGAAAGGGAATCGGGTCAAAATTCCCGAACCGGGGACGTGGCAGCTGGCGGCAACGCGAGCGAATCCGGTTACGTCGGCGGGGGCTCCGGGGAAGAGATGTCTTTTCTTTTTCACAGCTCGATGGCCCTGAAATCGGCTTGCACGGAGATAGGGCCTGCGCAGCTGGTAAAGCACCGCACGTCTCGCGGTGTCCGGACCGCCCCCAACGGCCCTTGAAAAGCCGGAGGAGCGAATACTGCTCACGCACGGTCGTACTCATAACCGCATCAGGTCTCCAAGGTGAACAGCCTCTGGTCAATGGATTAATGTGGGTAAGGGAAGTCGGCAAAACGGATCCGTAACCTCGGGAAAAGGATTGGCTCCGAGGGCCGGGCCCGGGGGGCTGCGCCTCGACGCCGCAGGCTGTCGGAGGTCTACCCGACGCCGGTTCACCCCGGTAAGGGCGGGCCCCCGCGTGCCTGCTGGCCGACGGGCGCAGAGCGGTCCCTTCACGGGGACCCTCCCCTGGGCGGAGAGCGGTCGTCTCGGAACTGGCGCGGACAAGGGGAATCCGACTGTTTAATTAAAACAAAGCATTGCGATGGTCCCGACGGATGTTGACGCAATGTGATTTCTGCCCAGTGCTCTGAATGTCAAAGTGAAGAGATTCAACCAAGCGCGGGTAACTATGACTCTCTTAAGGTAGCCAAATGCCTCGTCATCTAATTAGTGACGCGCATGAATGGATTAACGAGATTCCCACTGTCCCTACCCACTATCCAGCGAAACCACAGCCAAGGGAACGGGCTTGGAAAAATCAGCGGGGAAAGAAGACCCTGTTGAGCTTTACTCTAGTCTGACATTGTCAATTGACTCACGAGGTGTAGCATAAGTGGGAGGGAAACCGCCGGTGAAATACCACTACTCTTGACGTTATTTTACTTAATCCGTGAGGTGGAGGCGGGGGATTGCCCTTGTTTCTTGCCTAAAGGCTTCGGCCGATCCAGGCGGATGACCTTGTCAGGTACTGACATTCTTGACCCCTCCGCCATTTCCCCATCTAGTGTTGCGGCATCCGTACCGTCGTCCGCAACGTTCTTATTAGCGGGTACTTCCGGTTATTTGTACTCAACTGCCTGCTAGTTCAAACCTCTCTTTCTGTTCCTAACTTCTGCCCAACTTGTTTTAACAGAACCTTATTGAGCGCCACCGCAGCGACCTTCGAGGATATTATATGCAACTTCTTTAGTTCATCTGAGTTGAGTATTGTCTTGGCCAGCTTTCTGTAACACATTGGGACAAGGCTGAAGGCAACAAACGTGCTAAAACCGGACGAGAAACAGAATACTTACGGTAGAAATGATACCGTCAGATTTAAGGTAGAAACAGAATACTTAAGGTAGAAACCGAATACTTACGGGAGACAGAAAGTTGACATACCGTCAGATTTAAGCGACCCATGACCAGATACTCACAGAATTGCATAGTCTAAGAAAGTCGTAGGCCATTCTTTCTCCCCTTCTATCACAAGCTGGTACAGGTCTTCTGGTACAGAAACATTAACGCCACAACCAGATAGAGATACAGGCCCAGCCATCTGCACGCAAAAGATCACCGGTAGACGATGGGACCTTTCGTACGTAATGTTTTCCAAAACGCACTCTCGCCTGGACCATTCATTCTCGTCTGTACGTTGCGCAGGTTCTTTCGCACCGCACCACGATCCCTACGTATGCCAGGTGGCGCCCGTCGGTGTAATCTTGCGAGGTGGGTTCGACACCCAACCGTTCTACCGCACAACATGCAGCATGCCACGTGGACGTTGATGCCAATGTCCATGCGGTGGCAGTCCGAGGCCCAAATAGATGATGTTTTCAACAAAAGCCTTAGTTGACTGTAGACAAACACGTTATCTGTCAACATACAACAGCCAGAAGTCACAGGAATGTTTTTATACTCAAAATTCAACCCGAACAGGATTGCCATGTCGAGGATCTTATCCTCATATGATCAGCTATTTCTGCCAGATTTCCCGCGTTTTGTCGGTTTAATTCGTAGAGCTGCTCCAACAAACTCGACGAGGCCAGCTGCAGAGATGTTACATCCGCACCAGAACACGATCACTCTTGACACCGCCCTTAGCAAGACACACGAACAGCATCTCTGCGACCTCGACGCAATGTTTAAGTGGCTACAAGACCATTGGATCATCACCAAAGGCTCGAAGTGCAAGTTTTTTAAGCAGGTTTTTGGGTTTTTGAAGCAAGTCATCTCATACGACGGCATAAAAATCGACCAGAAGAAAATCAAGACTATCGCGGAGTGAAAATCACTGCTAGTGTCACGTCATTTCGGAGTTTTTTTGGTTTCATCAATTACGTCCGACGGTTTATCCTGAATATGGCGAGGATAACCGGTCTACTGACCAACCTACTGCACAAGTATAAGAATTCCGTATGGCAGCGGCTCACAACCGATCGCCTACCCATTGTTGCGTACAACAACGCCCCCTCCACCACGACCAACCATTCTTAATTTTTCCTCAATTACGGGATGGATCCGGTTGTACCCAAAGCAACAACTTCTGAGAAGTCGGTACCACGCTTGCAACATTTCGTAACGAAACTCCAGGCAATCCGCGAGAAACCTGTCGAG
Organism: Closterium sp. Yama58-4; assembly: GCA_947470075.1. Classification (NCBI taxonomy): domain Eukaryota; kingdom Viridiplantae; phylum Streptophyta; class Zygnematophyceae; order Desmidiales; family Closteriaceae; genus Closterium; species Closterium sp. Yama58-4. The sequence continues at coordinate 277,194 of CANIUD010000890.1, read as the reverse complement.
GTCATTCGAAAAGCTAATGCAACTGGCCGCAAATACTCGGATTTACTGCGCCGAGAAAGCAACATGGCAGCTGAGCAACTAGTCCTCATCGACACCAAGAACCTGCGCCCGCGCTTTTGCGGCCCCTTCCGCATAGTGCACATGATAATACCCGTCAGGACGAAACTTTAAGGCCTGACGACTGGCACATTCACGATGCATTCCACGTCAGCCTCTGAAGCCGTTTCTACCAGTCACAACGAACATTGTATGCCAAAATGCCGCCCCGACAGTTCGACCCTTGGCCCGTTGAAGATTCTGGCTCACCGTGTTCGGCTTGACGTCTCAGGGCGCCACGTGGACTTCCTGATTCGTTCGACTGACCGCACCAGTGAGGACGATACATGAGTGCCATCCGCCTCGCTTGAAACATCTTCATTGCTTTGTGATTATCTCCCCCGGAAGCGTGCCTCGGATATTGACCACATTTCATAAGGAGGAGGGTGGTGTAAGGAAAATCCCTTTTTCTTACTAGGGTTGGGGTTGGCGTACAACCCCAACTTTCGAAAGTGCACATTTGGCCACTTTGCTTGCTGCCGAAGCAACCTCGCGTCGCCTTCGGCTTTCCTTTGCCCAACCTGCACCCAACCTCAGGTTCCCGAGGTTCCCGCCTAGCTAGGATAACCCGCTATATATCGCGTGCCTTACATTGTATCGTCAGTCCATGTAGTCGCAAGCTTCGTTATTCTTTTTCCACGCAACTCTGTTGAACAACTCATAACACCAAACCTCAATACCAGCATCGCACCTGCTAGCTCAACGTTTGCTTGATTTTTCTACAAATGTTTGGTCATGTCTTCTCTTACAATTGTACTCGTTTGCCAACTCAGTGCAATCCTACATTGCACCCGTAACAGGCGGGAATTGTCATGTACACGGTATGGTGAGACGCGGAGGTGTTTCGTTACAACCTGTCAACCCAACCAGAAATCCACAGCGATGAGCAATGGAAGAAATCGGTCGCGACAAGTTCAAGAATCAGGCGCTCGAAAGGTTGGCTTAGGTTTGGATTGGAGGAGAGGAAGAGCAAAATGAACGGCGGCTGGCGCTTCCCGCGCAGCAGCTTGCCTTGGCCACTGAAGCGACACCCCACCTGCCTCGTTTTATTTCCTCATGCCCTTCCAATCCACGCACTTGACTCACACGGCTCCCGGCGCTGAAGCACACGCAAGTTTGCTTCAGCAAACAGAAGCTCACCGTTACCCCCGCTCTTCGCGCATAATGCTGACTTAGAGACTCTCTCACCATGCGCTATTTATAACTCTCCACGCGCGCGCGAGGCGTACAGCGAGTGTGATGGGGAGCACGCTCGGCGAGCTGGGGTATTTTTTTTTAGTCGACTCAATATTCGGCTCATTTCAAGCGCTCTAAATATATATAATTTATTCGTTGCTCGGTCGAATAAAAAGTCGCGATGGGGAGTACGTTCGGCGAATTGGGGTACGCGTGCGCGATCAACGTGGGCGTGCTGGCGGGCATGCTCGTGGCGTACACCATCCTCTCCAAGCAGCCGCTCAACGCGCGCGTCTACTTCACCAAATGGTTCTCCATTGACGACCGGGTGCGTGCCGCCTCGCGCTGCCACGCCAGGTGCTGCGAGCCCAATCAGCCGCGAGGTGCTGCGAGCCCAATTAGCCCAACACAGCTCGAATTGTGAATTGCCCCCGAGAAATTGAGCTCTGAAAAGGCAACCGGGAGAAGTTAAGACCTTAAGCATGCGAATTGAAGACAATGCTGCGTTTATTCGAGTGTAGCATGTCCGTTCCTCGTCCGCCCTGCCCTCATTGCCCGCTCCTTCTCTCCCCCCGTGCGGCACGAGCCGCCATTCCCGACCCACGGGAAGCATTCACAAGCCTCGCCGTGTGCCCTCGGTGCCGCACCCCCCCTCCTGCTGCATCCCTGCGCGCCTTCCCACGTGGCGCGCCTTCCCACGTGGCGCGCCTTCCCACGTGGCGCGCGCTGTGGAGCGCGCCGGACCCAATGCGTGGACACGCCCCTGTCGTCGACTCCTCACTGCACCACCATCGCCCATTCCCCCCTCTCATGTCACCACGGCCCCGCTCCTCTCCTAACTCCTCCCCTCCTGCCCCTCCCTGCGCCTCCCTGCCCCTCCCTCTCATGTCATCCTCCCCTCCCTTTTCACCCCTCGTGAGGCAGGAGGCAGCGGAGAAGTACGAGAAGGTGAAGATGAAGGGCAACGTGGTGAAGCGGCGCCAGTGGTTCAACCTGTCGCTGCGCTCCTACCGCCACGCCTTCTCCTGGGTCGCCGTCGCCCTCGCCATGCCCGAGCGCGAGCTCATCGCGCATGCTGGGCTCGACAACGTGGTTTTCCTGCACACGCTCAAGCTGGGGTGCGTGTGGGGGGCACACGCTCAAGCTGGGGTGCGTGTGGGTGGCACACGCTCAAACTGGGGTTCTCATAGCGCTGCTGCTCATAACGGCACCCCAATAATGGTCATGGCGCTCCTGTCATCTATCCGCAAACTCCCCTCCTTTCTCGGCACTCTCTTCCCCTCTCTCCCCCCCCCCCTCTCTCCCCCCACTCCCTCCCCCCCACCCCCCCTCTCCCCCCACTCCCTCTCCCCCCACCCCTCCCCCTCACTCCCTCTTCCCCCACCCACTCCCCCTCCCCCCGCGCCCTCCCCCTGGCCCGGCAGGTTCAAGATCTTTGGGCCGATACTGATAGTGGCGGCGGTGGTGCTGCTGCCGGTGAACTACCTGGGCGGGGGCCTGCAGCAGCAGGCACAGAGCGACCCCGACCTCACCTACAGCGACATTGACATGCTCTCCATCGCCAACATCCCCAACAGCTCCCCCCTGTGCGTGCATGCATGCATGCATCTCTAGCAACGCTGCCTGCATGCGCGTGCGTGCACCACCCACATGACCTCACGTCAGCGACATCGACATGCTCTCCATCGCTAACATTCCCAACAGCTCCTCCCTGTGCGTACATGCGTGTATGCATCACTGACTTCACCTCACGTACAGCGACATTGACATGCTCAACATCCCCAACCAGTCGTCCTTGTGCGTGCACCCATTACCCTGTGTAGCGCATGCATGCATCTCCAATGCCACCAGCATGCAAGCCACGGCAGCATGTGTCGGATTGATAACTGATGAGGCCAATTGTGGTTTGCTTGCAGTCTGAGGGCAGTGCTTGATCATTGTGTTCAGTGCATGTCGTCCTGAGGGCATGCTTGCTTGCATGGCATGCCTCACAGTCCATTCCCATGCACTGCACTACCCCTCACCCCGCGCCGCCCCACCCAACCAAACACCGCACCACACCACACCATGCGGCACATGGCATGTGTGGGAGCAGGCTGTGGGTGCACGTGGCGATGGCATGGCTGTTCAACGCGTGGGCGCTGTACATGATGCGTCTGGAGCACCGCACCGTCGCTGACATGCGCCTCGACTTCCTTGCTGACCAGCAGAGGGCGCCCAACCAGTTCACTGTGAGCCCTTTGCCATGTGCACGCCACGCCACAACGCAACGCAACGCAACGCACCGCACCACAACACAACACCAATATTTTGCCGACATGCGCCTTGACTTCCTTGCCGACCAGCAGAGGGGCGCCCAACCAGTTCACTGTGAGGAACAGAAAAGTGTACGAGCCTCCACATTGCCGGGTCCACGTGAGGTGCAGCAGGGATTTCAATCATATTCCCCCCAGGCTTGCTTATTTTCACCGAGTCATCCATTCTGGAGCCCATGCCTTCCTCCCTCCTCCCCGTGCCCACAGGTGTTGGTGCGGCAGGTGCCGAAGCACCCAATAAAGACGGTGCCGGAGCACGTGGATCATTTCTTCTCCGTCAATCACCGCGGCACCTACCTGCTCACTCAGGTGCCCACTACCTGCTCACTCAGGTGCCCACTACCTGCTCACTCGGGTGCCCACTACCTGCTCACTCAGGTGCCCACTACCTGCTCACTCAGGTGCCCACTACCTGCTCACTCAGGTGCCCACTACCTGCTCACTCAGGTGCCCACTACCTGCTCACTCAGGTGCCCACTACCTGCTCACTCAGGTGCCCACTACCTGCTCACTCAGGTGCCCACTACCTGCTCACTCAGGTGCCCACTACCTGCTCACTCAGGTGCCCACTACCTGCTCACTCAGGTGCCCACTACCTGCTCACTCAGGTGCCCACTACCTGCTCACTCAGGTGCCCACTACCTGCTCACTCAGGTGCCCACTACCTGCTCACTCAGGTGCCCACTACCTGCTCACTCAGGTGCCCACTACCTGCTCACTCAGGTGCCCACTACCTGCTCACTCAGGTGCCCACTACCTGCTCACTCAGGTGCCCACTACCTGCTCACTCAGGTGCCCACTACCTGCTCACTCAGGTGCCCACTACCTGCTCACTCAGGTGCCCACTACCTGCTCACTCAGGTGCCCACTACCTGCTCACTCAGGTGCCCACTACCTGCTCACTCAGGTGCCCACTACCTGCTCACTCAGGTGCCCACTACCTGCTCACTCAGGTGCCCACTACCTGCTCACTCAGGTGCCCACTACCTGCTCACTCAGGTGCCCACTACCTGCTCACTCAGGTGCCCACTACCTGCTCACTCAGGTGCCCACTACCTGCTCACTCAGGTGCCCACTACCTGCTCACTCAGGTGCCCACTACCTGCT
>CANIUD010000890.1:0-267500 GCA_947470075.1 Closterium sp. Yama58-4 | reverse complement strand
TCTTTCCACCGTCTCTTTTCCCTATTCTTTTCCACCTTCTCTTTTCCCCCATTCTTTTCCACCTTCTCTTTTCCCTCATTACATGAACGGACCACAAAAACTGTTTCTCCTCTTCCTTCTCCCGTTTCACATTCCCCCACCTGCCACCCCACTCTGCCACCCTCCCAACTTCCTGATTCCCCATTGCTCCGTGCTCCCCCGCACCACTGCTCGACCCACGGCTGGCGGCCAGAGATCACTGTTGGTGCGCACGCCAGCGGACAGGATACATGCCATGAGACCCCGCCGCCTCCGACTCGTCGACACGCTCTCACAGGTACCACCTCCACTTTCCCTCTTGCAGGTACCACCTCCACTTCCCCTCTTGCAGGTACCACGTCCCCTTCTCTTCTCGCAAGTACCACCTCCCCTTCTCTCCCAGGTACCACCTCCGATCCCCTGTCTCGCTGCCCTTCCACTTCCGATCATGCTTCACGCGAAGCCTCCTCCCTTTATGTGCGCCACTCCGCCCTCCTCTCCGCACCCCAACCCCCCCTCTACCCCCTCACCTTCCTTCCACCAGGTCGGGCTCCACTTCCTGCTGCCCTTTGTCAACTGCTCCAACCTCTCACCATCACACCCACCCCTGCATCTTGTGTGTGCCATACCAATCTGCCTTCGCCCCTTCCGCCCCTTCGCTCACCCCCCCCGTTGTCCCCGCACACCAGGTGGAGCTTTACTTCCTGCTGCCCTTCGTCTACTGTGTCACCAACCCGCTCTACCTGCCCTTCGCCCTCGCCTTCTACATCCTCGCCTTCGTCATCTACCGCAACCAGGTCGGCCATTCTTGTCATCTACCACAACCAGGTCGGCCATTCTTGTCATCTACCACAACCAGGTCGGCCATTCTTGTCATCTACCGCAACCGGGTCGACCATTCTTGTCATTTTGCCACAACCAGGTCAGCCATTCTTGTCATGTTGCCGCAACCAGGTCAGCCATTCTTGACATGATGCCGCAACCAGGTCGGCCATTCTTGTCATTTTGCCGCAACCAGGTCGGCCATTCTTGTCATGTTGCCGCAACCAGGTCGGCCATTCTTGTCATTTTGCCGGCCGGCCATTCTTGTCATTTTGCCGCAACCAGGTCGGCCATGCTTGTCATTTTGCCGCAACCAGGATGACCCCGTCGGTCACCTTTTACAAACACGTTGACACAAACTTCGTTCTGAAGCACCCAGACTGTCCGTTCCTGTCATGAAGGACCACGTCGGCTCCTTTTATCATCTACGGCTGGAGGTTCAGTCTGTGCTGCTTTGTACCCGGATCTCTCGCCCATTCTGCCACTGTGACGGACCGTGTGGGCTGTGTCTCTGCTATGCCCCTGACCAGGGCGCTTGGCTCACCTCACAACACTTTTCCTCTTTCGTCGCCACCCCCTTTAGGTATTCAGTTGGTCTGGCCATCCAATCAATCAGCATCTATAGCACACCATGACATGGCAAGAGCCCACCTGTGCATTCCCCCTTTCCTCTCCCCTCTCCCTTCTCCCCCCTTCCCTCACTCTCCCTCCTCCACCCCCCCCCCCGGCAGATAATCAACGTGTACTGCCCGCGGTATGAGATGGCGGGGGCGTTCTGGCCGCACTTCCACGCGCGGCTGCTGGCGGCCATGCTGGTGCAGCAGGTGGCGCTGGCCGGCATCCTCTCCCTCAAGGACGCGCCCACCCAGGCGTGCTGCCTCATCCCGCTGCCCTTGGTCACGCTCATCGTGCACTGGGCGTTCATCCGCGGCCAGTTCCACAGCACCTTCTCCAAGCTCGCCCTCGAGGTGCGTGTGTCAGTACAGGTACTGCAGCGCCGTGCCCCGTGCACTGTGTGCAGTGCAGGCCTGTGAGCAGGTGATTGCCTGATTCCCTCACAGTCCGACTTGTGCCGTTCAAACCCTCTACCCATGTTCATCCTTGCTGCCACTCGCAAGGACACCATCGTCACATGCCACGCTTCACATGCCACGCTTCAACACAAGACCCTCAATTCTACCATCCACTCCCTGCCTCCCTGTCTCCCTGCCTGGGTGTGTTTCTCCAATACCCCACTGCCAGGAAGCAAACCGCAAGGACACGATAGACCGCACGGTGCACCCCAATGAGGACCCGCACTCAATGTTGCCACTTCCACTTGCTGCAACGCCCTCATTTCTATCATCCACTCGCTGCTTCCCTACCTCCTGCCTGCCTGCCTGCCTGCCTGCCTGCCTGCCTGCCTGCCTGCCTGCCTGCCTGCCTGCCTGCCTGCCTGCCTGCCTGCCTGCCTGCCTGCCTGCCTGCCTGCCTGCCTGCCTGCCTGCCTGCCTGCCTGCCTGCCTGCCTGCCTGCCTGCCTGCCTGCCTGCCTGCCTGCCTGCCTGCCTGCCTGCCTGCCTGCCTGCCTGCCTGCCTGCCTGCCTGCCTGCCTGCCTGCCAGCCTGCAGGAAGCGAACCGCAAGGACACGATAGACCGCACGGTGCACCCCAATGAGGACCCGCACTTAATGTTGCCACTTCCACTTGCTGCAACGCCCTCATTTCTATCATCCACTCGTTGCTTCCGTACCTCCTGCCTGCCTGCCTGCCTGCCTGCCTGCCTGCCTGCCAGCCTGCAGGAAGCGAACCGCAAGGACACGATAGACCGCACGGTGCACCCCAATGAGGACCCGCACTCCTTCCTGGCGCGCGCCTATTTGCACCCCTCGCTGCAGTCCGCCTTCACCATGCTGGATGGCGATGAGGAGCAGGGCGGCGCACACAGTGACGCCTCCTCTTCCTACTCCGATGATGATCAGGACGGCGATGACGAAGAGGGCGGCGGGAAGAAGTCAAAGCACGCCGACCGGCACGCGCAAACTCGTCTTGTGCCGGTGAAAAGGCATCCGTTTTCCAGCAGTGCGCAGGCCTCTCCTGCTGTGCAAAACGGTGCAGATGGGTTGCAAGCGGTGGCGGGCACAAGCCCTCCTGCCCACCTGCGTCCCAGGAGCGTGTCAGACGGGCCGGGGAGTTCAGCTTCAGCTGCTGCGGCTGCCGTGTCTGCTGTGACCTCTGCTGCTGCCGCTGCGGCTGCGGCTGCCTTTGCCGCCGCTCGCAGTGCTGCCAGCAGTGGCGCTGCTGCCTTCAGTGCTGCCAGCTCAGGCCGTGTGGCTGCTGATGCTGACGCCACCGCCCACACACCCCATGGCATTCCACCCGCCAGCCACAACCAGTCCAGTGAAGCATCGCCGTACCACTCCTGTGAGCTTGTCTCAGTCGTGGTTGACGGCCCCGAGGACGTTTCCCAGAACGTTCCTCTCTCCTCTTCCTCTGCAGCGCATCTTGTGGGTGATGCGGTGGTGCAGAGGGGAGCAGCAGCAACCAGTGAGGGGATGACAGGTGGCAGCCGGGGGGAGAGAAAGCCGTCGCCGCAAACAGCTGGGACAGAGCCGCTATTGGCAGGGGGGGGTGGGGATCGGGGTGGGGAGAGCAGTGGGATGGGGAAGGCGGTCGGCGTGCCCGTGTTTAGATTATGACAGCAGTAAGCAGCCTGCTGTGCGTTATCAGCATAAGCATCGGAAGCAACAGCTGGAGCAGCTTCGTTTGAGCATCTTCATCTCTTCCACGACTACTGTCTCCACTGGGTTTGGCTCTCCCCTGTTACCGTATCTTTGTTGCATGCTTCACTAGCAAGACCTCCTGCACCTCATTCTAGATTGGTCCCACCCCTTCCCTTTTTTTCTTACCATAGATTCCCTTTAGCCCTTTTGGGAAGCCTTTTGTATTCGCGGTTTGTAATACCGTTGTAATTTATTATACAGAAATAAGCTATGCGTTTGGAATCTCAAGAATTGTGCGTGTCATGTTGGATCCTACATTATGCTGATACCTATGCTGATCCTACACTAAAGAGGTACACTGATTAATTTACAAATTTATCTATTCTGTTGATGGTTGCTCCAGCCAGCCAGACTTTGCCAGCCACCCCTCGATCTGGTTTACTCGAATGTGAGAAGTAGCGCCCTTCGCGCGACACCCTCAACAGCTGCTGCTTCCTTCAATCCAACGATTCCAGGCCACGCAAAAGAGCATGCCCATTCCTGACACGAACGCCCTTCACTGTTCCGGGAACTCAACAGAGTCGGGCCTTGCGCTCCGCCGAGAGATGGTCGCAACCGCAAGCTGCGCCTTGTGCGCCATTCCGCCTCGACGGCACATTCCACGCTCGACGTATTCCGCGCACGCCATTTTTTGCGCGACGACTCCTGCGAAGGAGCGACACGAGCGGAGACCTCGTACCTTACCTCCCTCCCACTGCGCCAACATTCGATACAATCACACCAGCCGTCGCGGACGCATTGCTCCCCTCCTCCGCGTGCGCGCACCCTTTCACCTTCCGCACGATGCGACCGCCAAACGCGTGCAGCAGCAGCCAGGGGTGCGAGAGCACCTTGCTGGCGGACGGTCGTCGCCGCGGGTCCCTCTCCAGCATGCACCGAATCAGCCCGCGCGCCTCCGCCGACACGCGCGCGCCCGCCCAGGCCGCCGAATTTTCTCCCAAATCCACCCGCCCGTTCACCACGCTGTCTAGAATCCCCTGATCGTCGGGGCCCCAGAAAGGCGGCGAGCCGGTGAGGAGGATGTGAAGCACGACGCCGAGCGACCAGACGTCGGCGGGGAGGCCGTATTGGCCGGAGATCACCTCCGGCGCCATGTAGTACGGCGACCCCGCGGGGCCCGTCGTGCATTCGCCGCGCTCCAAGGGCACCGCGAGACCGAAATCCGCGAGTTTCACGGAATGGTACGAGCGGTGCTGGTGGCTGTCGATTGGGGATGGCGATTGCGCAGGGGTTTCCGCCGGGTTTGACGGTGTTCTTTCTGAGGGTAGGAGCGGGGAGGAGGAGAGGAGGATGTTTTCGGGTTTGATGTCGCGATGCATCACGCCGCGGGAATGGCAGAACGCGACGGCTGATGCCACCTGCATGAACACCTGCGCCGCGTCGCGCTCGCTGAATCGCCCGCGTCGCGCGATTTCGTCGAAGAGATCGCCGCCGTCGCAGAGCTCTGTAACCAAATACACATCGCTGTCGTCTTCGAACACTGCGTGCAGTCGCATGACGCCTGGATGGCCCATCGCTTTCTGCAGCAGACGAACCTCGCGACGCACATCCTCGATATCGTCCGCTTCGACTAGCGTTGCCTTGGAAATGGACTTGCACGCGTAGTGCATCCCCGTTGATCGGCAGGTGCATCGTCTCACGGTTCCAAATTTCCCCGTCCCCAGAATTTTATCGTCGATTTCATAAAACTCGTTCATATGTTGACTCGCCCCTGTGAATACGTAAGGGAATGACTTGGGAGGCGCAGAGCGCGTTGCGCCGCGGCCCCTTTTCAGCGGGCTGCTGGGGGTGTCGACCTCGCCGTCGAAACCGTTTGAATAGGCCTTTCGTTTTCTCGAGTGGCAGCAGCACGTTTGGTTCCGGCGATGGTCTTGGCATGGCGCGGACGCCACCTGGTGGTAGTCAGCAGAAGTCGAACCCATGACGGTCAAATGGGAAACAAACGATGGGAAGCCTGCTTTCAAATAGTTTAGCTGCTAACTGAAGGGAATGATGCGGAGTTGAACCCAAAGATCACACTAGCATTGGGGATAGGAGCAGGAGAAATACTTGGATGGGCTTGGATGGTCAATTGATTCCTGATTGGGCCAGCCGGGTTGGATGGGGAACGCGATGGAACGCGTAATGGTGACGAGGGGGTGCGAAGTGAATTGAATGTGAAATGGGAACGCGATGCTCCAAGTGTCCAGCTGACCCGGCACCACCACCGTCCGATCAAGGAATGCGCATTCGATGCTGAGGAGCAATCCAGCGGAATAATCGCGGATTTGAAGGAGGCCAAGGGGAGGAGGAATGGAAAAGGGCGGGGCGGGGGATGTTTGCGAAAAGGAAAGCGGGTGCCACGGCTGCGAAATGTTTTTTCGTTTGGGCTGGTTTTTTGGGGATGGATGAAGCAGGCGAATGCCACCGGTTGTCGCGGAGATGTTGGGTGGGGACAATAATGTGGCGAAAAGTCTAGGGCGACAACAATCTATGTTGCGAATCGATGAGGCTGTCAGTTATTAGAAAGCGCTTGAGAAGTTTGGTGAACACGCGACTAGGTTCATTTTTTTTTTTTTGGAGGTGAAATTACATTATACAATGCAAAAAACACACTCCACGGTCGTAACCGGGCTAGAGGGCCTAGGTACAATTATACCGTACCCTCGCGGATGCCTCCACGGTGGTTTATAAGTCAAACGACAAAAAATTGCATCTTGCCCACTAGGAGAAACCCTTGAGTCACTGGCAAACTTCAGCACCGGTAGTAACTCATCTGTACTCCCCTCTTGCTGAATCTTCGAGTCCGGTTTGGCTGCACCCAACCAATCCGTATTGCCAAGCTTTTCCTGGTTCGGTTGCAATAGGCGACGCCTGTTTCGAAATCGGTGGCGAGCACCTCCCATGAAGATTGCGATCTGACACACTTCTGGAAGAGTTGTGACTGGAGCTACTTGTACTCCGATTGTGTTAGGGAAATGAACTGCACCTCCTGCTGCACGCGTTCTGCCTGTTTCATGTGCAGCTTGAAGCGTTCCGCTTGATCCATGGAGACGACCTTTTGAAAAGCTGAAATCGTTGTCTTCCAGTTGCAAATATGCCTCCTGTAGCGTGTTTCTTGAAAACATCCAGACACAGCTCGTGTCATTCTCCTTAGCACTCGGATAAAAATTCCCGTCGTCAAACATGTCGGATATGAAACCATTCTCCACTTCAATCAAATCAGCAGCCATGTTAGTGATAGTAGTAAGGTATTCTTCATCTGTAGATGTCAAACCCGCTGTTTTGTTGGAACCTGAGAATAAATCGGACTTGGACGTTTGAATCAGTGGTTGACTCATAACATCTGTTTCCCTTGGTTGACGCTGAAGAACAGCAAAGGCTGATAAGCGGAATATGTTTCGCCGTCCAACTTCTTTGTATTTGCATTTTTCGTTGCCTCTTGATCTGTTTTTATTCTCCATGTGCCATCTTGAATGACGATTTGAAATCAGCCGGACCATGGTGAAAAACCTTTGAGCGAGAGTCTTGAGCAATGTCTTAGAGCTTCAGAGCAGTTAATAACCTGAAAAGACGTTTTACAGAAGAAGTGACGACTGACCGATGTTCGCTGTTTGAACACAATGATGGTGTCATCAACAAGCTACTGCTGCGTAGATCTCGAATATGTCTTCAGATTATAGAACTGATAGAGTTAGGCCTAACATTGTCTAAGAATGAAATCTCGAGAGGCAGCCATGGCGGAGAGAGTTGAAGGAGAAAGTACCATATTGGTAGGCAGATACAACGCTGGAACGGTGGAATGGTTGGGGTGAGTCAACGCGACTAGGTTCAAAATTTGCTTCTCAAACCGAAATCCAGCCGCAATTACATGGTGCACCCACCTTATCGGACGGTAGAGCATAGGTGACGGTACACTTCTGCTCCATTTTCCATTTCAACCCAGAAAGCCAGACTGTGAGCGCCTGACACGGACTTGCTCTGAAAAGGCGGCACTCTGACAGGTTCCGAAGTGGTGGCAACAATAATTGCGGAATCGTGTCCTTGAAGTCAACCCCGCTTGTAGAGTGAAACCCTTTGTAGAGAAATGTCCTTTTTCTTACTTAGCACCCCTATTACATACAGGACTATTCCCTCCACACCACCCCAGCACAAAACCGTCACCACCTCATAGCACTCGCCTCGACCACTATTCACATCGCGGTCCATCCTCACGCTCAGTTGGTAACCCATGCTCCTGTCATCCGCCTCAGACAATTTCCAACCTCAGTGCCAAGCCCATCGCACACCCACAACTCGCTCGTTACCGTTGCCATGCTAGTCGTTGTTTAACCTTCGCTCGATGTACTCTCTTTTCTGTTGGGCTGAGAAAAGCCCTTAGGATCTTTGCAGGGGTAAACTCTGGGTAGGAACGATGTAATAGCGGAAGCGTTTAATGAAGAAGTTGTGAACCACCTTGCGCTGGTATGTGAGGGCAAAGTAAGTTGATTAAGGCAAGGAGATACAAGATTATATAAGATTACATGGAATATGAAAGGATGCAGTTATAAATACTTACTGTTGCTGTTGCGGTTCGATACAGTGACGACTCGGGCAACTGCTCTGTAACGAGTCAGTTGTGTGTCCTTGCTGTCGCGCTGTATTTGTCAGGTCAAAGGTCGCTTGACCTTTGACTTTTGCGTAACCTCCAGCAACCTCTCAACCTCCGAGGGTTGACTCGCGGGTGCTTCGATATGGTTCACTTCGCTTCTGGTGCGGTGTTTCGACACGACAGAGGCGCTTAAGATTCATTGTTTCCAACATTTTCTTCAATAGTGCAACCTGTGTTCTCATAACACTAAGTATTCAGAGCACGAACCTTGTCGGGCCGCGCCCACACCTTCTCATACCCAAAGTATCCAAGAGAGGGTAGACGTCCCCCATCAACCAAGCACCACTATTCGTGTGCTCTCTTATAAGCATACACAGCCACGACAGAGGCTCTTACTGAGCTCACCCGGGACTGCGGAGAGTCACTACACAACGGGAGTGGACTACGGAGGAGGGCACGGGGTTGTGCGAGTGATCGTAGCGCTCTGCTAGCGTTCTTACTGCTTTGCTGTGTTCACAAAGAAGTTTGGCAAGAATTCCACTAAGGAAAGAACAACTTGCAATAACAAAGTTGATAGGAAAAGAATAGAGTATAATTGAGGCATGCAGAACAGAAGGACCAGAAGGGCATGCAATACCTAGCAGATGTGCGCACATACCAAGCAGGTGCAGGTTGGCGGTTTCAGCGTGAGGCACATTGCGCAGGTGCCAGGTAGAAAACGTGTCGTCGGTTTCGCCAGGTGCGCACCGTCGACCACGTGATGTTGTTCCGCAGGTAGAACTTCGCCAAAATCTCCTGGGCGAATGTTCGCACGCCTTCGCAGAGTTTCGCACAACTCTGCAACTTCGGTCGATCAGCTCGACTCTGCTCGGTCGAACAGCGTTCGCCGAGCAGAACTTCTCGACCAGAACTTTTCGACCAGAGTTCTTCGACCAGGATCGTCGATGAGCGTTCTTCGACGGAAGCTCGTTGCGCAGAGATCGTCGACCAGAGCTCATCGCGCAGAGCTCGTCGACCAGATTCCGTCGAGCAGAGCCTGCTCGACCGCAACTTCCGTCGAACTGCAGAAGCTCATTTCGTCGACCAGTCCGTTGCGAACTTCCCGTCGACAGCGAGATCGGCTACGCTCAAGCGAGGGCGGGGCCATTTCCTTCGACACTCCCCTGCCGCGCTCACGCTTGGGCACCCCACACACAAGGTCCACCCAGAACCCAGAGGGATAGAATACGAGAAAATTCCTACTACGTGCACCCAACACGCAGCACGTAGATCACCGCACCAGCCGTGCAGAAGGGCACAGCACCTACTTCTGCACCTCAACATCCCCATTGCCCACGTCGGCCAGACGCACTTGGCCGATTGCGATGGAGCACCGGTTGAAAGCCGGAAAATGCAGCGCCTTCGTCAGAAAATCCGCCGGCTGCTCGGAGGTTGGGATGTACTGTGTCGAGATAGTAAAGATAGTTAGGAGCCATAGCTAGGAGAACCCTAGCTAGGCAAGAGAAGTTTAGGCAAAGAGGAGTTGCACTAGTAAGAATGGGGATACAAATAGCAAACCCTAGAAGGGTTGTACTCGCTATAGAGCACCCCACTACAGGCTAGAGCATAATATTCTGACACACCCCCATAGCCAAAGTGGGGTGTAATCAGCAGAGCAAGCAAAACAGTACAAGCTCAGGGTGGATCACAATGTCACCACACATTCTGAGCACAAGTTCAAGAAGCAATAGTTTAAAGTTCACAATTATGAGCAAAGCTAGTGGTAGTCACAACGGGCAAGTGAGGAGGAGGAAAGAGACTATGAGAGGAGAGGAGGTAGTGGGCGGCAGCTGAAGCTGCTGGCACACGGCGCAACTGGAGCAACTGGCACACGGGCTACTGGAGTAACTGGCTCCGCGGCTGAAAGTAGCGGCAGACGAGCAACGGACTCACGGGCGACTGGAGCAACGGGCTCACGGGCGACTGGCGCAACGGGCTCACGGGCGACTGGCGCAACGGTCTCACGGGCGACTGGAGCTGCTGGCTTCACGGCGGCCACCCCCTTCAACCTCCCCAAACTATCCCACTCCCCCTGACACACACCCGCTGCTACACCGCTAGCTCCACTCCCCCTTCACCCCCCCTTAGTACCACTCCAACGGCTCCAACAAGTCCACCCCCCCTCAGCGGCAGCTGCAGCACAGGGAGACGGAGGAGGAGGAGGAACAGGGAACGGCACTCAGTGGCTTCACCCCCATACCCCTCACCCCCAAACCCTAATTCAGGAGAACGGGCTGTAGGAGGGGTGGGGCGCCAGTAGAAGCACGGGGGACAGTGGGGAGGGCAGGGGCAGCGAGGAACGGGCCGCCCACGGGCCTGGCATAGCCGCCCGAACCGCGCGCAGGCGGCCCGAGCCGCGCGCGGGCCTGGCGCTTCCCGTACGGGCCGCGCGCGGGCCTGGCGCAGCCCGTACGGGCCGCGCGCAGGCCTGGCGCAGCCCGTACGGGCCGCACGCCGGCTCTACGGGCCGCGCGCAGGCCACGACGGGCGACGGGGGGCGACGCGCGGGTCCCCGTCGCCCGTCGCAACGCCTCCCGGGGGCGACGCGTCGAGTGACGGGGCAGAAGCCCGCCGCGCGCCTCGGGGCGCACAGCGGGCAGAGAACCGCCGCGCGCCACGGGGCGCACGGCGGGCAGAAAACCGCCGCGCGCCTCGGGGCGCACGGCGGGAAGAAAAAACTGCCGCACGCCACGGGGCGTGCGGCACATAGAGTAGCAGCGGAAGTTGCAGCGGAAGTTGCAGCGGAAGCAACGAGGTGGTGAGCCCACCCACAGGATCGATCCAAAGGGATCGACCTGCTCTGATAGCATGTCGAGATAGTAAAGATAGTTAGGAGCCATAGCTAGGAGAACCCTAGCTAGGCAAGAGAAGTTTAGGCAAAGAGGAGTTGCACTAGTAAGAATGGGGATACAAATAGCAAACCCTAGAAGGGTTGTACTCGCTATAGAGCACCCCACTACAGGCTAGAGCATAATATTCTGACATACTGCAGAGCAATTTTCCCGCGCTTCACCATCTGCTGCAGCCATGCGTAGCGTCGCTCCATGTGCTTGAGGTTTTCATTGAGCCCCAAGCCCTCTGCGACTTTGATTGCCGACTGGTTGTCCACGTGCAAAACAGTCGGCTTCCTTGGATCGAGAAGGCGGAATTTTGCAAGGAGGAAGCGCAGACGACGAGCCTCCTTGCCGGCTTCGGCGGCCGCGACGTACTCAGATTCGGTCGACGAAAGAGTTGCGCAACTGTGTCAGAATGAACGGACTGGAATGACTGTACTAGCACAAAGTTGGATACAAGTAGGAAACCCTAATCTAGTGTACCCCCTAAGGTGTAACCCACTACAGCCTACAATCATATAAACATATAATGTTTGACACACCCCCATAGGCGCAGTGGGAGACAACCACAGGGTCACGAGACCAGTCAAAGCAAAGGAAGGCAAGCTCAGGGTGGATCTCAAGGATTCCACACAAATTCCGAGCACAAGCAAGCGGTCACAAGACCAGTCCACATGCAGGTTTATAATAGAGCAAGAGATACATTGATCACAACCTAGCAAGAGTGAACATGCAGGTATGCAGGTATGCAGCCTCAAATACCTGAAGTCGCAGCCGACACTCTCACGACGACAGGTGCGGTGGGTGGACTTCCTGGAAACCCACTTCCACTACGACATCGTCTACAAGCCCGGGCTACACAACAAAGCAGACGCGTTGAGCCGCCCCGGTCACGTAGCAGGCATCCAGCTCGACGGGATGAACCCTCTACTCAAGGGTCTATTCCAACATGGATACTCCGTGGACGCAGATATCGCTACAGCAGAGAAACAGAAGCTGTTACAGTGGGAGAATGACTTAGCTGTAAGAAAGGGATCGGGAAAGATTTGGGTACCGAACTATGCCCCGCTCCGACAGATCTTACTGGAGGAGTTCCACGACGTGGCATACGCGGGACATTTCGGGAGCAACAAGACGTTAGCGGGAATAGCGAAGTATTACTACTGGCCCCGGATGGCAGCAGACGTGCAGCAGTTCGTCACCTCATGCGACACGTGCCAGCGGATGAAGAGTAGCAAGCAGAAGAAAGCAGGGTTACTTCAGCCTCTACCCGTACCGGAGCAGCCATGGCAGGTCGTTAGCCTCGACTTCATCACAGGACTTCCCTCGACCTCACGGGGACATGATTCCATCCTCGTAGTGATCGATAAGTTCTCTAAAATGGGTCACTTCATACCGACCAACGCCACAGCTACTGCTGAAGCAACTGCTCGCCTCTTCTTCGACCGCATCATCACCATTCACGGCATCCCCGCTACACTCATCTCAGACAGAGACCCAAAGTTCACTAGTAAGTTCTGGAGGGAACTCATGGGACTGTTGGGGACTAAGCTTGCGATGTCTTCAGCGTACCACCCCCAGACTGACGGACAGACTGAGCGACTCAATCAGGTGGTTGAACAGTTACTGCGCACAGCTTGCAAGGACGACATCAGCCACTGGGATCTACAGTTACCGACGCTTGAGTTCGCTTACAACAACGCTTCACATGCGGCCACAGGGAAATCTCCATTCTTCCTGTGCTATGGACGGGAACCACTCACACCACAGCAGCCAACTACACCGGCACACGTCCAAGCCGCACACGACTTTGTCACCACCATGCAGCAGCTATGGGAGAAGACTCAGCGACGTCTCACCACGATGCAGAACTCCCAGAAGCAGTATGCCGATCGACAGCGACGAGATCACTCAGTAGCAGTCGGAGATCAGGTGCTTCTCGACACACGCAACTTGGACTTATCCCACATTCCGTCCAAGCTCCGGCCTCGCTTCTGTGGTCCTTTTCGCGTTGAGGCAATGGTGACACCAGTTACATTCCGCTTGCGCTTACCTACTACGTGGAAGCTTTACAACGCTTTAAAAAAGTTCAGCTACTGAAGCCCTACAAGGACCCCAACCAGCAGTTCACAGGACGACAGCTACCGCCACCACCACCTGTTCTCGTACAGGATGAACCAGAGTACGAGGTGGAACGAGTTCTCGCTCATCGACGCAGACGCGGCAACACGCTCGAGTTCCTGATACGTTGGAAGGGATACGACCCGTCGGAGGACAGTTGGGTTGCAGAAGCTGATATGGGCAACGCACGCCGTGCTCTCAAGGATTATCTTGTCAAGCAGGGTGTATCTCACGCCACCCAGCTTTGAGGGGGGGACGTGTGAGAGTACGACGGCTTTGCTATGATTTACTAGCTTGATTATGCTTTATTATGCATTATCTAGCTTAGCTTTGCTTTATTTTGCTTGCTTTTGCTAGATTTCCTAGGTTCGTTGCTTTACTATATTTATTATAGTTATAGGCACCGAACTAGGTTGAGTGCACCGAATTCTAGGCTTTTCGGTTGCCACCGAATTGCCTTCTACCGAATTCGGGAAGGACCCGTTCGGGACGCTTCGCGACCCGCGGAACCTTCTAGTAACACCAGGGTTACTGCCTTTGTGTCGAGCCTATATATAGCCTCGCCTTGTACCCAGGTGCATCATTCAATAGTTCAATCTTTCCTGAACCAGATCCTCACAATCGCGCACGATTTCCAGCCCGAGATACTTCTCGACCGGGCTGATTTCGCGCAGCTCGAAGGCGGCCTCCAGTAGCTCCTTCAGCTCCTTCAGCATCGCAGTGCTGCTGCTTGCGGCGAGCAGGTCGTCGACGTAGACGAGCACCCAGCACGCCACTCCGTCGTCGTCGACCTTGAAGTAGAGTGCCTCATCTACCTGACTCTTCTGCCAGCCAGCGCCCGTCAGCACCGCGTCGAGCGCCGAGTATCACATCAGCGGACTCTGCTTCAGCCCGTACAAGCTCTTCAGCAGCTTGCAGACGCGACCGGTTCCGTCGTTGTAGTAGTCGGGCTGGTACATGTAGAGGACGCGATCCAGCTTACTCTGCAGAAACGCGTTTTTCATGTCCAGCTGCATCAGGTGCAGATCGAGGACTGCTACAATGCTGAGGAAGATCCGCAGAGTTACGTAGCTCCCTACCGGCGCGTACGTTTTGTCGTAATCTGCGCCGTAGACCTGCGTGAAACCTTTCACCACCAGACGAGCCTTTTCGCGGGCGACCGTGTCGTCAACGTGGTACTTCGTCGTGAGCACCCAGCGGTTCTTCATAATGTTGACACCGCGTGGATGCTCGACCAGCTCCCACGTCCCGTTGGAGATGAGGCTCTTGATTTCCTCGTCCATGGCGGCTTTCACGGCGTCGCCCTTCCAGCTCGCTAACGCCTCCTTCACCGTCATGTTGGCGATGTCCCAGCGATGGTCCGGATCGGCGTGCATGTCGGGGTCGAGCTCGGGCAGAACGACGTCGTCCTGCGCGTCGTCGAGCAGAGTGCTGTAGGAGGTTGGTGGCAGACAAGCGTGGTAGCTCAGCTTCTCCGGCGGCTTGCCAATGTTGGAGCGGGCAGACCGTCGCGGTTTCGCCTCTTCGACCGGGACCTCTACCATGTCGATGTCGTCAGACAGCTCCCCTTCACCGCCGACGTCCGCCCCGAAGACTTCCACAACGTCGTCGCTCGACGAGTCGTCGTCGAACTGCTCCCCTGTCGGCAGCTTCTGCTCCCCCAGGATCGGCTGCTCTTCCAACGGCTCCCCTGGGGCTGGCGCTGCTGCCGTTGGCTCCTCTGCAGTCTGCTTCGGCGCCTCTGCCAGTAGCTTCTCTGAAGTCGGCTTCGATGCCGACAGCTCCCCTGTCGTCTGCCGCTTCCTGTCGCCGAACTGCTCGGCGTCACGTCGGCCACCGGCGATGCAACCGGTCGGCGCCGCAGGTGACGCACCAAGTCTCCCCTCATCGCCGGCGGCCGACGAGGGCGGAACAGGAGGAGGGAGCTGGACTTCCACGACATCCTCGTCATCATGCTCGCCAGCTTCGGCGAGCAACGGAGGAACTGTCGAGGAGGAATCTGGCGGCGGGGCAGATGGCGTCCTCGTCGACGCCGGCCCGTACTCTGCCTTCCACTTCTCCATCGACAGGTTTTCGTAGAAGATCGCTTCGACCGTGGTGACGACCCTGTTGGCAGTCAGATCGAGCACCTCCCACCCCTTGCTCTCTGGCGACACTCCGAGATGAAGACCCCAACGAGCCTTCGGCGCCAGCTTCCCGCCGCGCTGCTGCTCGGGGACCATGAACTGCACCATGCAGCCCCACACGCGTGCCAGAGTCAAATCCGGCTTTGTTCCGAACAGCAGCTCGTGCGGCGTCATCCCCTTTGGCAGAGAAGCCCGCTCGAGGCAGTTGCGCACCCACACTGCTTGTCGCAGAGCGAGGTGCCACCAATGATGCTTCACGCCCATGTGCAGAAGCATCGTACGCACGGCCTCGCCCACCGTGCGCATCTCCCGCTCGGCCATCCCGTTCTGCTGCGGAGTGTAGGGGCACGTCAGATTGTGGAGGATTCCCTTGTCCTCGACGAGGTCGGTGAAGGCGCGACCGAGGAACTCCCCTCCGCGGTCCGAATGCAACTTCTTCACCGTCCTCGACGTCTGCCGCTCTACCTCCTTCAGCCACTTGTTGAAGACGACCAGCACATCACTCTTCTTCGCAATCGGCCTCCTTGGTGCTGAGAAGGTCGGGGCTGCGTCTGCTTCGAGCGGGCGCCGCAAGAGCAGGGGGGGCAAGGGTGGGGGTGGAGGCGGGGGAGGCGGGGGTGGAGACAGTGGAGGTGGCGGTGGGTCTGGAGAGGCTAGTGGCGGTAGTGGGGGTGGTGACAGCGGCGGCGGGGGTGGTGGCAGAGGCGGAGGTGGCAGCGGCGGCGGTGGCGGTCGTGGCCGTGGCAGGGGTGGAGGTGGCCGAGGCGGTGGCGGTGGCGGTGGTGGCCGTGGAGACGCTGGAGGTGGCCAGAGTCAGCAGCACGCCCCGACCCTCCAGGCCGCCCGTGAGTGGTACGCGCAGCGTGGGTACACTTGCACGTATGTCATCCGCACTGGTGACCGCACTGGCCAGCCATGTGGGAGGCCGCACCCCACGCAGCGCTGCTTCCAGCGCCTGACTGACGCGTGGCGCATCCAGTTTCCTGGGTCTACTGAGCTCCCCCGCTGGCCTGAGCTGGAAAAGAAGGGTGTTGATATCTGGGCTTTAGACTTTGATGCTATTCTCACTGCTATGTATGCGATGTCTATTAGTGGAGAGGGTGCCCAGTACTTGCGTGTTCCGCCTGACCCGGGCATTCAGGCCAGCCCAGCTGCTGCTCTAGGTGCTAGTGCGTCTGTGCCCCCTGGTACTGAGTCGACTGCAGCACTGCACACCTTCACACTGGACTCAGGTGCTTCTCGCTCTTTCTTCCGTGACCGCACTGTCCTTGAGCCACTAGCTCGGCCGGTTGCTGTCTCTCTTGCTGACCCCTCTGGGGGTCCGGTCATTGCGACCTCCTCCACCACCCTTCCGTGTCCAGCGGTTCCGTCCGGCACGCTCTCAGGTCTCTACCTCCCCTCGTTCTCTACGAACTTGGTGGCAGGTTGTGCGCTGCAGGACGGGGGTGTTCACCAGTTCACCCCTGCCTACGAGCGTGTGACACACTGCACGTGTGCTCGGACGGGCCGCCACCTGGCTACTTTCACTCGAGAGCCGGGGTCGGACCTGTACACACTGACCACTGAGTCCCCTCAGGTAGCTGCGTCTGCGTCTGCGTCAGGTTAGCTGTCCGCCCCCTGCTCGTGTCGCTCTCTGGCGCATGAGACTGTCCTCTGGCACCACCGCCTTGGTCACCCGTCTGTGCAGCGCCTTCGGGCCATGCACAAACGGGACCTTGTTACTGGTCTTCCCAGGGTGCTCCCTCCCCTTCCCGACTCGCCTGCTCCTCCCTGTCTTCCCTGTGTCGAGGGGCGGCAGCGCGCCGCTCCTCACTCCTCCTCCTTTCCCCCGACGACTGCTCCCTTGCAGACGCTCCACATGGACGTGTGGGGCCCAGCCCGCGTCCGTGGTCAGGGTCAGGAGAGGTACTTCCTGATAGTTGTTGACGACTACTCGCGCTACACCACGGTCTTCCCCTTGCGCGCCAAGGGTGACGTCCCTGGTGTTTTGATCCCCTGGATCAGCCGAGCCCGTCTCCAGCTAGGCAAGCGCTTTCACTCGGACTTTCCTGTCCTGCGCTTGCACTCTGACAGAGGTGGTGAGTTCGCCTCCGACCTCTTGGCAGCCTACTGTGCTGAGCACGGCATTGAGCAGTCGTTCACGCTTCCGGCCTCTCCGCAGCAGAATGGGGTAGCTGAGCGCCGCATTGGCCTAGTCATGGAGGTCGCTCGTACCTCCCTGACCCATGCGGCTGCTCCCCACTTTCTGTGGCCGTTTGCGGTCCGATACGCTGCGCATCAGCTCAACCTCTGGCCCCGTGTCTCCTTGCCGGAGACTTCCCCGACTCTGCGGTGGACGGGAGAGGTTGGCGATGCGTCGCGTTTCCGGGTCTGGGGATCTCGAGCTTTTGTCCGCGACACGTCCGCGGACAAGCTCTCGCGTCGCGCCGTTCCCTGTGTCTTTCTTGGCTTTGTGCCTGACGCGCCTGGATGGCAGTTTTACCACGTCACCTCGCGCCGGGTTCTGGCCTCTCAGGACGTCACTTTTGACGAGTCCGTCCCCTTCTACCGCCTCTTCCCCTACCGCACTGCCCCGCTCCCCCCCCCGCCTCTCTTCCTCGCTCCAGGTGCTGAGGTACCAGACCCCCTCCCCCCTCAGGGTGCCGCTCCCTCAGGTGTGTCCCAGGTAGACCCGGGTGAGCCTGTCGAGGTAGCTGTTGACTCGCGTCCTGAGTCTGGGGGTGCTGAGTCTGGGGGTGCGGAGCCTGGGGGTGCTGAGCCTGGGGGTGCAGAGCCTGGGGGTGCTGAGCCTGGAGGTGCGGAGCCTGGAGGTGCGGAGCCTGGAGGTGCTGAGTCTGGGGGTGCTGAGTCTTCGGGTGCTGAGCCTGCGCGTACTACACCTGGAGGAGCCCTCTCCTCCCAGCAGCTGCAGGAGAGGTACCTCGAGTACTGCCGCCTCCGGAGAGGTGCTTCTGGAGCTCGTCCCAGTACTTCCCCTCCTACCCAGGAGCTCCCCCCCATTCAGCAGATCCGAGAGTGGTACACCCGGCGCTGCAGTCTTCGGAGTGGTGCTCCTGGTGCTGCGGACCCGAGCGGTGGCGCTGTTGCTGGTGCTGAGGACCCGGACGCTGGAGCTGCTGCTGGTGCTGAGGACCCGGGCGTTGGAGCTGCTGCTGGTGCTGAGGACCCGACCGGCGGCGCTACTGCTGGTGCTGAGGACCTGACCGGTGGCTCTGCTGCTGGTACTGAGGACCCGGGCGTTGGAGCTACTGCTGGTGCTGAGGACCCGACCGGTGGCGCTGCTGCTGGTGTTGAGGACCCGGGTGTTGGAGCTGCTGCTGGTGCTGAGGACTCGGGCGTTGGGGCTGCCGCTGGTGTCCCTGCTGGTTCTGGAGACGCTGCGCGGCCGCGACCGTACTTCGTACCGCTCCTTCAGCAGGTTCTTGGTCAGGCTCCTCCTCCTAGTCCTCCTCCCTCCGTCGAGTGTCCTCTGCCTGTCCAGCCGCAGTCACAGTCCTGCCTCGCCTCTCCCTGCTCCCTCTCCTTACGCTGGTCCCACAGGAGGTCTTACAGAGCGTCGTGAGCCTGAGTCTCGTCCTGCGTCGCCTGTTCGTCCTACTCGCACTGGTCGTCGTGTCCCGCGTGAGCGTCCTCCTCCTGTCCCTGGCACTCACTACATGACTTTGCGTCCCTCCACCGCTCCGCAGCGTGTCCTGCTGCCGTCTCCTCCTGCGTCCTCTCTTCCTACTCTTCCTGACCCGGAGTCTGACTCCCGTCGTGCGGCCAGTCCCACTGTTACGCGTCTCCTCGCTACAGTTGTCACTGACCCGACCTTTGAGTCCTCTGCTGCGTCTGCTCTGGTCGCTGAGTTGGTTGACTTTGCTGCTCGCTGTAACTTAGACTACGCTGCCAGCCTTGTCGCTGAGTCTGAGTCTGAGTCTGCCTGTCCTCCGTCCGTCGGGGGTGAGTGTGCTCTTGGCACGGACGTCCTTGAGGACAGACAGGAGGAGTTCCAGTGTCTTGCTGCTGCTTTGCCCCGTCTCGTGTCCTTGCTAGTTGCCCCTGAGGGAGACCCGGATGCACCAGACATCCCGACCCCACGCACTTACGCTGAGGCGATGGCGGGTCCCTACTCCTCTCAGTGGCAGACGGCCATGGACGCCGAGATGGCTTCCTGGAAGTCCACACGCACCTATGTCGACGAGGTTCCCCCTCCTGGGGTGAACATCGTCAGTGGCATGTGGATTTTCAGGGTGAAGCGGCCGCCGGATTCTCCGCCTGTCTTCAAGGCGCGTTACGTGGCTCGAGGCTTCAGTCAGCGAGAGGGAGTTGACTTCTTCCATACCTTCTCCCCCACCCCGAAGATGACCACTCTTCGGGTGTTGCTGCACATAGCCGCTCACCGCGACTACGAGCTTCACTCACTTGACTTCAGCACTGCTTTCTTGCAGGGCAGCCTGCACGAGGAGATCTGGCTGCGCCGCCCACCTGGCTTCACTGGGTCGTTTCCTCCTGGTACCCAGTGGAGGCTTCAGCGGCCGGTCTACGGTCTCTGCCAGGCTCCGCGTGAGTGGCACGACAC
Source organism: Closterium sp. Yama58-4 (assembly GCA_947470075.1). NCBI lineage: Eukaryota > Viridiplantae > Streptophyta > Zygnematophyceae > Desmidiales > Closteriaceae > Closterium > Closterium sp. Yama58-4. The sequence continues at coordinate 247,648 of CANIUD010000890.1, read as the reverse complement.
ACTGAGGACTACACTTGCGGCTCTTGGGTTCGCGCCTTCTACAGCTGACCCGTCGCTGTTCCTGCGCACCGACACTTCGCTGCCGCCGTTCTACATCCTCGTGTACGTCGACGACTTGGTCTTTGCCACTGCTGACACTGCAGGACTCGCCTACGTGAAGTCGGAGCTGCAGAGGAGACACACGTGCACAGACCTGGGTGAGCTGACAAGCTATCTTGGCTTGCGGATCACCCGGGACAGAGCACGGCGCACCATCACCTTGACTCAGTCACACATGGTGCAGCAGGTTCTCCAGCGCTTTGGCTTCACGTACTCCTCGCCTCAGTCCACTCCTCTGCCTACCGGTCACTCGCTCTCAGCTCTGCCTTCGGATGAGTCCGTAGAGCCGAGTGGCCCGTATCTAGAGCTTGTGGGCTGCCTCATGTACCTGATGACCTGCACTCGACCTGACCTTGCATACCCTCTTAGCATCCTTGCACGCTATGTCGCTCCTGGCCGTCACAGGAAGGAGCACATGGATGCCGCTAAGAGGGTGTTGCGCTACTTGTGCAGTACGTCGGGCATGGGGCTTGTGCTTGGAGGGCGAGACCGAGTTGTTCTCACAGGGCACTCAGACGCTTCTTGGGCAGACGACCAGGCCACTCAGCGGTCGTCTCAGGGTTACACCTTCAGCCTTGGCTCTGGCTCAGTTTCTTGGCGCTCTACACGCTCTTCTTCTGTTCTCGGCTCCAGTTGCGAGGCTGAGATCTACGCTACAGCCATGGCTGCCCAGGAGCTACGCTGGCTGACCTACCTGCTGACCGACCTCGGAGAGCGGCCTCGTTCTCCTCCAGTACTGTACGTCGACAACAAGGCTGCCATTGCCTTGTGTGAGGAGCACAGACTGGAGCACAGAACGAAGCACATCGCCCTGTGGTACTTCCTTGCTCGAGAGCTGCAGCAGCGCGGTCAGCTTTGTATTCGCTACGTGGCCACTGAGGCCAACACTGCTGATGTGTTCACCAAGGCGCTTCAGCCTCGTGACCATCAGCGCTTCTGCACTCTACTAGGCCTTGTGCCTACTGGACCTCACTTGCTTACCTCTTGACTTTGCTTGTACTGTGATCACTATATATATCTATACCTGCATGTTTACTCTTGCTAGGTTGTGATCACTGTATCTCTTGCTCTGTTATAAACCTGCATGTGAACTGGTCTTGTGACCACTAGCTTGTGCTCGGAATTTGTGTGGAATCCTCGAGATCCACCCTGAGCTTGTTTGCCTTACTTTGCCTTGACTGGTCTTGTGACCCCTAGGTCTCCCCCACTTTGCCTATGGGGGTGTGTCAAACATTATACATGTTGGGTTTGTTAGGCTACAGTGGGTTAGCCTATATGGGGTACACAATTCTAGGGTTTGCCATTTGTACTGATTTCTCTGTTAGTTCAATCATTCCAGTCTCATAATCTTGACATCTACCACATCGTCACCCGCCTCCCTGACTCTCTGCGCGCAGTCAGGGACCACTTCCTCTCTCGCTCCCCCACTGAGCTCACTGTTGCCCTCCTCGAGAAGGAACTGCTTGCAGCTGAGGCGAGCATCGTCGCTGTAGGCACCTCTCGTGGCGACCCCCGCACCCCGTTCTTTGAGGGGTGTTCCCCTTCCCCCCTCCTCCCCTCTGTCGCCTCTGCTGCTGCTGTCGACCTTCTTGGTGCTGAGAAGGTCGGGACCGCGTCTGCTTCGAGCGGGCGCCGCAGGAACAAGGGGGGCAGGGGTGGGGGTGGCGGCGGAGGAGGTGGGGGTGGAGGCGGTGGGAGTGGAGGCGCGGCTGGGGAGACTAGTGGCGGCAGTGGGGGAGGAGACAGCAGCGGTGGGAGTGGTGGCGGAGGCGGCAGCGGAGGCGGAGGTGGTCGTGGCGGCGGCAGGGGTGGAGGTGGCCGGGGCGGCGGCGGTGGGGGTGGTGGTCGTGGAGGCACTGGCGGAGGGCAGAGTCAGCAGCCCGCCCCGACACTTCAGGCCGCCCGTGAGTGGTATGCGCAGCGTGGCTTTACCTGCACGTACGTCATTCGCACAGGTGACCGCAGCGGCCAGCAGTGTGGGAGGCCGCACCCCACGCAGCGCTGCTTCGTGCGCCTTAACGACGCGTGGCGCACTCAGTTTCCTGCTGCCACTGAGCTGCCGCGCTGGGCTGATCTGGAAAAGAGGGGTGTTGATATTTGGGCTTTAGACTTTGATGCTATTCTCACTGCCATGTATGCGATGTCTATTAGTGGAGAGGGTGCTCAGTACTTGCGTGTTCCGCCCGACCCGGGCATTCAGGCCAGTCCGGCTGCCGCTCTAGGTGCTAGTGCGTCTGCTCCCACAGGTCCTGGTGAGGCTGCAGCCCTAGGTGCTAGTGCGTCCGTGCCCCCTGGTACTGAGTCGACTGCAGCACTGCACACCTTCACACTGGACTCAGGTGCTTCTCGCTCCTTCTTTCGTGACCGCACTGTCCTTGAGCCACTCGCTCGGCCAGTTGCTGTCTCCCTTGCTGACCCCTCTGGGGGTCCGGTCATTGCGACCTCCTCCACTGTCCTTCCTTGTCCGGCGGTCCCGTCCGGCACGCTGTCAGGTCTCTACCTCCCCTCGTTCTCTACGAACTTGGTGGCAGGTAGTGCACTCCAGGACGGGGGTGTTCACCAGTTCACCCCTGCTTACGAGCGCGTGACACACTGCACGTGTGCTCGGACGGGTCGCCACCTGGCTACCTTCACTCGGGAGCCGGGGTCGGACCTTTACACACTGACCACTGAGTCCCCTCAGGTAGCTGCGTCCGCGTCTGCGTCTGCGTCAGGTCAGCTGTCCGCCCCCTACTCGTGTCGCTCTCTGGCGCATGAGACTGTCCTTTGGCACCACCGCCTTGGTCACCCGTCTGTGCAGCGCCTTCGGGCCATGCACAAACGGGACCTTGTTGCTGGTCTTCCCAGGGTGCTCCCTCCCCTTCCCGACTCGCCTGCTCCTCCCTGTATTCCCTGTGTCGAGGGACGGCAGCGCGCCGCTCCTCACTCCTCCTCCTTTCCCCCGACGACTGCTCCCTTGCAGACGCTCCACATGGACGTGTGGGGCCCAGCCCGCGTCCGTGGTCAGGGTCAGGAAAGGTACTTCCTGATTGTTGTTGACGACTTCTCGCGCTACACCACGGTCTTCCCCTTGCGTGCCAAGGGTGACGTCCCTGATGTCTTGATCCCCTGGATCCGCAGATCTCGTCTCCAGCTCAGTGAGCGTTTCCGCTCCGACTTCCCTGTCCTGCGTCTGCACTCTGACAGAGGTGGGGAGTTTTCCTCTGGCCTATTGGAGGCCTTCTGTCAGCAGGAGGGCATTGAGCAGTCGTACACGCTTCCGGCCTCTCCACAGCAGAATGGGGTTGCTGAGCGCCGCATTGGTCTAGTCATGGAGGTCGCTCGTACCTCCTTGATCCATGCGGCTGCCCCCCATTTTTTGTGGCCGTTTGCAATCCGATACGCTGCGCATCAGCTCAACCTCTGGCCCCGTGTCTCCTTGCCCGAGACTTCTCCGACACTGCGTTGGACGGGAGAGGCTGGCGATGCGTCGCGTTTTCGGGTCTGGGGATCCCGAGCTTTTGTCCGCGACACGTCCGCGGACAAGCTCTCCCGTCGCGCTGTCCCCTGCGTCTTCCTTGGCTTTGTCCCGGACGCCCCTGGCTGGCAGTTCTACCACCCCACCTCGCGGCGTGTCCTGGCCTCTCAGGACGTCACTTTTGACGAGTCCGTCCCCTACTACCGCCTCTTCCCCTACCGCACTGCCCCGCTCCCCCCCCCCGCCTCTCTTCCTCGCTCCAGGTGCTGAGGTACCAGACCCCCTCCCCCCTCAGGGTGCCGCTCCCTCAGGTGTGTCCCAGGTAGACCCGGGTGAGCCTGTCGAGGTAGCTGTTGACTCTCGTCCTGCTAGGGGTGCTGCGTCTGGGGGTGCTGAGCCTGGGGGTGCTGAGCCTGGGGGTGCTGCGTCTGGGGGTGCTGAGCCTGGGAGTGCTGAGTCTGGGGGTGCGGAGCCTGGGGGTGCTGAGCCAGGAGGTGCGGAGCCTGGAGGTGCTGAGTCTGGGGGTGCTGAGTCTGGGGGTGCTGAGCCTGAGCGTGCTACACCTGGAGGAGCCCTCTCCTCCCAGCAGCTGCAGGAGAGGTACCTCGAGTACTGCCGCCTCCGGAGAGGTGCTGCTGGAGCTCGTCCCGGTACTTCCCCTCCTACCCAGGAGCTCCCTGTCGAGATAGTAAAGATAGTTAGGAGCCATAGCTAGGAGAACCCTAGCTAGGCAAGAGAAGTTTAGGCAAAGAGGAGTTGCACTAGTAAGAATGGGGATACAAATAGCAAACCCTAGAAGGGTTGTACTCGCTATAGAGCACCCCACTACAGGCTAGAGCATAATATTCTGACACACCCCCATAGCCAAAGTGGGGTGTAATCAGCAGAGCAAGCAAAACAGTACAAGCTCAGGGTGGATCACAATGTCACCACACATTCTGAGCACAAGTTCAAGAAGCAATAGTTTAAAGTTCACAATTATGAGCAAAGCTAGTGGTAGTCACAACGGGCAAGTGAGGAGGAGGAAAGAGACTATGAGAGGAGAGGAGGTAGTGGGCGGCAGCTGAAGCTGCTGGCACACGGCGCAACTGGAGCAACTGGCACACGGGCAACTGGAGCAACTGGCACACTGGCAACTGGAGCAACTGGCACACGGGCTACTGGAGTAACTGGCTCCGCGGCTGAAAGTAGCGGCAGACGAGCAACGGACTCACGGGCGACTGGAGCAACGGGCTCACGGGCGACTGGCGCAACGGGCTCACGGGCGACTGGCGCAACGGTCTCACGGGCGACTGGAGCTGCTGGCTTCACGGCGGCCACCCCCTTCAACCTCCCCAAACTATCCCACTCCCCCTGACACACACCCGCTGCTACACCGCTAGCTCCACTCCCCCTTCACCCCCCCTTAGTACCACTCCAACGGCTCCAACAAGTCCACCCCCCCTCAGCGGCAGCTGCAGCACAGGGAGACGGAGGAGGAGGAGGAACAGGGAACGGCACTCAGTGGCTTCACCCCCATACCCCTCACCCCCAAACCCTAATTCAGGAGAACGGGCTGTAGGAGGGGTGGGGCGCCAGTAGAAGCACGGGGGACAGTGGGGAGGGCAGGGGCAGCGAGGAACGGGCCGCCCACGGGCCTGGCATAGCCGCCCGAACCGCGCGCAGGCGGCCCGAGCCGCGCGCGGGCCTGGCGCTTCCCGTACGGGCCGCGCGCGGGCCTGGCGCAGCCCGTACGGGCCGCACGCCGGCTGTACGGGCCGCGCGCAGGCCACGACGGGCGACGGGGGGCGACGCGCGGGTCCCCGTCGCCCGTCGCAACGCCTCCCGGGGGCGACGCGTCGAGTGACGGGGCAGAAGCCCGCCGCGCGCCTCGGGGCGCACAGCGGGCAGAGAACCGCCGCGCGCCACGGGGCGCACGGCGGGCAGAAAACCGCCGCGCGCCTCGGGGCGCACGGCGGGAAGAAAAAACTGCCGCACGCCACGGGGCGTGCGGCACATAGAGTAGCAGCGGAAGTTGCAGCGGAAGTTGCAGCGGAAGCAACGAGGTGGTGAGCCCACCCACAGGATCGATCCAAAGGGATCGACCTGCTCTGATAGCATGTCGAGATAGTAAAGATAGTTAGGAGCCATAGCTAGGAGAACCCTAGCTAGGCAAGAGAAGTTTAGGCAAAGAGGAGTTGCACTAGTAAGAATGGGGATACAAATAGCAAACCCTAGAAGGGTTGTACTCGCTATAGAGCACCCCACTACAGGCTAGAGCATAATATTCTGACAAGAGCTCCCCCCCATTCAGCAGATCCGCGAGTGGTACACACGGCGCTGCAGTCTTCGGAGTGGTGCTCCTGGTGCTGCGGACCCTGGGGGTGGCGCTGCTGCTGGTGCTGAGGACCCGGACGTTGGAGCTGCTGCTGGTGCTGCGGACCCGCCTGGTGGAGCTGCTGCTGGTGCTGAGGACTCGGACGTTGGAGCTGCTGCTGGAGCTGAGGACCCGGGCGGTGGCGCTGCTGCTGGTGCTGAGGACCCGGACGGTGGAGCTGCTGCTGGTGCTGAGGACTCGGACGGTGGAGCTGCTGCTGGAGCTGAGGACCCGAGCGGTGGCGCTGCTGCTGCTGCTGAGGACCCGGGCGTTGGAGCTACTACTGGTGCTGAGGACCCGGCCGGTGGAGCTGCTGCTGGTGCTGTGGACCCGGACGCTGGAGCTCCTACTGGTCCTGAGGACCCGGCCGCTGGAGTCTCCTCTGCTTCTGGAGACGCTGCGCGGCCGCGACCGTACTTCGTACCGCTCCTTCAGCAGGTTCTTGGGCAGGCTCCTCCTCCTTGTCCTCCTCCCTCCGTAGAGTGTCCCCCGCCTGTCCAGCCGCAGTCACAGTTACCGCCTACCTCGCCTCTCCCTACTCCCTCTCCTTACACTGGTCCCACAGGAGGTCTTACAGAGCATCGTGAGCCTGAGTCTCGTCCTGCGTCGCCTGTTCGTCCTGCTCGCACTGGTAGTCGTGTCCGTCGTGAGCGTCCTCCTCCTGTCCCAGGCACTCACTACATGACTCTGCGTCCCTCTACTGCTCCTCAGCGTGTCCCTCTACCGTCTCCTCCTGCGTCCTCTTTGCCTGACGTTCCGGACCCTGAGTCTGACCGGTATCGTGCTGAGCACCCTACTGTCACGCGTCTCCTTGCTACTGTTGTCACTAACCCTACCTTTGAGTCCTCGGCTGCGTCTGCTCTGGTCGCTGAGTTGGTTGACTTTGCTGCTGCCTGTCGTCTAGACTACGCTGCTAGCCTTGTTGCTGAGTCTGAGTCTGAGTCTGTCTGTCCTCCGTCCGTCGGGGGTGAGTGTGCTCTTGGCACGGACGTCCTTGAGGACAGACAGGAGGAGTTCCAGTGTCTTGCTGCTGCTTTGCCCCGTCTCGTGTCCTTGCTAGTTGCCCCTGAGGGAGACCCGGATGCACCAGACATCCCGACCCCGCGCACTTACGCTGAGGCGATGGCGGGTCCCTACTCCTCTCAGTGGCAGACAGCCATGGACGCCGAGATGGCTTCCTGGAAGTCCACACGCACCTACGTCGACGAGGTTCCCCCTCCTGGGGCGAACATCGTCAGTGGCATGTGGATTTTCAGGGTGAAGCGGCCGCCGGGTTCTCCGCCTGTCTTCAAGGCGCGTTACGTGGCTCGAGGCTTCAGTCAGCGAGAGGGAGTTGACTTCTTCCAGACCTTCTCCCCCACCCCGAAGATGACTACTCTTCGGGTGCTGCTGCACATAGCCGCTCACCGCGACTACGAGCTTCACTCACTTGACTTCAGCACTGCTTTCTTGCAGGGCAGCCTGCACGAGGAGATCTGGCTGCGCCGCCCACCTGGCTTCACTGGGTCGTTTCCTCCTGGTACCCAGTGGAGGCTTCAGCGGCCGGTCTACGGTCTCCGCCAGGCTCCGCGTGAGTGGCACGACACACTGAGGACTACACTTGCGGCTCTTGGGTTCGCACCTTCTACAGCTGACCCGTCGCTGTTCCTGCGCACCGACACTTCGCTGCCGCCGTTCTACATCCTCGTGTACGTCGACGACTTGGTCTTTGCCACTGCTGACACTGCAGGACTCGCCTACGTGAAGTCGGAGCTGCAGAGGAGACACACGTGCACAGACCTGGGTGAGCTGACAAGCTATCTTGGCTTGCGGATCACCCGGGACAGAGCACGGCGCACCATCACCCTGACTCAGTCACACATGGTGCAGCAGGTTCTCCAGCGCTTCCGCTTCACGTACTCCTCGCCTCAGTCCACTCCTCTGCCTACCGGTCACTCGCTCTCAGCTCTGCCTTCGGATGAGTCCGTAGAGCCGAGTGGCCCGTATCCAGAGCTTGTGGGCTGCTTCATGTACCTGATGACCTGCACTCGACCTGACCTTGCATACCCTCTTAGCATCCTTGCACGCTATGTCGCTCCTGGCCGTCACAGGAAGGAGCACATGGATGCCGCTAAGAGGGTGTTGCGCTACTTGTGCAGTACGTCGGGCATGGGGCTTGTGCTTGGAGGGCGAGACCGAGTTGTTCTCACAGGGCACTCAGACGCTTCTTGGGCGGACGACCAGGCTACTCAGCGGTCGTCTCAGGGTTACACCTTCAGCCTTGGCTCTGGCTCAGTTTCTTGGCGCTCTACACGCTCTTCTTCTGTTCTCGGCTCCAGTTGCGAGGCTGAGATCTACGCTACAGCCATGGCTGCCCAGGAGCTACGCTGGCTGACCTACCTGCTGACCGACCTCGGAGAGCGGCCTCGTTCTTCTCCAGTGCTGTACGTCGACAACAAGGCAGCCATTGCCTTGTGTGAGGAGCACAGACTGGAGCACAGAACGAAGCACATCGCCCTGCGGTACTTCCTTGCTCGTGAGCTGCAGCAGCGCGGTCAGCTTTGTATTCGCTACGTGGCCACTGAGGCCAACACTGCTGATGTGTTCACCAAGGCGCTTCAGCCTCGTGACCATCAGCGCTTCTGCACTCTACTAGGCCTTGTGCCTACTGGACCTCACTTGCTTACCTCTTGACTTTGCTTGTACTGTGATCACTATATATATCTATACCTGCATATTTACTCTTGCTAGGTTGTGATCACTGTATCTCTTGCTCTGTTATAAACCTGCATGTGAACTGGTCTTGTGACCACTAGCTTGTGCTCGGAATTTGTGTGGAATCCTTGAGATCCACCCTGAGCTTGTTGTTGCCTTGCTTTGCCTTGACTGGTCTTGTGACCCCTAGGTCTCCCCCACTTTGCCTATGGGGGTCTGTCAAACATTATACATGTTGTATTTGTGTAGGCTGTAGTGGGTTAGCCTATAGGGGGGTCACAACATTAGGGTTTCATATTTGTACTCAGAATTCTTGTTAGTTCATCATTCCTGTCCGTTCATTCTGACAACGGTTACACCGTCAGAGACATTGCGCAGGTGCCAGGTAGAAAACGCTCCGACGGTGTCATCAAATGTCCACCGTCGAGCACGTGATGCCATTTCGCAGGTCGAATTTCGCTATAAGCCACCTGAGCGAATTCCGCACGCCTTCGCAGAGTTTTGCAGTCGCGAGAATTCGACCAGCCCGTTTGCCGAGATGAGACTCGCCGAACAGCGCCCTTTGATCAGAGAAGCCATTCGATCAGAGAACGGGGCTCCTCGAAACGGACCCCATCCGCCAGAGATCGCGCGACCCAGAAGCAGATCAGAAGACGAGCTTGTCGAATAGCTCCCCATCGACCAGAGCTCGTTGATGGGCTGGTGAACAAGAGGACAACCTTTTTCAAAAACAACCTGCGGGTTCGGAGGACGGGCTGCTCCAATGCGACGATCACTTCGTCGAATTCACCACGTCGTCGCAGAGAATGCCTGCGCCCAAGCGAGGGCGGGGCTTTTCACTCCGACGTTTTTTGAAGCAAATTATGTCGCGTCGGATGCAGCAAATATTCGGTACGCCGCCTCTTTGCGGGCCTTCCATAGACAGGTGGCGAATTATCCCAACGTCATCGAGCGCCTACGAGCCATTGTCGCAAGGGGCCAGCTGTAACCTGGAGTTTGTCCTGCGACGACACCCAATACCGCACGTGGGACGTGTCAGAATATTATGCTCTAGCCTGCAGTGGGGTACTCTATAGCGAGTACAACCCAATTAGGGTTTCCTATATGTATGCCAACTGCTGCTAGTGCAAATCCTCCTTTCTTCATTCTTACTTTCTACAGCTAGTTCTGACATGCTATCAGAGCAGGTCGACCCTCCTGGGTCGATCCTGTGGGTGGGCCCACCACCTAAGCCTTCCGCTGCTACTGCTACTGCTACTGCTACTCTGTGTGTCGCACGCCTCGTGGCGTGCGACGGATTTTTCATCCCGCCGTGCGCCCCGAGGTGTGCGGCGGTTTTCAGCCCGCCGTGCGCCCCGAGGCGCGCGGCGGTTTTCTCCCCCCGTCGCCCGCCGAAGCGCCCCCGGGGACCCGCGCGTCGCCCCCGTCGCCCGTGCGCGGCCCGTACTGCACGAGCGCGGCCCGTACAGGCTGCGCCAGGCCCGCGCGCGGCCTGTCCTGCACGCGCGCGGCCCGTACGGCCTGCGCCAGGCCCGCGCGCGGCCCGTACGGGCTGCGCCTGGCCCGCGCGCGCCTCGGGCCGCCTGCGCGCGGTTCGTACGGGCTGCGCCTGGCCCGCGGGCGCCCGGTCTCCTCTCCCACTGAGCTGCACGCCGTCCCTCGCGCTTCTGACGGCGCCCCACCCCTGCTGCTGCCCGTACTCCTGAATTAGGGTTTGGGGGTGGAGCGTATGGGGGTGCCGTCTCTGTCAGCCGTCCCCTGCTCCTCCTCCTCCTCCGTCTCCCACTGCTGCAGCTGCTGCTCAGGGGGGTGGGTGTGTGGGAGCCGAGGGTTTAGGGTTTAAGGGGGGTGCCATGGGAGTGGAGCTAGGGTTTCAGCAGGGGGTGTGTGTTGGGGGGTGTGGGACAGTTGGAGGAGGTTGGGTGGAGGCAGCCGTCGTGTCGTCTGCAGCGCCTGTATTCCGGGGTTCTGATAGCCACCGGTAGCTCAGAGAGCCGGTTGCACCTGTCGCCCGTGGGTCCGTTGCTCCTGTCGCTGCTGATCAGACGCAGAGCCTGTTACTCCTGTATTCCGGGGCCCTTGCTCCCGGTAGCCACTAGAGTTGCTCCCGGTAGCCACTAGCCGTCTGTTGCCCGTGTGTCTGCAGCTTCAGTCGTCGCCTCCACTCTTCTCTCCTCTCGCCAGCCCTCCTCCTCCTCACTTGCCCTCTGTAACTGCCTCTAGCTTTGCTCATAATTGTGCACTTTAAACTATTGCTTCTTAAACTTGTGCTCAGAATGTGTGGTGACATTGTGATCCACCCTGAGCTTGTACTGCTTTGCTTTCTCTGCTGATTACACCCCACTTTGGCTATGGGGGTGTGTCAGAATATTATGCTCTAGCCTGCAGTGGGGTACTCTATAGCGAGTACAACCCAATTAGGGTTTCCTATATGTATGCCAACTGCTGCTATTGCAAATCCTCCTTTCTTCATTCTTACTTTCTACAGCTAGTTCTGACAGGACGTGTGGTGAGAAGGGCTATAGGTGCCCGTCGAGCCGAGTGCGGCTTCAATCTTAGCACGCCAGAGGCTGCACAGTTGGCGGCAACTTGGGTCGGTTCAAGACTACACCAACAAATTTCTTATGCTATGTGAACAAGTCGGCTACATGTACGAAATGGAGTGGGTGGATCACTACGTCGATGGTCTGAAGTTGGAAATTTCGTAGGAAATCCTTCTACACGACATTTTGAACTTCAACGAGATCCTAGCGCTCGCCGAGAAAAGGGGACGTTTTGACGACCGAAGCCGGGGTCCTACCACTACGGACAACATACTTGGGGAACGACCGAGCACGCAACGATTTATACTGTTGCAATGAACACAGCTTGCGTGCCATTTAAGGGGCGCTGCTTCGCGTGCAACAGGCCAGGCCATCACAAGAATGAATGCATAAGGGAGTAAAAGCGCTGAAGAGCTGAGCAGGGGGGGGAATCTGGAGGGCAGGGAAATGCCAACAGTCAATAAAGTACGAGCCCACTACATACAAGACTCACTGCTCGCCCGAATGCACTGAACCCCACCGAGTGACCGATTTACGCAATTAATTGAGCTCGGCCAAACAAGGAGGGTACAACGACAGATTGTCCAGTATTGGTTCACGGGAAGACACTGGGGACAGCAATGAAAGCTTTTGTTGACGGGGGAACTAGTCTAATACGACAACAAAAAGAAAGTTGCAACTACCACTAAGTCCATGTTTAGCAGAGATAAACATGCGCTTAGTTGACGGCACGCCACTCGAAAGGCGGGAAAAAGTGGATATTGAAAATATTCCGGGGGAACTTCGGGTTTACATAAGGGATGCTTGCAACTGTGAGAGTACGACGTTCATTTTTACCCGTTTTACTTAATCCTATTATCGTTTTTGTATTTTCTGCTTATTTACTAGTTCGTTGCTTTTCCTCTAGTTGTTATCGTTATAGCACCGTCTAGGATTGCATGCACCAAATTACTATAGTTTCTGGAGTGACATTTTTTGCACGTGATTATCACCAAATTCTATTACCAAATTCGGTCACTTCTTCATGCTAATAAGACCCAGGTTATTAAACTTGTGTCAAGCACACACACACACACACACACACACACGCACACACACACACGCACACACACACGCACACACACACACACACGCGCGCGCGCGCGCGCACGTACACACGTATTGTACAACGTTGCACCCAAGGGGTAAAAATTTACTGATAAGGTGGAGACTAGATCTTCGCAACGTCAGCATTGATTGGGACTCCTTTGGCGGTGACAACATTTCAGACGGTGGGGTCGTGGAGTCTGAACCACTGGGCCGTAACATCAGCGAGGCAAGCAAGGAAGCCCTCAGAGCACCGTGGTCAGAAGAGGTGGAGCGGACGGCGGTGCGCGAACTGGCCTCAGGGATATCACCGGGGCAGGATGGCCTGCCTAAGGAGCTGTTCGAACACAACTGGGACCTGCTGGGCCCGGTCTTGATGTAGTTCGCTGTCGATTTCACCCGAACTCTAAAACTTCCCAGCAGCGTCTCAACTGCAGTCATGATCCTGCTGCACAAAAAGGGGAGCAAGGAGGACTTGGGGAATTACAGGCCAATAACACTGCTCAGCACAGTCTACAAAATCTTAGCGAAGGTTCTTGCGACGAGGCTAAAGAAAGTGTTACACGAAGTAATTTCGGAGGACCAGGTCGGTTTCTTACCGGGGCGGAAGCTGGCAGATGCAGTCACGGTTGTAGCAGATGCCATTGAAGCAGGTGCTGTCAGAATATTATGCTCTAGCCTGCAGTGGGGTGCTCTATAGCGAGTACAACCCTTCTAGGGTTAGCTATTTGTACCACCATTGTTGTTAGTGCAACCCCTCCTTTGCTTCATTCTCTCTTGCCTAGCTAGGTCAACCCTAGCTATGGCTCCTAAGCATACATATTATCTTGACATGGTATCAGAGCAGGACGATCCTGTTGGGTCGATCCTGTGGGTGGGCCCCACCACCTTAGTCTTCCGCTGCTCCTACTACTCTGTGTGTCGCACGCCCCGTGGCGTGCGACGGATTTTTCATCCCGCCGCGCGCTCGGGGCGTGCGGCGGTTTTCTCCCCGCCGTGCGCCCCGAGGCGCGCGGCGGTTTCCTACCGTGGGGGACCCCGCGCGCCCCCGCCCTTTCCCGTCGCGCCGCCCTGGAGAGCCGCGCTCGGCCTCCCGCTGCCCCGATTCGCCATCGCGCCGCCCTGGGGAGCCGCGCGCGACCCCCCGCTGCCCCGTCGACGGCCGCGACGCCCTGGGGAGCCGCGCGCGGCCCCCGATTTCCCGTCGCGCCGTCCCCCTCGCCGTCCCCCGCGCTCCTTCCCCCGTTCCGCCCGTTTTAGGGTTTGGGGGTGAGGAGTGTGGGGGTGGCGACTATGGGGGTGTCGGTTGTGAGTTCCTCCCCCTGCTCCTCCTCCTCCCTAGTCTCCCTCTGCTACAGCTGCCGCTGAGGGGGGTGGTGTGTGGGAGCCTAGGGTTTGGGGTTTAAGGGGGGTACCGTGGGAGTGGAGCTAGCTAGGGTTTGAAGCAGAGGGTGTGTGTCGAGGGGTGTGGGACTGTTGGGGGAGGTTGAGCGGAGGTTGCCGTCGTGTCGTACGCAGCGCCTGTACTCCGGGGCACTCATTCCCGGTAGCTCAGAGAGCCGGTTGCGCCGTCGCCTGTGGGTCCGTTGCTCCTGCCGCGCATATTAGCCGCGGAGCCTGTTACTCCTGTACTCCGGGGCACTCATTCCCGGTAGCCACGTTGTCGCACCAGAGCCGTCTGTTGCCCGTGTGTCTGCAGCTTCAGTCGTCGCCTCCTATCTACTCTCCTCTCGCCAGCCCTCCTCCTCCTCACTTGCCCCCTGTGACTGCCTCTAGCTTTGCTCATAATTGTGAACCTTAAACTATTGCTTCTTGCTTGTGCTCAGAATGTGTGGTGACATCGTGATCCACCCTGAGCTTGTACTGCTTTGCTTGCTCTGCTGATTACACCCCACTTTGACTATGGGGGTGTGTCAGAATATTATGCTCTAGCCTGCAGTGGGGTGCTCTATAGCGAGTACAACCCTTCTAGGGTTAGCTATTTGTACCACCATTGTTGTTAGTGCAACCCCTCCTTTGCTTCATTCTCTCTTGCCTAGCTAGGTCAACCCTAGCTATGGCTCCTAAGCATACCTATTATCTTGACAGGTGCCAGCGGCAGGGAGGACTGGTGTTTACTAATGATTGACTTCCATAAGGCCTTTGACTCCATATCGCGGCCTTTCCTTTTCCGCACGCTGAGAAGAATGGGTATCCCGGAGGAATTTGTCTCCTGGACGGAGGGACTGCACAGGGAGACAGGCACACGGGTTCATGTGAATGGCTGGACTGGTGGTACGGTTGCGGTTAAAAAAGGGGTGCGGCAAGGGTGTCCTTTGGCCCCATACCTCTTTCTCTGCGCGGTGGAGCCGCTGTGTCAGGAGCTGACGAAGTGCAAGTTGGGAATCGGCCGGAGAGACGTCGGCAAACTGGCTTACCTGGGGTATGCAGACGACACGTCGCTGCTTCTGCGGGGTGCGGAGCAGGTGTCGGTAGCGGCAGGATTCCTGGACGAGTTCGGCGAGAAATCGGGCTTACAAGTAAACCGAGACAAGACGGTGCTGTTTCCCTTGGGGAAGAACAGAGGAAAGCCGCCGCCGCCGGACCTGCAATATAAGTGGGCTGATAAAGGGGAGCCGGAGCGTCTCTTAGGCATATGGATAACACCGAACGGAGACCCGCTGCCGTCCTGGGAGAAAGCATTGGACAGGGCAAAGAAGGAGTTAGCAAAATGGGAAGTGCAGCATTTGACAACATCCGCGAGGGTCACGATTGTGAATGGTTACATCACACCGATTTTCTTGTTCCAGGCGTATATCTACCCGCCTCCGGAGGAGATTTGGACAAAAATCCAGAGGATCTGCCACAGATTTGTGTCAGGGGGGCAAGCAACGGACGAGAAAGTCTTCATACTTTGGAATTACGAGCTGATGTGCACACCCAGGGAAGAGGGGGGACTGGGACTGATTTGCCCCAAAAAGAGGTTCGACAGCGTGGCGATCCAGAACATCGGGCGGATGATGCTGCAGGACAACCCGGTCAAGAAGTGGTTGACCGAATGCGCAGCCGCGATGCCTCAAGGCGAGGACACGATTTTCGCACACAAGTCCCTGATCAAGCACTGGAAGGATGGGAGCAGACTGTGGAAGGAAATGCTGCAGGTTTTCTGGGACTCACCTTTCTGCGTCTCCCCTGAGCCGACAAACCGTTGGGAAGCGGAACGGGAGCGCCTTGCGTTCAATCGGCGAATACCTTTCCGAGGAGCAAGCCCTTTCGGGAATCAGAAGGGCTCAGCCTGCCTCCTTGGGCTAACGATGGGAGACCTGGTGCAGCGGCTGGGGAGCGGCGAGCGGATCCTTAAGACTGAGGAGGCACTGATGAGGGAGCTTGGCAATAAAGACGCGGCGAAGCTGGCGTTGAAGGCCTTCGCAGCAGCGCCGGCTGAGTGGAGGAATCTAATTCTGGAAAAGCTGACGAGTGAGGAGGTGGTCGAGAAGGTCTCGCTGTTGCGCTCCCAAGGCAGGGCACCTGCAAAGCACACGATGTGGAAGGTCAGCGGCAGGGACGGAGACAAGGTGGTCGGAAAGCTATGCGTGGATAACGGTGATGGTACGGTCACGGCATGCGAAGGGGACAATCTGTCGCTCAGTTTCGGACTGCAGCGCAGGGAGCCGCTGGCGGTCCAGGGCTCCAGGGTGCTGGGGCCGATGGGCGAGGCGAGGACGCGGCTACTTCAGTCAAAGCTCTGTGTGGAAGGGGAGCTGCTGCCACTGAAAGGAATCAAGAGAACCCTGACTAGCTCGGCTGGCACTGTGAGTGAGTTGGTGACGGGAGAATCATCGATTGGAAGAGGGTCATCATGGAGAGAGATTCCCTCGCCACACCCGCCGGGGCAAGAGAAATCCTGGTACGACTTCACTGTAGAAATTTACAGGTTGGGGAGCGGCTCTTTTTCATGAGGAACAAGGTGGTTTGTCCACACTGTAAAGGGGAGGAGACACCGGAGCACTGCCTGATTGGCTGCCCGGCAATTCAGAAGGTAGTGAAGTTCTTGCGGGAGGGACTGGCTGCTATGAACCCGCAGCACGGTTGGCAAGAGCTCGAGGATATGCTTTTCATGCAGAGGAGCACGCAGTCAGGTTTTCCGGAGAGTTTCTTTCATCGCCACCACTCTTCACCAAGTGTGGCTGGCAAGATGTGACGCGATCAACCGGGATATCAGGTTCCAGCCGAAGAAAGTGATGCGCCTGGCGGTGGTCAAATTTGTCGCGCATGCAAGGGTTTACTGCCTGGCCAAACAGGTGGCTGCAAGCAAGCGGGGCACAGTAGAGAGCAGCAGCGAGTGGGCATTTTTAGACGCTGACGAGGCGGTGGTGATGAAGTGGATTTGCAGCAAAGTGACGCCGCTGACATGGAAGGGCAGCTTCAGCGCTGTCTGGGACAATCTGAAGCTGACTCACCAGCCACCGTAGATGTATCACAGGGAATCCGCGTTACCCGGTACCGTGGCACTTCCCTAAGAATACAGTTACGAATGCCAATGCGTTGTACATTTTTCATAGTGTAACATCGCATAAAAAAAAAAAAAAATTTGATTGGGACTGGTATTTTAGTGGGACGCGATTGGCTACGACGATACAACTTGCGAGGCGACTTGACGACAGGCAAATGCACTGTGCAAGCGGCGGTAATTGGGTCGCACTACGCTGGCAGTCGCCTGAGTCTTCAACGGTCCACGTCAATGCCATTACAATGAAACGGGTTATCGCTTCAGAAGCTGACGTGCATGCAGTGGATGTTACGGAAGTGGGAGAAGCCGAGAAGTCGGGCGATTATCAGATCGATAGCAGCTGTGCTGCCCGAACTACATGTGCTACTGAAACTGTACCCCGTGATTTTTTTTTTTATGACTTACCAAAATAATTGCCACCTCAACAATCACATGATCACAGCATAGACCAAGAACCGGGGGCACTGCCGTCTGTACAGCGACAGTTTCGACTCGCACACCCTGAGTCGTACAAACTGAGGAAACAACCCGGCTACTTTGTTGGCGGTTAGCCGATGAGTCATAGGGCGCTGAAGTGAAGTCCACGGACAGCATTGACTTAGAGGAACAAGTTGACAAGCTTGGTTGGGCAACTTAAGTGAGGCATAGCGAAGCCGGCCACGAAGACACTGACCACGGTGATGATAAGGAAGTCGGTGATGGTGGACGGAAGTTGACGCTGACTTGGCCCTCTTTAGGGCATGCGAACATCGCCCCATGTGGTTTTGGTGAAGCCGACCTCCGGGTCAGGCATCACGTGCATGTCGATCTGGCACCTATGCAATATGCGTGATGGTACACGTCGTGCTTAACCGTCTGCGCTAGACAACGGGAGTAGACTACGGAGGAAGGCACGGGGTTGTGCGGGTGATCGTAGCGTTGCGCTAGGCGTTCTCACTACTTGTTGTCTTCACAAAGAGATATGGCAAGAGTTTCACTAAGAAATTGAGATAACATTGGATTACAATGAGGCATGCAAGTCGATATAGCTAGAATGGCATTGCAACACCTAGCAAGCCCTCTTCGGGGCGAACTATGCCAGCGCAGTAAAAGAGCGGCTTGCCAACGCTGCAGCAGAGTAGTCTACCAGCGCGGTATAGCAGTGATCTATCTGCCAGCGCCGCAGAGGCAGGTGAACTTCTGCGCAAGTGCGCACCTACCAAGTAAGTGCAGGTAGATGGATGCGCCGCCAGGCACATTGCCTAGGTGCCAGATGGAACACGTGTCGACGGTTTCGCCAGCAGTGCACCATCGAACACGTGAAGCCATTCCGCATGTTGACTTCGCAAAAACTTCCTGGACGACATTCGCGCACATGACGAATTTCGCAGTCGCGCGACTTTCATAAAGTAGCTCGACAAATGCTTCGTCGAGCAGCTTTCGCCTAGACGAGCCCTCTGCCAGCCTCGTCGAGGAGCTCCTATACCGGCCTTGTAGAGGAGCTCCTATACCGACTTTGTCGAGGAGCTCCTTTACTGACCAGGTCCCGTCGAACCGAACTCCTCGACGGACTCGCCTTCTGCGAGCTCGTTGACCGCGTCCTCTGCGAGCCCGCCGACCAGCATCCTATATGAGCACGTCGACCGGCGTCCTATATGAGCCCGTCCTCTGCCGATGATTTCTGCGGACTGGTCGAGGACGAACTCTGTGGACAGGTCGAGGCCGCCTTTTCCGCGCCCCCGACTGCGAAGTCTGCTTCGCCCAAGCGAGGGCGGGTCCTTTCGCGTCAACACCATCTACCTACACGTACTTGGTACGTGACACGCATGTGCGCACATGGCCACCTGCGATTGCAATGCTGGCAAGCCACCTTGCTGCAGCGCTGGCAAGCTGCGCTGATGGACCGCTAGCAAGTCGCCAACTTGCAGTGTTTCCAAGCCGCTAAGCAACTGCGTTGGCACACTGCCGACTCGTGGTGTTAGCAAGCCGCCCTTGTGCTACGGTGGAGATCAGCTTGCTAGGGTGCAGGATAGCAATGCATTCTGATATATTCACTTTGCCATCGCCATTGTTTATCATTGTGCTCAAATTTTCTTAGCGAAACCCTTGTCAAATTTCCTCGGGATTAGGCAAGTAGAGAGAACACATGTACAACACTATAGCCTCCCATGTAGTCCAGCCACCACTGTTGTAGTCCGCATGGTGTGGTGAGCGTAGATGACCCCGCGTTATACCTTCAGATAGTATCCGACTTCATGCCTTACCTAAGTCCTTGTTAGGCCAGTAGCAAATTTAGTCTTCATGGTCGATCACCCGGTAGTCGAAGCAGGCGTAGAAGATATCATGGAGAAGAGAGAGCTTGATGATCGGGTATGCCACCAGGTTGACGAGTACGGCTGAGCGTCGCTGGAATTGATGCTCCTAGGGACTCGCGCGTAGTGGTTTCGCGAACGTCCCCCTTCATGTACTAAAGCGGACGATGTGCCCGCCTCACCCGGCCTGTGCACAACGAAGTCAGCGTCTGCTAAGTCGGCGGCAGATGCATGTGGGTGACCCGGGGTGATTTTGACCGCCGACGTCGATGTTGGCGACTGCGATTGGCGGCGGCTGCAGCCAGCGCGCATGGCGATGTCCGCGGTCGACGTCGCCCCTCCAGCGCAGTGAAGTCGGGCCGGCTTCGGCGGCTCACTTGTCGACTGGCCGGGACAGAGGGATCGCGCCGGCGTACGGCTACTTTAAAGTTCTCGTCGAACGAGATCGTGTACCCAAGCTGCTGGAAGGTCGACACGATCTCACCACATGGATAGAGTCGATTGAGCCGCGTGTGAAGATTGCTGGCTTGAAGAAGTTCACCAATGGCGACGTGGAGACGGACGAGGACGACGCCGAGCTCTAGTTGAAATTTCTCGCCGCCGCCCACCTGCTGACCTTCGTGGTCACCTTGCGTTGATGCTCGCCAATAGTGCAAGTCGCCTTGAAGCCGTGCCAACTTCAGAAACACCGGCTACCAGACCCCAACCTTATCCTGAAATCAGCCAAGTCAGCAGAAAGTAGCCTGATAAAGTAGGGCTTGATACATACACGTCCTCCTTTTCCTGAGAGTGCGTCATGGCATATATTTCGTCAATATGTAGGCTAAAGCCTTCGGAGCAGTGTTTCACAGTTATTTCCGTTCTCGACTCTTATTATATAGCGAAACATTTGCATTTTCGCGCCGCTGATGCTAGTACTCGTCATTGGCTCCAGGTTTGCAGGAGCCGTATAGGCACACACACCTGCTTTCCACTGACAGTATGTAAGATCCAGCCAATGAGATGACTGGAAATCGATTTCGCGGGAAAACGTCGCATTTGAATCTTTGTGATGGAAGATGATGCGACTTGGAAAGGGGTTCTAGCAAACAGTTGACTTCGGTGCGAGGGAGATCCAGGCGGAGGCTGACGCATCCCAGGTTATCAGCACGATTTACTGGGATGCTGGGCAGATGCCCCGAAAACTCTTTCATTGCCTACCCAGAAAGCTTCCTGTCGCTGCTGATGCAGGGACTGACGGGCAGGAGAAGACATCTGGGTGCGCGGGTTGTGCGGTCGCACCGCATGGCTGCCCGGGGCGACGCGTGATCCCCATTGAGGTTTTATCGAACCGCGCCGTCACCCCCACTCCACCCCATCCCACCCATCCCATCCCACTGAGGTGCGAGGAAGGTGTGTTTCGTGTTTGCGTAAAGCCCAGGCTTCCAACTTCGGCAGATAGTAGGAACGTCTCATTTCATTTTGCTCACCATAGCACCCAAACCCTGCCCTTGTTAGTGCACTTCTATAAGCAGCACCATGGCTTTTCAAAGAAATAGCACATCGTCAGCAAATAGCTTTTCCTCCCAGCCCTTTTCAACTGCACGAAAAAGAAAGCTTGTTTTCTCCGAGTCAATCCCAGAGCGGTCTAAGCGCATTCGTCCCAGCCTGGACGCCAGCCATACCAGTCCGATTTTTGGCACCGCAACAGGCCGTTTCGACGACTACTTCGCTCTATGCTCCACCACTCCCCTTGGGTCCGGCAGATTCGGCGCCGTGCGTAAATGCATTTGCAAGGCGACAGGCGAGGCATTCGCATGCAAAACGCTTCAGAAGAGAGAGCTGATCGGCGAGGCGGGGCGGGATGACGTGCGTCGCGAGGTTCGCATGTTACAGCAGGTGGCGGGCCACCCCGGGATAGTTCAGCTGCACGCGGTGTTTGAGGACGAAAACGAGGTCCATCTGGTTACCGAACTTTGCGAAGGTGGCGAGCTCTTCGACGACGTCGTGCGACGCGGGCGACTGTCTGAGAAGGAAGCAGCGCAGGTGTTCATGCAGGTGGCATCGGCTGTCGCGTTCTGCCACTCGCGCGGCATTGTGCATCGCGACGTCAAGCCCGAAAACATTCTATTGTGCTTCAACAGAAGCCATGGCTCAGATGCGGAGAAGAAAACTGAAGTTTTCTCTCCCACCGTCATGGCCTCCGCGGTCCCCTCCCCTTCATTGGCCGCAAACCCCTCTGCGCGTAAGAGCGCGTTCGTCCCCGAGCCCGCTCCCCATCTCCGCGTGAAGCTCGCGGATTTCGGCCTCGCGCTGAGCATCGGCCGCGACGGCCGCACGCGCGGTGCGGCGGGGTCGCCGTACTACATGGCGCCGGAGGTGTTCACCGGCGAGTACGGCTGCTCCGCCGACGTGTGGTCGCTGGGCGTCGTGCTGCACGTGCTACTGTGCGGCGGCGTGCCGTTCTGGGGCGACGACGAGGCGGCCACGATCCGCAGCGTGCTGCACGGGCGGTTGGATATGGGGGAGCAGTCCGCGGCGTGGGCGGGAGTGTCGGCGGAGGCGCGCGGGCTGATTCGGTGCATGCTGGAGAGGGACCCGCGGCGACGCCCGTCCGCCAGCAAGGTGCTCTCGCACCCCTGGCTGCTGCTGCACGCGTTTGGCGGACGTATCGTGCGGAAGGCTGTGCGCGGAGAGGCAGCACAAGCTGCCGCCGCGCAGGGTTCCGCACGTTCCGCGCTGGATGCGCATTCGCGCGTCCAAGCAGCACAAGCAGCCGCGGCAGTTCCTGCGGGGGCTCTGTGGGTTGGGAGCGCGATGGAGGCGGAGCAAGGTGCAGCATGCACCACAGCCAATGGATCCGCTTCGCCTACCTGCGCTGTGCGCGCGGAGGGACGTGGGCATGTCAGCCGTGGTGTAGCTCGCGTGCAGGCGTCCGCATGAACTTGTAAGCGGGTAACGGGTGTGGTGCGGGGAACGGGGCAGCAAGGGAACGGGCAGGAGAATCCAGAAAGCATTCGGAAACAGGAAGACGAGCAGCTTGTGCCAGGGATGAGTTTCATCCTGTGGTTCGTCTCCCTGGCTTTGGCTGGTGGATAGTCTACGGGCTTTGGTTATGCTGCCATGCTTGGCATTAGAAGTTCATGGACTAGGGGGTTAGTGAATGAATTAGGCTAGTGGTTACAGGCTTGACGGAGGAATGTGGCATTTCCTGGCCTGTTTAGGAGTTCTGCAATGCAGAGGCGCAAACCGGCAAACGTATGTTTGCTGTTGCCCTCCCATGCTCATTTATTTTTACTGTTCTTACGTTATTCATGGTGTAGCTGGTTTGACTGTTCGCAGAGCTCTTGTTTCCCAATACCCTCCGGTGCCGTACCTTCAATCAAGTGAAAGTATGCGAATGGCAGGCCCCATATTCGTTTTTGGCTAGTCTGATTCCTCACTGAGGAAACCCGCTCATTTCCCTTCCTGCTCTGATGCTGTCCTACAAAGATGTCAACGATCTCATCCCAGTTAGGCTTACGGTATATCGTAGCTCATCAAGCTAATGCACATGAGGTCGCCCAACCTTGAGAAGCCCCGCTCGCACTCAACAGTGCTAAGCAGCAGAACAACATCGGCCACCCACAGCTCCACCAGGTTGGGGTAGTTGTCAGAATAGTGAGCGAGAATGAATGGATTGAGCAGAGAAGTGGGTACAAATGCTAACCCTAATTTGGGTTGTACCCCTTATGGGCAGGGCCGACTTTTCATTTCAAATAAAACCACTCTGATTCTTTTGGCCCCCCAAAATTTTTTAGTCTGAGGCCCATTTTCCAAAAAATGACTACTCTGATTTCTTAGGAACCAGAGAAGTATAACCAGGCCTCTCGTTATCAGGGTAAAATACCCTTTTTGCACTGACTGACGGTTGTTTTTTTTTAAGTTACCGTATTACCCCGGATATAAGAGCACCTGCGCTTATAATAAATCAGTGTTTTTTAGGGGGGTGCGCTTATAATTGAGTCAAATTTATAAGCGCGTGCGCTTATATAATGGCAAATACATAATCATGATTTATAGCACCAAATTGTGCATCCTAGTACAGTTGCATTTTCAATTAAATCAAAATGGGCGCCAGAATCGCGCGAGGGCGATTTTCTGCTGGCGCACAGGGGCAAGCACACGTCAACCTTGCCCCGACCGAGTGTATGAGCCAATCACATGCAGTCGCTCGCTAAGTGCACAGCCCCCACGGCTGTGCTGTCAGTCAGCTTCGCCCCAGGCCAGCATACGAGCCACTCGTGTACAGTCTCTCGCTCGCAGCGCACAGGCACGGTGTTAGAATCTAGCAGCAGGAATGGATGAACTAGCAGGAAGATGGGTACAAGTAGGAAACCCTAATTTGGGTTGTACCCCATATGGGCTACCCCACTACAGCCTACACAATAAGTAGCATATATGTTTGACACACCCCCATAGGCAAAGTGGGGGAGAACAAGGGTCACACGACCAATCAAGAGAAGCAAAGCAAGCTCAGGGTGGATCACAACGTCACCACACTCTCTGAGCACAAGCAAAGGGCCACAAGGCCAGTTCACATGCAGAGGTATATATATATGCAACAACAATAGAGCAGTGATCACTACCTAGCAAGAGCAAGCATGCAGAATATATATATAGATCACAGTACAACCAAAGACTACAGAAAGTGTGGAAACGTAGGCACAAGGCCTAACAGGGTACAAAAGCGCTGATGATCACCAGATGGAAGTGCCTTGGTGAATATATCAGCAGTGTTGGCCCGAGTGGCCACGTGACGAAGACGAAGCTGACCTCGCTGCTGCAACTCTCGAGCCAGACGCAGAGCGATGTGCTTCGTTCTGTGCTCCAGTCTGTGCTCCTCACACAAGGCAATGGCCGCCTTGTTGTCAACGTACAGAACTGGAGGAGAACGAGGCCGCTCACCCAAGTCAGTCAGCAGGTAGGTGAGCCAGCGTAGCTCCTGTGCAGCCATGGCGGTGGCGTAGATCTCAGCCTCACAACTGGAGCTGAGAACAGAAGACGAGCGTGTAGACCGCCAAGAAACAGAGCCAGAGCCAAGGCTGAAGGTGTAACCCTGTGACGACCGCTGAGTAGTCTGGTCGTCAACCCAAGACGCGTCTGAGTGCCCAGTGAGCACCACCTCACTCCGTCCTCCAAGCACGAGCCCCATGCCCGATGTACTGCACAAGTAGCGCAGTACCCTCTTAGCAGCAGCCATGTGCTCTGGTCGGTGCCTACCAGGAGCCACGTAGCGAGCGAGAAGGCCAAGAGGGTACGCAAGGTCAGGACGAGTGCAGGTCATCAGGTACATGAGGCAGCCCACTAGCTCTGGGTAAGGACCACTCGGCTCTACGGACTCGTCCGAAGGTGGAGCTGAGAGCGAGTGACCTGTAGCCAGAGGAGTGTGCTGTGGCGAGGACCAGGTGAAGCCGAAGCGCTGAAGGACCTGCTGCACCATGTGTGACTGAGTCAGTGTGATGGTGCGGCGTGCTCTGTCCCGAGTGATCTGCAAGCCAAGGTAACTGCGCGGCTCACCCAGGTCTGTGCACGTGTGTCTCTTCTGCAGCTCCGACTTCACCAAGGGAAGAGCCTCAGTGTCAGCAGTGGCAAAGACCAAGTCGTCGACATACACGAGGATGTAGAACGGCGGCAGCGAAGTGTCGGTGCGCAGGAACAGCGACGGGTCAGCAGTCGAAGGAGCGAACCCAAGAGCCGCAAGTGTAGTCCTCAGTGTGTCGTGCCACTCACGAGGCGCCTGGCGGAGACCGTAGACTGGCCGCCGGAGGCTCCACTGGGTACCAGGAGGGAACGACCCAGTGAAGCCAGGTGGGCGGCGCAGCCAGATCTCCTCGTGCAGGCTGCCCTGTAAGAAGGCTGTGCTGAAGTCAAGAGAGTGAAGCTCGTAGTCACGCTGAGCGGCAACGTGCAGCAGCACCCGAAGAGTGGTCATCTTCGGAGTGGGGGAGAAGGTCTGGAAGAAGTCAACTCCCTCTCGCTGACTGAAGCCTCTAGCAACGTAACGAGCCTTGAAGACAGGCGGAGAACCCGGCGGCCGCTTCACCCTGAAAATCCACATGCCATCGACGATGTTCGCCCCAGGAGGGGGAACCTCATCGACGTAGGTGCCTGTGGACTTCCAGGATGCCATCTCTGCGTCCATGGCTGTCTGCCACTGAGAGGAGTACTCACCCGTGATCGCCTCAGCGTAAGAGCGCGGGGTCGGGATGTCTGGTGCATCCGGGTCTCCCTCAGGGGCAAGCAGCATGGCCACGAGATGAGGCGCAGCAGTCGCAAGACACTCAAGGTCCTCGTGCCTGTCCTCAAGGACGTCCGTGCTAAGAGCACACTCACCCCCGACGGACGGAGGACAGACAGACCCAGACTCAGCAACAAGACTGGCAGCGAAGTCTAGACGACAGGCAGCAGCAAAGTCAACAAGCTCAGCGACCAGGGCAGACGCAGCAGTAGACTCAAACGACGGGTCAGTGACAACAGTGGCTAGCAGACGCGTGACAGTAGGGTGCTCAGCACGAAACCGGTCAGACTCAGGATCCGCGACGTCAGGCAAAGAGGACGCAGGAGGAGACGGAAGAGGAGTATGCTCCGGAGGAGAGGACCGATGCAGGGCGACAAGGCGTGTGCCGGGGACAGCCGGCTGACGCTGACGAGGAACACGACGAACGGTACGACAAGGACGAACAGGCGAGACAGGACGCGACGCAGGCTCACGACGCTCAGCAAGACTACCTGTCTGCTCAATGTAAGGAGAAGGAGCAGGCAGCGGTGAGCCAGGCTGTAACGGAAGACCAGTAGACGACGGGAGAGTAACAACCTGACGAAGAGCAGAGTCAGGCGGCGGCAGAGACGACGGAGACGGCCACTCCGGGGAGACTGCTCACGGGACGCCTCAGCACCCCCAGGCGCAGCACCCCCAGACTCAGTACTGCCAAGCTCAGCACCCCCAGACCCCTCACACTCAGGCTCAGCACCTCCAGGCTCCACACCCTCAAGCTCCGCACCCCCAAGCTCAGCACCCCCAGGCTCCGCACCCCCAGAAGTAGCACCCCGAGCAGCACAACCCTCAGCAGGACCTGAGTCACCAGTGACCTCAACCGGCGCAGACAAGGGAGGAGGGTCTACCTGAGACACACCTGAAGGAGCAGGACCGGGAGCGGGGAGGGGGTCTACCTGGGGAGCACCTGGAGCGAGGAAGAGCGGGGGGGGGGGGTGGGAGCGGGGCAGCGCGGTAGGGGAAGAGACGGTAAAAGGGAACCGACTCGTCGAACGTGACGTCCTGAGACGCAAAGACACGACGCGAGGTGGGGTGGTAAAACTGCCAACCAGGCGCGTCAGGGACAAAGCCAAGGAAGACACAGGGAACAGCGCGGGCGGAGAGCTTGTCCGCGATGGTATCGCGGACAAAGGCACGAGCACCCCAGACCCAGAAACGCGACGCATCGCCAACCTTCCCCGTCCACAGCAGCGTGGGCGAGGTCTCCGGCAAGGAGACACGGGGCCAAAGGTTGAGCTGATGCGCGGCGTACCGGACCGCAAACGGCCACAGAAAATGGGGGGCAGCTGCATGGATCATGGAGGTACGAGCGACCTCCATGACTAAGCCAATGCGGCGCTCAGCAACCCCATTCTGCTGCGGAGAGGCCGGAAGCGTGAACGACTGGCGGATGCCGTGCTCCGCACAGTAGGCTGCCAAGAGGTCTGAGGTAAACTCACCACCTCTGTCGGAGTGCAGACGCAGGACAGGAAAGTCCCGCTGGAACCGGTCGCGGAGCTGGAGACGAACAGCGCGGATCCAAGGGATCAAAACAGCAGGGACGTCCCCCTTGCTCTGCAAGGGGAAGACCGTGGTGTAGCGCGTATAGTCGTCGACGACCAGCAGGAAGTACCGCTCGTGGCCCTGTCCACGGACGCGGGCTGGGCCCCACACGTCCAGGTGGAGAGTCTGCAGGGGAGCCTCTGTAGGAGGGAACGAGGAGGAGTGAGGAGTGGCGCGCTGCCGCCCCTCGACACAAGGAATGCAGGGCGGCGCAGGCGAGGGAGGGAGGGCAGGCAGAGACCTGGGAAGACCAGAAACCAGGGAGCGAGAGTGCATGCCACGAAGGCGAGGCAGGGAGGTGGTGCCACAGGAGAGTGTCGTGCGACAAAGCGCGACACTCGCAGGGGGCTGCCAGCTGACCAGACGTAGACGCAGACGCAGCTATCTGAGGGGACTCAGTGGTCAGTGTGTACAGACTCGAGCCAGGTGCACGGGTGAACGTGGCCAGGTGGCGGCCCGTCCGAGCACACGTGCAGTGAGTCACTCGCTGACTCGCAGGAGTGAACTGGTCAACCCCGTGATCTTGGAGGTCAGCTCCACTCACCAAGTTCGTAGAGAACGAGGGGAGGTAAAGACCTGACAGGAAGCCAGACGGGACGGCCGGACACGGCAGAACCGTGGAGTGGTGGGCAAGGACCGGACCCCCAGAGGGGTCCGCCAGGGAGACCGGAACTGGCCGACTGAGCGGCGTGAGTGTGGTGCAGTCGCGAAAGAAAGAGCGGGAAGCTCCTGAGTCAAGGGTGAAGGTGTGCAAGACCGCAGCAGGCGCAGTACCAGAGAGAGCAAACTCACCAGCACCTAGAGCAGGAGATGCACTAGCACCTAGAGCAGCAGCCGCACCAGCACCTAGAGCAGGAGACGCACGAGCACCTAGAGCAGCAGCCTCACCAGTACCGAGAGCAGCAGGCTCTATACCAGGGTCAGGCGGTACGCACAGGTAACAGGCACGGTCAACACTGCATGGACAATGCATACATGGCAGTGAGAATAGCATCATAGTCAAGAGCAAAGATATCTACCCTCTGTCCAAGCAGCTCCACCCAGGTGGGGAGCTCAGCCTCGTCACCAAACTCGGTACGCCAGGCGTCGCTCAGACGGGCGAAGCAGCGGGACTGTGTGTGACCAAGCGTCCCGCAAGGCTGACCAGTCCGATCACCTGTGCGAATGACGTACGGGCAACGAACTGTACGCGTAGACCTGCTACTCTGAACGTACCACTCCTGGAGCTGCCGGGACGTAAGTGTCTCGCGTGGGCGCCGCTGCAGCTGCAGCTGGCCACTGCCAGACGCCCCCAACTGACCAGCTCCAGGGCGACAGCTACGACGGCTACCGCGACAGCCCCAACTAGTATACCACTCACTAAGCTGCTGGGGCGTGAGAGACTCGCGTGAACGTCGCTGGAGCTGCATCTGGCCACCTGCCAGTAGCAGCAGTAGCAGTAGTAGCAGCAGTAGCGCGGGCAGGCAAGCAGGCAGGCAGGCAGGCAGGCAGGCAGGCGCTCACCAAAGGCTGGAAGAGCAGGCGCTCGCCGGGCGAGCAGGGTCGGCGCTCGACGGGCGGCGGCCGAGTAGGCGCACGACAGCGGCGACGTCGGGGCCGCAACACCGGCTGCAGAGTAGGGCCGCGGCAGCTGCAGGGCGGGACCGCTTCAGCGGCAGTCGCAGGGTGGGGCCGCGTCAGCGGCAGGTCGGGGCCGCGTCAGCGGCAGGTCGGGGTCGCGGCAGCTGTAGGGCGGGGCCGCATCAGCGGCAGGTCGGGGCCGAGGCAGAGGGCCGCGCGCGGCTCGGCGCGGGCTGCGCTGACAGCGCGCTGGGCTGCTGCAGGCCGCGCGCGGCCGCGCTAGGCAGTAGCGGGCCGCGCGCGGCTCGGCGCGGGCTGCTGCGGGCCGCGCGCGGGCCGCGCGAGGCAGTAGCAGGCCGCGCGCGGCTCGGCGCGGGCTGCTGCGGGCCGCGCGCGGGCCTCGCGAGGTAGTGGCAGGCCGCGCGCGGCTCGACGCGGGCTGCGCGGGCTCGGCGCGGGCTGCGCGCGGCAGCAGCGGGCTGCGCATGGCAGCAGCGGGCTGCGCGCGGCTCGGTGCGGGCTGCGCGCGGCTGCAGCGGGCTGCGCGCGGCTCGGTGCGGGCTGCGCGGGCTCGGTGCGGGCAGCGCGCGGCAGAAGCGGGCTGCGCGCGAATCGGCGCGGGCTGCGCGGGCTCGGTGCGGGCAGCGCTCGGCAGCAGGGGGCCTAACGGGTCTGTCAAGATAAGCGGTAGTCTTAGGAGCCATAGCTAGGAGAGTCCTAGCTAGGCAAGAGAGTTTAGGCGAAAGAGGAGGGTTGCACTAGCAAGAATGGGGATACAAATAGCAAACCCTAGAAGGGTTGTACTCGCTACAGAGCACCCCACTACAGGCTAGAGCATAATATTCTGACACACCCCCATAGCCAAAGTGGGGTGTAATCAGCAGAGCAAGCAAAGCAGTACAAGCTCAGGGTGGATCACAATGTCACCACACATTCTGAGCACAAGTTTAAGAAGCAATAGTTTAAAGTTCACAATTATGAGCAAAGCTAGTGGTAGTCACAACGGGCAAGTGAGGAGGAGGAGGGCTGGCGAGAGGAGAGTAGATGGGAGGCGACGACTGAAGCTGCAGGCACACGGGCAACAGACGGCTCTGGTGCGACACAGTGGCTACCGGGAGTGAGTGCCCCGGAGTACAGGAGTAACAGGCTCCGCGGCTAAGACGAGCAGCAGGAGCAACGGACCCACAGGCGACGGCGCAACCGGCTCTCTGAGCTACCGGGAGTGAGTGCCCCGGAGTACAGGCGCTGCGTACGACACGACGGCAACCTCCCCTCAACCTCCCCCAACAGTCCCACACCCCTCGACACACACCCGCTGCTACACCGCTAGCTCCACTCCCCCTTCACCCCCCCTTAGTACCACTCCGACGGCTCCAACAGGTCCACCCCCCTCAGCGGCAGCTGCAGCACAGGGAGACGGAGGAGGAGGAGGAGCAGGGAACGGCACACAGAAGCTGCACCCCCATACCCCCCAACCCCAAACCCTAATCCAGGAGAACGGGCAGAAGGAGGGGTGGGGCGCCTTCAGAAGCACGGGGGACAGCGGGGAGGACAGGGGCAGCGAAGAACGGGCCGCCCACGGGCCTGGCACAGCCTCCCGAACCGCGCGCAGGCGGTCCGAGCCGCGCGCGGGCCTGGCGCAGCCCGTACGGGCCGCGCGCGTGCCTGGCGCAGCCCGTACGGGCCGCGCGCGGGCCTGGCGCAGCCCGTACGGGCCGCGCGCGGGCCTGGCGCAGCCCGTACGGGCCGCGCGCGGGCCTGGCGCAGCCCGTACGGGCCGCGCGCAGGCCACGACGGGCGACGGGGGGCGACGCGCGGGTCCCCGTCGCCCGTCGCAGCGCCTCCCGGGGGCGACGCGCCGAGTGACGGGGCAGGAACCCGCCGCGCGCCTCGGGGCACACGGCGGGCAGAGAACCGCCGCGCGCCTCGGGGCGCACGGCGGGCTGAAAACCCTAGTTTCGACGCCGCGCACCACGGGGCGCGCGGCGGACAGGGAGTAGCAGTAGCAGCGGAAGCAGTGAAGTGGGCCCACAGGCCACGAACGTTAAGCTCTGATACCATGTCAAGATAAGCGGTAGTCTTAGGAGCCATAGCTAGGAGAGTCCTAGCTAGGCAAGAGAGTTTAGGCGAAAGAGGAGGGTTGCACTAGCAAGAATGGGGATACAAATAGCAAACCCTAGAAGGGTTGTACTCGCTACAGAGCACCCCACTACAGGCTAGAGCATAATATTATGACAGCAGGGGCTGTTCGCGGGCCTGAAGGGCGTGTAGGGGCGGCGCGCGGGCCTTACGGGCCTCTAGGGGCAGCGCGCTGGCCTAGGGCAGCAGGAGGCAGTGCTAGGGCTGCTGGACGGCGCACGTAGCGCAGCACGTCACAAGGCAAGGCAAGGCAGGCAGGTACGTGGGGTAGCGCGGTAACCGCAGCGGTAGGTGGTCCCGAAAAAAAAAAAAATGGTCCTACGGACCTTAGTGCTCTGAAACCATGTTAGAATCTAGCAGCAGGAATGGATGAACTAGCAGGAAGATGGGTACAAGTAGGAAACCCTAATTTGGGTTGTACCCCATATGGGCTACCCAGCTACAGCCAACACAATAAGCAGCATTCATGTTTGACACACGGTCCCTTTTTCCACCCCCCCTTCGCCCCGAAAGGGATGTCAGTCAACAGCTGCAAGGTTCCGCCTTCCCTGGTCGAATCGCCCGTGCTCAAGAGAGTCAACTGAAGTACGGTAGAAATGGATGTGGGTGGACTCGCTGCAAAACAAGGAATCGTTACCGTTTTAATCATGATTAAAAATAAAAATCATACATGCGCTTATAATAAGTCAGGGTTTTACAGGGGGTGCGCTTATAATTGAGGATCGGCCATAAGCGCATTGCTCCAGATACAAGCGCATGCGCCTTTAATAATAGGCCTGCGCTTATATCCGGGGCCATACGGTACCCTTTCACAGGCAGGGTAGTGGATTTTTTACCCTAGGCCAGAAAGTGTAAGTTTTCAAATACCCTTTGAAAAACAGCGTAAGGAGCATATTACTCTGACTGTATATTGTGCAAGCTCAGTAACACTAATACCGAATAGTCCGTAGCAAGAAAAAATACCCTGGAGAAACAAACTTACTTACAATTTTTTTACCCTGCATTTGTCAGGGAAACGAAAAAATTACCCTACGCATCAGGGTTGACTATACCTAGAACCCTGATTACTAAGGGTGGCCCAAAACGAATTTGAAGGCCTGAGTATAACTCTAAAAATTCTAGAATTCAGATACTACCATAAGACTAAGGCAGGAGTTACTGCTAAAGGGTCTTCTGCACAAGTCCCTGTTACAAACTAGTGACAGGAATGAATGAACTAGCAGCATGATGGGTACAAGTAGGAAACCCTAATTTGGGTTGTACCCCATATGGGCTACCCCACTACAGCCTACACAATAAGCAGCATATATGTTTGACACACCCCCATAGGCAAAGTGGGGGAGAACAAGGGGTCACAAGACCAGTCAAGAGAAACAAAGCAAGCTCAGGGTGGATCACAACGTCACCACACACTCCGAGCACAAGCAAAGGGCCACAAGGCCAGTTCGCATGCATATATATATATATATATATATATGTATATATATATATATATATATATATATATATGCAACAACAACAGAACAGTGATCACTACCTAGCAAGAGCAAGCATGCAGGTATATATATATATATATATATATAGATCACAGTACAGGCAAGTCTACAGCAAGTGCGGAAACGTAAGCACAAGGCCTAACAAAGTACAGAAGCGCTGATGATCACCAGATGGAAGTGCCTTGGTGAAAATATCAGCAGTGTTGGCCCGAGTGGCCACGTGAGCAAGACGAAGCTGACCTCGCTGCTGCAACTCTCGAGCCAGACGCAGAGCGATGTGCTTCGTTCTGTGCTCCATTCTGTGCTCCTCACACAAGGCAATGGCAGCCTTGTTGTCGACGTACAGGACTGGAGGAGAACGAGGCCTCTCTCCCAAGTCGGTCAGCAGGTAAGTAAGCCAGCGTAACTCCTGTGCAGCCAAGGCTGTGGTGTAGATTCCAGCCTCACAACTGGAGCTGAGAACAGAAGACGAGCGAGTAGAACGCCAAGAAACAGAGCCAGAGCCAAGACTGAAGGTGTAACCCTGTGACGACTGCTGCGTAGCCTGGTCGTCAACCCAAGACGCGTCAGAGTGTCCAGTGAGGACAACGTCGCTCCGTCCTCCAAGCACTAGCCCCATGCCCGATGTACTGCACAAGTAGTGCAGTACCCTCTTTGCAGCATCCATGTGCACCTTTCGGTGCCGTCCAGGAGCCACGGAGCGAGCCAACAGGCCAAGAGGGTACGCAAGGTCAGGTCGAGTGCAGGTCATCAGGTACATGAGGCAGCCCACTAGCTCGGCGTAAGGACCACTCGGCTCTACGGACTCGTCCGAAGGTGGAGCTGAGAGCGAGTGACCTGTAGCCGGCGGTGTGGACTGTGGGGAGGACCAGGTGAAGCCGAAGCGCTGAAGGACCTGCTGCACCATGTGTGACTGAGTCAGTGTGATGGTGCGGCGTGCTCTGTCTCGGGTGATCCACAAGTCAAGGTAGCTGCGCAGCTCACCCAGGTCAGTGCACGTGTCTCTCTTCTGCAGCTCCGACTTCACCAGAGCGAGAGCCTCAGTGTCAGCAGTGGCAAAGACCTAGTCGTCGACGTACACGAGGATGTAGAACGGCGACAGGGAAGTGTCAGTACGCAGAAACAGCGACAGTCGAAGGAGCGAACCCAAGAGCCGCAAGTGTAGTCCTCAGTGTGTTGTGCCACTCACGAGGCGCCTGGCGGAGACCGTAGACTGGCCGCCGGAGGCTCCACTGGGTACCAGGAGGGAACGACCCAGTGAAGCCAGGTGGGCGGCGCAGCCAGATCTCCTTGTGCAGGCTGCCCTGTAAGAAGGCTGTGCTGAAGTCAAGAGAGTGAAGCTCGTAGTCATGCTGAGCGGCAACGTGCAGCAGCACCCGAAGAGTGGTCATCTTCGGGGTAGGGGAGAAGGTCTAGAAGAAGTCAACTCCCTCACGCTGACTGAAGCCTCTGGCAACGTAACGAGCCTTGAAGACAGGCGGAGAACCCGGCGGCCGCTTCACCCTGAAAATCCACATACCATCGACGATGTTCGCCCCAGGAGGGGGAACCTCATCGACGTAAGTGCCTGTGGACTTCCAGGATGCCATCTCTGCGTTCATGGCTGTCTGCCACTGAGAGGAGTAGTGATCCGCGATCGCCTCAGCGTAAGAGCGCGAGGTCGGGATGTCTGGTGCATCCGGGTCTCCCTCAGGGGCAAGCAGCATGGCCACGAGATGAGGCGCAGCGGCTGCAAGGCACTCAAGGTCCTCGTGCCTGTCCTCAAGGACGTCCGTGCCAAGAGCACACTCACCCCCGACGGACGGAGGACAGACAGACTCAGACTCAGCAACAAGACTGGCAGCGTAGTCTAGACGACAGGCAGCAGCAAAGTCAACAAGCTCAGCAACCAAGGCAGACGCAGCAGCAGACTCAAACGACGGGTCAGTTACAACACTAGCTAACAGACGCGTGACAGTAGGGTGTGCAGCACGAAACCGGTCAGACGCAGGGTCCGGAACGTCAGGCAGAGAGGACGCAGGGGGAGACGGCAGAGGAACAGGCTGCGGAGAAGAGGAAGGACGACGGACTACGAGGTGTGTGCCGGGGACAGCCGGCTGACGCGGACGAGGAACACGACGACCAGAACGGACAGGCGAGACAGGACGCGACGCAGGCTCACGACGCTCAGCAAGACCCCCTGTCTGCTCAGTGTAAGGAGAAGGAGCAGGCAGTGGTGAGCCAGGCAGTAACGGAAGACCAGTAGAAGACGGGAGACTAAGAACCTGGCGAAGCACAGAGTCAGGCGGTGGCTGAGACGACGGAGACGGCGGAGCGAAGAACAGTCGCGTCGGTGCAGTGCCACCAGCACCAGCAGCTCCAGCACCTCCAGCTCCAGCACCTCCAGCAGCCCCAGTACCCCCAGCAGCGCCATAACCTCCAGTTCCAGCCCCAGTACCCCCAGAACTGGGACCTCCAGTCCCAGGGTCGCCAGCCTCAGTGTCTCTAGTAGCAACACCCCCAGACGCAGCACCTCCAGCCCCAGCAGCTCCAGTACCTCCAGTACGAGCACCTCCGGAACCAGCGACTCCATCACCTCCAGTAGACAAAGCACCAGCACCACTCCGAGCTCCAGTAACGTCAGCAGAAGTACCTCCAGGAACAGTACCTCCAGTCTCCTCACGCACAGGCTCAGCACCTCCAAGCTCAGCACCTCCAGCAGACAAAGAACCAATACTCCTCTTAGCTCCAGGGACAGCAGCAGAAGGACCTCGAACGGCAGCGCCCCGAGCTCCAGAAGCGCGACCCTGACGGCGACCGTACCAGTCGTGCAACTGCTGTGAGGTGAGAGGCACACGCGGACGAAGGCGGCTACTCCAAGGAGACCGCGCAGCAGCACACTCAAAAACCTCAGCGCCAGCACCTCCAACAGCTCCAGAACCTCCAGCGCCAGCGCCCTCAGCAACTACAGAACCCCCAGCGTCAGTACCCTCAGCAGCTCCAGAACCTCCAGCTCCAGCACCACAAGCACCAGGACCTCCAGCAACGCCAGAACCTCCAGGAAAAACAGCTCCAGGAGCAGAGTCACCAGCTCCAGCAGCGCGACCCTGACGGCCAAGGTACCACTCAACCAGCTGCAGGGAGGAGAGGGGGAGTCGACGACGAGAGGGCAGCGGCGAGGCACCAGCGGAGCGACTACGGAGACGGCCGCTCCAGGGAGACTGCTCACCAGACGCCTCAGCACCCCCAGGTGCAGCACCCCCAGACTCAGTACTGCCAAGCTCAGCACCCCCAGACCCCTCACACTCAGGCTCAGCACCTCCAGGCTCCACACCCTCAAGCTCCGCACCCCCAGGCTCAGTACCCCCAGGCTCAGCACCCCCAGGCTCCTCACCCCCAGGCTCAGCACCCCCAGAAGTAGCACCCCGAGCAGGACCACCCCCAGCAGGACCTGAGTCACCAGTGACCTCAACTGGCGCAGTCAAGGGAGGAGGGTCTACCTGAGACACACCTGAAGGAGCAGGACTGGAAGCGGGGAGGGGGTCTACCTGGGGAGCACCTGGAGCGAGGAAGAGCGGCGGGGGGGGGGAGCGGGGCAGTGCGGTAGGGGAAGAGACGGTAAAAGGGAACCGACTCGTCGAATGTGACGTCCTGAGACGCAAAGACACGGCGCGAGGTGGGGTGGTAAAACTGCCAACCAGGCGCGTCAGGGACAAAGCCAAGGAAGACACAGGGAACAGCGCGGGCGGAGAGCTTGTCCGCGGTGGTATCGCGGACAAAGGCACGAGCACCCCAGACCCGAAAACGCGATGCATCGCCAACCTTCCCCGTCCACAGCAGTGTGGGCGAGGTCTCCAGCAAGGAGACACGGGGCTAGAGGTTGAGCTGATGCGCGGCGTACCGGACCGCAAATGGCCACAGAAAATGGGGTCCAGCCGCATGGATCATGGAGGTATGAGCGACCTCCATGACTAAGCCAATGCGGCGCTCAGCAACCCCATTTTGCTGCGGAGAGGCCGGAAGCGTGAACATCTGGCGGATGCCGTGCTCCGCACAGAAGGCTGCCAAGAGGTCTGAGGTGAACTCACCACCTCTGTCAGAGTGCAGACGCAGGACAGGAAAGTCCCGCTGGAACCGGTCGCGGAGCTGGAGACGAACGGTGCGGATCCAAGGGATCAAAACATCAGGGACGTCCCCCTTGCTCTGCAAGGGGAAGACCGTGGTGTAACGCGTGTAGTCGTCGACGACCAGCAGGAAGTACCGCTCGTGGCCCTGTCCACGGACGCGGGCTGGGCCCCACACGTCCAGATGGAGCGTCTGCAGGGGAGCCTCTGTGGGAGGGAACGAGGAGGGGTGAGGAGCGGCGCGCTGCCGCCCCTTGACGCAAGGAATGCAGGGCGGCGCAAGCGAGGGAGGGAGGGCAGGCAGAGACCTGGGAAGACCAGAAACCAGGGAGCGAGAGTGCATGCCACGAAGGCGCTGCACCGAGGGGTGACCAAGGCGGTGGTGCCACAGGAGGGTCTGGTGCGACAAAGCGCGACACTCGCAGGGGGCCGCCAGCTGACCTGACGCAGACGCAGCTACCTGAGGGGACTCAGTGGTCAGTGTGTACAGACTCGAGCCAGGCGCACGGGTAAACGTGGCCAGGTGTCGGCCCGTCCGAGCACACGTACAGTGAGTCACTCGCTGACTCGCAGGAGTGAACTGGTGAACCCCCCGATCCTGGAGGTCAGCTCCACTCACCAAGTTCGTAGAGAACGAGGGGAGGTAAAGACCTGACAGCGAGCCAGACGGGGCGGCCGGACACGGCAGAACTGTGGAGTAGTGGGCAAGGACTGGACCCCCGGAGGGGTCCGCCAGGGAGACTGGAACTGGCCGACTAAGCGGCGTGAGTGTGGTGCAGTCGCGAAAGAAAGAGCGGGAAGCTCCTGAGTCAAGGGTGAAGGTGTGCAAGACCGCAGCAGGCGCAATACCAGAGAGAGCAGACTCACCAGCACCTAGAGCAGCAGCCTCACCAGCACCGGGAGCAGGAGACGCACGAGCACCTAGAGCAGCAGCCTCACCAGCACCTAGAGCAGCAGGCTCTATACCTGGGTCAGGCGGTACGCACAGGTAACAGGCACGGTCAGCACTAGTAGGCAATGCATACATGGCAGTGAGAATAGCATCATAGTCAAGAGCAAAGATATCTACCCCCTGTCCAAGCAGCTCCAGCCAGGTGGGGAGCTCAGCCTCGTCGCCAAACTCGGTACGCCAGGCATCGCTCAGACGGGCGAAGCAGCGGGACTGTGTGTGACCACGCGTCCCGCAAGGCTGACCAGCCCGATCACCTGTGCGAATAATGTACGGGCAACGAACTGTACTCAAAGACCCTCCACTCTGAGCGTACCACTCATGGAGCTGCTGGGACGTAAGTGTCTCGCGTGGACGCCGCTGCAGCTGCAGCTGGCCACTACCAGGCGCTCCCAACTGACGAGCTCCAGAGCGACAGCTAAGACGGCTACCGCGAGAACCCCAACTAGCATACCACTCACGAAGCTGCTGGGGCGTGAGGGACTCGCGTAAACGTCGCTGGAGCTGCATATGGCCACCTGCTAGTAGCAGTAGTTAGTAGCAGCAGCTCGGGCAGGGCAGGCGCGGCAGGCAGGCAGGCAGGCCGGCAGGCAGGCAGGCAGGCAGGCCGACAGGCAGGCAGGCAGGCAGGCAGGCCGGCAGGCAGGCAGGTAGGCAGGCAGGTAGGCAGGCCGGCAGGCAGGCAGGCAGGCAGGCCGGCAGGCCGGCAGGCAGGCAGGCAGGCAGCCAGGCGTTCACCAGAGGCGGGAAGAGCAGGCGCTCGCCGGGCGAGCAGGGCCGGCGCCCGGTGGGCGGCGGCCGGGTAGGCGCACGACGGCGGCGACGGGAGGGCCGCAACAGCGGCTGCAGAGTAGGGCCGCGGCAGCTGCAGGGCGGGGCCGCTTCAGCGGCAGTAGAGCTGGTCTGAGGCAGCTGCTGCAGGGAGTGGCCGTGACAGCTGCAGTAGGCTCCGCGGCAGCTGCTGCAGGGCAGGGCCGCGACGGCGGCAGAAGGCTCCTCGGCAGCAGCTGCAGGGCAGGGCCGCGACGGCGGCAGAAGGCTCCGCGGCAGCTGCTGCAGGGCGGGGCCGCGACTGTGACAGGCCGGGGCGACGTCCAGGGGGGGTGACGCCGCGACGAATAGGGGCAGCCGCGGCGCGCGGGGCTGCAGCGCGAAACGCGAGCTGCGGGCGCGGCGCGCGAAGCTGCCGTGGGCTGCGCGAGGACGGCAGCCGCGGCGCGCGGGGCTGCAGCGAGACGCGTGGGCAGCGGACGCGACGCGCGGGGCTGTAGCGCGACGCGCGGGGCTGCAGCGCGACGCGTGCGGTCGGGCAGAGGCTGCGCGCGGGCGGCGAGGGCGTGCAGGAGCGGCGTGCTGGCCTAACGGGTCTGCAGGGGCGGCGTGCTCGTAGTTGGGGCAGCGCGCGGGGGAGCAGCAGGCAGGCAAGGTAGCAGTAGGCAGCGCGAGGGCTGCACGACGGCGCGCTCAGCGCAACACATCACAAGGCAAGGCAGGGCGCGCGCGTGAGGCGCAGCGCGGTCAAGGCAGGGCGTAGGGTAACCCGGTAACCGTAGTCGAACATCAGGCAATGGTGGGCTCGGAATAAATTACGATCCTACGGACCTACTGCTCTGATACCATGTTAGAAACTAGTGACAGGAATGAATGAACTAGCAGCATGATGGGTACAAGTAGGAAACCCTAATTTGGGTTGTACCCCATATGGGCTACCCCACTACAGCCTACACAATAAGCAGTATATATGTTTGACAGTCCCGAGGGATGGGTTTCCCCCGAGGTAACAGGAATGGTGTAGGGAGGGTCGTACTCTCTAGTACCGGTATGAAAACTCATTATCCTGTAAGCAAGTACTCTAAAATTTCCAGTATTGACAAAAACATCAGTCCGAAGCACTCATTTTTCAAAATCAGCCAACTCTGAAAAATCAGGAATGTCAGGAAAATACGGTAGTATGAAATTTCAGACAATCAGACTAAAATAGTCTGATATCGTCAGCCCTGCTTATGGGCTACCCCACTACAGCCTACACAGCACAAGCATCATTACAGTTTGACACACCCCCATAGGCAAAGTGGGGGAGAACTAGTGGTCACAAGACCAGTCAAGAAAAGCAAAGCAAGCTCAGGGTGGATCACGAAGTCACCACACATTCTGAGGACAAACAAATGGCCACAAGGCCAGTTGACATGCAAAAAGAGAGCAAACAGTACAGTGATCACTACCTAGCAAGAGTAAGCATGCAGGTATATATATAGATCACAGTACAAGCAAAGTCAAGCAGTGAGCAAGTGAGACGAAGCAGGCACAAGGCCTAAAGCAGTACAGAAACGCTGATGATCACCTTGCGGAAGTGCCTTGTAAGCGAGACGAAGCTGACCACGCACCTGCAACTCTCGAGCAAGGAAGTAACGCAGAGCGATGTGCTTCGTTCTGTGCTCCAGTCTGTGCTCCTGACACAAGGCAATGGCAGCCTTGTTGTCTACGTACAGAACTG
Source organism: Closterium sp. Yama58-4 (assembly GCA_947470075.1). NCBI lineage: Eukaryota > Viridiplantae > Streptophyta > Zygnematophyceae > Desmidiales > Closteriaceae > Closterium > Closterium sp. Yama58-4. Next base: position 208,055 of record CANIUD010000890.1, on the reverse strand, counting down.
GAGGAGAACGAGGCCGCTCTCCCATGTCAGTCAGCATGTAGGTGAGCCAGCGTAACTCCTGTGCAGCCACGGCCCGCGCATGGATCTCAGCCTCACAACTGGAGCTCAGAACAGAAGACGAGCGAGTAGACCGCCAAGAAACAGAGCCGGAGCCAAGGCTGAACGTGTAACCCTGTGACGACCGCTGCGTAGCCAGGACGCGTCGGAGTGTCCAGTGAGGACAATCGAGTCCGTCCTCCAAGCACGAGCTCCATGCCCGATGTACTGCACAAGTAGCGCAACACCCTCTTAGCAGCCTCCAAGTGCTCTCGCCGGTGTCTCCCAGGCGCAACGTAGCGTGCCAGGATGCTAAGAGGGTACGCAAGGTTAGGTCGAGTGCAGGTCATCAGGTACATGAGACAGCCCACAAGCTCTGGATACGGGCCACTCGGCTCTACGGACTCGTCCGAAGGTGGAGCTGAGAGCGAGTGACCGGTAGCCAGAGGAGTGGGTTGAGGTGAGGACCAAGTGAAGCCGAAGTGCTGAAGGACCTGCTGCACCATGTGTGACTGAGTCAGTGTGATGGTGCGTCGTGCTCTGTCCCGGGTGATCTGAAGGTAGCTGCGCAGCTCACCCAGGCCTGTGCACGTGTGTCTCTTCTGCAGCTCCGACTTCACAAGGGCGAGTGCCTCAGTGTCAGCAGTAGCAAAGACCAAGTCGTTGACGTACACGAGGATGTAGAACGGCGGCAGCGAAGTGTCGGTGCGCAGAAACAGCGACGGGTCAGCTGTCGAAAGAGCAAACCCAAGAGCCGCAAGTGTCGTCCTCAGTGTGTCGTGCCACTCACGAGGCGCCTGACGGAGACCGTAGACTGGCCGCTGGAGGCTCCACTGGGTACCAGGAGGAAACGACCCAGTGAAGCCCGGTGGGCGGCGCAGCCAGATCTCCTCGTGCAAGCTGCCCTGTAAGAAGGCTGTGCTGAAGTCAAGAGAGTGAAGCTCGTAGTCACGCTGAGCGGCAACGTGCAGCAGCACCCGAAGAGTGGTCATCTTCGGGGTAGAGGAGAAGGTCTGGAAGAAGTCAACACCTTGTCGCTGACTGAAGCCTCTGGCAACGTAACGAGCCTTGAAGACAGGCGGAGAACCCGGTGGCCGCTTCACCCTGAAAATCCACATACCATCGACGATGTTCGCCCCAGGAGGGGGAACCTCATCGACGTAAGTGCCTATGGACTTCCAGGATGCCATCTCTGCGTCCATGGCTGTCTGCCATTGAGAGGAGTAGGGACCCGCGATCGCCTCAGCGTAAGAGCGCGAGGTCGGGATGTCTGGTGCATCCGGGTCTCCCTCAGGGGCAAGCAGCATGGCCACAAGATGAGGCGCAGTGGCTGCAAGACACTCAAAGTCCTCCTGCCTGTCCTCAAGGACGTCCGTGCCAAGAGCACACTCACCCCCGACGGACGGAGGACAGACATACTCAGACTCAAGAACAAGACTAGCAGCGTAGTCTAGACGACAAGCAGCAGCAAAGTCAACAAGCTCAGAGACTAAGGCAGACGTAGCAGCAGACTCAAACGACGGGTCAGTGACAATAGTGGCTAACGGACGCGTGACAGTAGGTTGAGCAGCACGAACCAGGTAAGACTCAAGGTCCGGAACATCAGGCAGAGAAGACGCAGTATGAGACGGCAGGGGAACATGCTGTGGAACAGAGGAAGGACGAAGTGCCATAGCGTGCGTGCCAGGGACAGGAGGCGGACGCTCACGAGGAACACGACGACCAGTGCGACGCGCGCGAGCAGGCGAAGAAGGACGAGACGCAGGCTCACGACGCTCTGTAAGCGAGTCTGTCTGCTCAGTGTAAGGAGAAGGAGCAGGCAGTGGGGAGCCTGGCTGTAACGGGAGACCAGTAGAAGACGGGAGGCTAAGAACCTGGCGAAGCGCAGAGTCAAGCGGCGGCAGAGACGACGGTGACGGCGGAGCGAAGAACAGTCGCGGCTGTGCAGTGCCACCAGCACCAGTAGCTCCAGCACCTCCAGCAGCTCCAGAACCTCCAGCTCCAGCGCCTCCAGTGCCAGTACCTCCAGCAGCAGCACCCCCAGAACCGGCACCTCCAGTCCCAGGGTCGACAGCACCAGCTCCAGGGTCTCCAGCTCCGGTTCCTCCAGCAGCAGCACCCCCAGAACCGGCACCTCCAGCTCCAGGGTCTCCAGCTCCAGTGCCTCCAGCAGCTCCAGAACCTCCAGCGTCAGCACCTCCAGCGCCAGCGCCAGTAGCAGCAGCACCCCCAGAACCGGCACCTCCAGCCCCAGGGTCTCCAACTCCAGGGTCGACAGCACCAGCTCCAGGGCCTGTAAGTCGAGTGCCTCCAGCAGCAGCACCCCCAGAACCGGCACTTCCAGCTTCAGGGTCTCCAGCTCCAGTGCCTCCAGTAACAACACCCCCGGCACCGGAACCTCTAGCTCCAGGGTCTCCAGCTCCAGTGCCTCCAGCAGCAGCACCCCCAGCACCGGAACCTCCAGCTCTAGGGTCTCTAACTCCAGAGTTGACAGCAACAGCTCCACTAGTCCGGGCAGCTCCAGTACCTCCTGGACGAGCACCTCCAGAACCAGCGACACCAGCACTCCCAGAGTCCCCACGACGAGCAGCACCAGCAGCTCCAACCGCAGCACCTCGAGGAGCAGAACCTCCAGCAGATGGACCTCCACCTCCAGCTGCACGACTCCTCAGGCGGGTACGCCACGCAAGCCACTCTCGTAGCAGCTGTGTTGAGAGAGGCATCCGTCGGGAAACGAGACTCGGAGGAACTCCAGCAGACGCAGTACCCCCCGACCCGACACCCTTCGACTCAGCACCCCCAGGCTCCGCACTCGCAGGCTCAGCACTCCCAGGCTCCGCACTCTCAGGCTCAGCACCCCCAGGCTCCACACCCCCCAGCACCTCACGCACAAGCTCAGCACCCCCAGACGCAGCACCCCTAGCAGCACCACCCCCAGCAGCACCAGAGTCGACAGCAACCGGCTGCAGAGGCGGCGAAGACGGTCGAGGTGGAAAACCCGGAGGGGTTTCCAAGCGTGGTGTGCGCCGGTAGGCCGCCGCGACGTCAGTAGCAATGTCACCCACCTCAGCTGGGCTATAGGTGTCGGAAGTGACCTCCAAAGGCCCATCCAAGGAGAGTGGGTCTACCGAAGGCACACCTGAAGGAGCAGGACCCTGAGGGGGGAGGGGGTCTACCGGAGGGGGGCATGGAGCGAGGAAAAGTGGCGGGGGAGGGTGTTGGTGCAACCCTACGGTTTGCACTCGGCTTGTTGTCCGTGTGCGTGTGCGTGCATGCGTGTGTGCATGGAGTGGTATGAGTGCATGAAATAAATATATATTTCATGCTTATAATGGTGTGTGAATGATGGGTCATGATGTCAAGTGTGTGTGTCAAGTCAATAGCGAATTATCGCTAGTCGCGTATAACGCGGTCATTTTGTGTGTCCCGCGCGGGTTCTATTTTTGTCGTGCGCGGTTTCTATTTTGTCGCTTGTCGAACGTTCGGCGTGTCGCAGGTGTGTGCAGAAGACCCATCAAGAACTCAAGGATGAGTTTTGTGATGAAGAACATGAGCCTTGGTTCAAGCTTCAAGTGTTTTCGAAGCTCGCCAAAAGGGTACACCTCAAGATATTGAAGATAGTTACATTACAATGTGTAGTGTAACATTTCTATGGGTGTAGGCCCTTGTGGAGGGTAGTTTCGAGACCCTTCTTGGTTGGGGACAGTGTGGCACTGTTCCCCATCACTGTAGCTCGGTTCTTGGGGTTTGTAGGAGCTGGGAGTCCTTCCCAACTCGCAACTCTTCCTAGTGTTTCGTAATTGTGTGTGCTAAGACTATGTTGCTGCCATAGTGCCGTTCGTTCAATCTGACGCTGTGTCGTCAATACTTGATGAAATCGTGCGATCTAAATTGCCTATTGTAGGCGACGTTAAGACGCTCCAGATCCAAGTTGAATGAGGTCAATTGGAGCTGTGACCAGATCGCTATGATCGTTTGAAGCCGCTGTGCAGAAATCTGACTGCGCACTCTATCTTTGGTTCTAGGCACATTGAAGCCTATTGGAGCCTATTGTGACTATAACAGAGGGAGAGGGGCAGTGCGGTAGGGGAAGAGACGGTAGAAAGGAACCGACTCGTCAAAGGTGACGTCCTGAGAGGACAGGACACGGCACGAGGTGGGGTGGTAAAACTGCCAGCCAGGCGCGTCAGGGACAAAGCCAAGGAAGACACAGGGAATGGTGCGGGAGGAGAGCTTGTCCGCGGACGTATCGCGGACAAGGGCACGAGCACCCCAGACCCGGAACCGCGACGCATCGCCAACCTCTCCCGTCCAACGCAGTGTGGGAGAGGTCTCCGGCAAGGAGACACTGTCAAACATTATACATGTTGTATTTGTGTAGGCTGTAGTGGGTTAGCCTATAGGGGGGTCACAGCATTAGGGTTTCATATTTGTACTCACAATCCTTGCTAGTCCATCATTCCTGCCTGTTCATTCTGACATGGTATCAGAGCAGGTCCTTTGCTAGGACCGCTCCTAGGGCCCACCGCTACCTACCTACCTACCTACCTATCGTGCGCCCTCGTGCGCCCTCGTGCGCCCTCGTGCGCCCTCGTGCGCCTCTCACTACCGAGCGCCCTCGTGCGCCTTCGCGCCCTCGTGCGCCTCTACCTACCGCGCGCCCTCGTGCGCCTTAGCGCCCTTGTGCGCCTCTACCTACCGCACGCCCTCGTGCGCCTTAGCGCCCTCGTGCGCCTCTACCTACCGCGCGCCCTCGTGCGCCTCTACCTACCGCGCGCACGCAGCCCGCTAGCCACCCGCGCGCGGCTCGTTTTTAACGCGCGCGACTCGCTAGCCGCCCGTGCGCGGCCGATTTTTCGCGCGCGCGCCTCGCTAGCCGCCCGCGCGCGGCCGATTCTTCGTGCGCGCGACCCGCTAGCCGCCCGCGCGCGGCTTAGGGTTTGTCACGCGACCCGTCGCAGCCTTGTGCGGCTCCGCGCACTGCCCGCGAGCTGCCCGCCGCTGCAGGCTCTCGCCGCCCGCCGCGTCGCCTTTCCCGTGGCGTCGTCACCTCCCTACCCGCTCGTGGCGGCCCTTTCAGCCGCCGTCGCGGCTCCTTACCCACGCGTCGCGGCCCCTTAGCCGCCCGTCGCAATCCCTCAGCCGCCCCTTCGCGGCTTCGACTTCGTCTGCAGCAGCTGCCGCCACCGAACCTGCAGCAGCAGCCGCCGCCGACCTGCAGCAGCTGCCGCCGCCGAGCCTGCAGCAGCTGCCGCCGCCGAGCCTGCAGCAGCAGCCGCCGCTCGACCTGCAGCAGCTGCCGCCGCCGAGCTTGCAGCAGCAGCCGCCGCTCGACCTGCAGCAGCAGCCGCCGCCGAGCCTACAGCAGCGGCCGCCGCCGACCCTGCAGCAGCAGCCGCCGCCAGACCTGCAGCAGCTGCCGCCGCCGAGCCTACAGCAGCGGCCGCCGCCGACCCTGCAGCAGCTGCCGCCGCCGACCTGCAGCAGCTGCCGCCGCCGAGCCTGCAGCAGCTGCCGCCGCCGAGCCTGCAGCAGCAGCCGCCGCTCGACCTGCAGCAGCTGCCGCCGCCGAGCTTGCAGCAGCAGCCGCCGCTCGACCTGCAGCAGCTGCCGCCGCCGAGCCTACAGCAGCGGCCGCCGCCGACCCTGCAGCAGCAGCCGCCGCCGAGCCTACAGCAGCGGCCGCCGCCGACCCTGCAGCAGCAGCCGCCGCTCGACCTGCAGCAGCTGCCGCCGCCGAGCCTACAGCAGCGGCCGCCGCCGACCCTGCAGCAGCTGCCGCGGAGCTCCCTGCTACGACCTGGCCCCGCCCCGCTGTTGCAGCGGCCACGCTGTCGCCACTGTCTTGCGCCCGCCGCACCAACCACTGGTGAGCTTTGCCCTGCTAGCACTGCTACTGTCACTGCTGCTGCTACTGCCTTTACTGCTCCTGCTGTTGCTGCCGCTACTGCTGCTGCTCCTGACGTGGCCAGATGCAGCTCCAGCAGGCTCGTGAGTGGTACGCCGGCTTGGGCAGTCGGGGTGGCCGTAGTGGTAGTCGCTCTGGAGTGCGTCGTTCGGGAGCCTCTGGTAGTAGACCGGTGCAGCAGACGTGCCCTCTTCTGCTCCAGCAGGCTCGTGAGTGGTACGCCGGTTTGGGCAGTCGTGGTGGCTGGCGTGGTAGTCGCTCTGGCGTGCGTCGTTCGGGAGCCCCTGGTAGTGGACAGGTGCAGCAGCCGTGCCCTCTTCTGGTCCAGCAGGCTCGTGAGTGGTACGCCGGTTTGAGCAGTCGGGGTGGCCGTAGTGGTAGTCGCTCTGGCGTCCGTCGTTCGGGAGCCTCAGGTAGTGGACAGGTGCAGCAGCCGTGCCCTCTTCTGCTCCAGCAGGCTCGTGAGTGGTACGCCGGTTTGAGCAGTCGGGGTGGCCGTAGTGGTAGTCGCTCTGTGAGTGAGGCAGCCGCTCTCGGTGCCAGTACGTCTGTTGCCCTCGGTGCAGGTGAGGCTACCACTCCCGGTACTCGCGTGTCTGCTACTCCAGGTGCTGGTGAGCCTACTGCTCTAGGTGCTAGTGCGTCTGCTGCTCCAGGTGCTCGCGTGTCTGCTACCCCAGGTGATGGTGAGGCTGCTGCCCTAGGTGCTAGTGCGTCTATGCCCCCTGGTACTGAGTCTACTGCAGCACTGCACACCTTCACCCTGGACTCAGGTGCTTCTCGCTCTTTCTTTCGTGACCGCACTGTCCTTGAGCCACTCGCTCGGCCAGTTGCTGTCTCCCTTGCTGACCCCTCTGGGGGTCCGGTCATTGCGACCTCCTCCACTGTCCTTCCTTGTCCTGCGGTCCCGTCCGGCACACTGTCAGGTCTCTACCTCCCCTCGTTCTCTACGAACTTGGTGGCGGGTTGTGCGCTCCAGGACTCGGGTGTTCACCAGTTCACCCCTGCCTACGAGCGCGTGACACACTGCACGTGTGCTCGGACGGGCCGCCACCTAGCTACTTTCACTCGAGAGCCGGGGTCGGACCTGTACACACTGACCACTGAGTCCCCTCAGGTAGCTGCGTCTGCGTCTACGTCTGCGTCTGCGTCAGGTCAGCTGTCCGCCCCCTGCTCGTGTCGCTCTCTGGCGCATGAGACTGTCCTTTGGCACCACCGCCTTGGTCACCCGTCTGTGCAGCGCCTTCGGGCCATGCACCAACGGGACCTTGTTGCTGGTCTTCCCAGGGTGCTCCCTCCCCTTCCCGACTCGCCTGCTCCTCCCTGTATTCCCTGTGTCGAGGGCCGGCAGCGCGCCGCTCCTCACTCCTCCTCCTTTCCCCCGATGACTGCTCCCTTGCAGACGCTCCACATGGACGTGTGGGGCCCAGCCCGCGTCCGTGGTCAGGGTCAGGAAAGGTACTTCCTGATTGTTGTTGACGACTTCTCGCGCTACACCACGGTCTTCCCCTTGCGCGCCAAGGGTGACGTCCCTGATGTCTTGATCCCTTGGATCCGCAGATCTCGTCTCCAGCTCAGTGAGCGTTTCCGCTCCGACTTCCCTGTCCTGCGTCTGCACTCTGACAGAGGTGGGGAGTTTTCCTCTGGCCTATTGGAGGCCTTCTGTCAGCAGGAGGGCATTGAGCAGTCGTACACGCTTCCGGCCTCTCCACAGCAGAATAGGGTTGCTGAGCGCCGCATTGGTCTGGTCATGGAGGTCGCCCGTACCTCCTTGAGCCATGCGGCTGCCCCCCATTTTCTGTGGCCGTTTGCAGTCCGATACGCTGCGCATCAGCTCAACCTCTGGCCCCGTGTCTCCTTGCCCGAGACTTCTCCGACACTGCGTTGGACGGGAGAGGCTGGCGATGCGTCGCGTTTTCGGGTCTGGGGATCCCGAGCTTTTGTCCGCGACACGTCCGCGGACAAGCTCTCCCGTCGCGCTGTCCCCTGTGTTTTCCTTGGCTTTGTCCCGGACGCCCCTGGCTGGCAGTTCTACCACCCCACCTCGCGTCGTGTCCTGGCCTCTCAGGACGTCACTTTTGACGAGTCCGTCCCCTACTACCGCCTCTTCCCCTACCGCACTGCCCCGCTCCCCCCCCCGCCTCTCTTCCTCGCTCCAGGTGCTGAGGTACCAGACCCCCTCCCCCCTCAGGGAGCCACTCCCTCAGGTGTGTCCCAGGTAGACCCGGGTGAGCCTGTCGAGGTAGCTGTTGACTCTCGTCCTGCTAGGGGTGCTGAGCCTGGGGGTGCTGCGTCTGGGGGTGCTGAGCCTGGGGGTGCTGCGTCTGGGGGTGCTGAGCCTGGGAGTGCTGAGTCTGGGGGTGCGGAGCCTGGGGGTGCTGAGCCAGGAGGTGCGGAGCCTGGAGGTGCGGAGCCTGGAGGTGCTGAGCCTGGGGGTGCTGAGTCTGGGGGTGCTGAGTCTGGGGGTGCTGAGCCTGAGCGTGCTACACCTGGAGGAGCCCTCTCCTCCCAGCAGCTGCAGGAGAGGTACCTCGAGTACTGCCGCCTCCGGAGAGGTGCTGCTGGAGCTCGTCCCGGTACTTCCCCTCCTACCCAGGAGCTCCCCCCCATTCAGCAGATCCGCGAGTGGTACACACGGCGCTGCAGTCTTCGGAGTGGTGCTCCTGGTGCTGCGGACCCTGGGGGTGGCGCTGCTGCTGGTGCTGAGGACCCAGACGGTGGAGCTGCTGCTGGTGCTGAGGACTCGGACGGTGGAGCTGCTGCTGGAGCTGAGGACCCGAGCGGTGGCGCTGCTGCTGCTGCTGAGGACCCGGGCGTTGGAGCTACTACTGGTGCTGAGGACCCGGCCGGTGGAGCTGCTGCTGGTGCTGTGGACCCGGACGCTGGAGCTCCTACTGGTACTGAGGACCCGGCCGCTGGAGTCTCCTCTGCTTCTGGAGACGCTGCGCGGCCGCGACCGTACTTCGTACCGCTCCTTCAGCAGGTTCTTGGGCAGGCTCCTCCTCCTTGTCCTCCTCCCTCCGTAGAGTGTCCCCCGCCTGTCCAGCCGCAGTCACAGTTACCGCCTACCTCGCCTCTCCCTGCTCCCTCTCCTTACACTGGTCCCACAGGAGGTCTTACAGAGCGTCGTGAGCCTGAGTCTCGTCCTGCGTCGCCTGTTCGTCCTGCTCGCACTGGTAGTCGTGTCTGTCGTGAGCGTCCTCCTCCTGTCCCAGGCACTCACTACATGACTCTGCGTCCCTCTACTGCTCCTCAGCGTGTCCCTCTACCGTCTCCTCCTGCGTCCTCTTTGCCTGACGTTCCGGACCCTGAGTCTGACCGGTATCGTGCTGAGCACCCTACTGTCACGCGTCTCCTTGCTACTGTTGTCACTGACCCTACCTTTGAGTCCTCGGCTGCGTCTGCTCTGGTCGCTGAGTTGGTTGACTTTGCTACTGCCTGTCGTCTAGACTACGCTGCTAGCCTTGTTGCTGAGTCTGAGTCTGAGTCTGTCTGTCCTCCGTCCGTCGGGGGTGAGTGTGCTCTTGGCACGGACGTCCTTGAGGACAGACAGGAGGAGTTCCAGTGTCTTGCTGCTGCTTTGCCCCGTCTCGTGTCCTTGCTAGTTGCCCCTGAGGGAGACCCGGATGCACCAGACATCCCGACCCCGCGCACTTACGCTGAGGCGATGGCGGGTCCCTACTCCTCTCAGTGGCAGACAGCCATGGACGCCGAGATGGCTTCCTGGAAGTCCACACGCACCTACGTCGACGAGGTTCCCCCTCCTGGGGCGAACATCGTCAGTGGCATGTGGATTTTCAGGGTGAAGCGGCCGCCGGGTTCTCCGCCTGTCTTCAAGGCGCGTTACGTGGCTCGAGGCTTCAGTCAGCGAGAGGGAGTTGACTTCTTCCAGACCTTCTCCCCCACCCCGAAGATGACTACTCTTCGGGTGCTGCTGCACATAGCCGCTCACCGCGACTACGAGCTTCACTCACTTGACTTCAGCACTGCTTTCTTGAAGGGCAGCCTGCACGAGGAGATCTGGCTGCGCCGCCCACCTGGCTTCACTGGGTCGTTTCCTCCTGGTACCCAGTGGAGGCTTCAGCGGCCGGTCTACGGTCTCCGCCAGGCTCCGCGTGAGTGGCACGACACACTGAGGACTACACTTGCGGCTCTTGGGTTCGCGCCTTCTACAGCTGACCCGTCGCTGTTCCTGCGCACCGACACTTTGCTGCCGCCGTTCTACATCCTCGTGTACGTCGACGACTTGGTCTTTGCCACTGCTGACACTGCAGGACTCGCCTATGTGAAGTCGGAGCTGCAGAGGAGACACACGTGCACAGACCTGGGTGAGCTGACAAGCTATCTTGGCTTGCGGATCACCCGGGACAGAGCACGGCGCACCATCACCCTGACTCAGTCACACATGGTGCAGCAGGTTCTCGCATTAGCGCTTCCGCTTCACGTACTCCTCGCCTCAGTCCACTCCTCTGCCTACCGGTCACTCGCTCTCAGCTCTGCCTTCGGATGAGTCCGTAGAGCCGAGTGGCCCGTATCTAGAGCTTGTGGGCTGCCTCATGTACCTGATGACCTGCACTCGACCTGACCTTGCATACCCTCTTAGCATCCTTGCACGCTATGTCGCTCCTGGCCGTCACAGGAAGGAGCACATGGATGCCGCTAAGAGGGTGTTGCGCTACTTGTGCAGTACGTCGGGCATGGGGCTTGTGCTTGGAGGGCGAGACCGAGTTGTTCTCACAGGGCACTCAGACGCTTCTTGGGCAGACGACCAGGCCACTCAGCGGTCGTCTCAGGGTTACACCTTCAGCCTTGGCTCTGGCTCAGTTTCTTGGCGCTCTACACGCTCTTCTTCTGTTCTCGGCTCCAGTTGCGAGGCTGAGATCTACGCTACAGCCATGGCTGCCCAGGAGCTACGCTGGCTGACCTACCTGCTGACCGACCTCGGAGAGCGGCCTCGTTCTCCTCCAGTACTGTACGTCGACAACAAGGCTGCCATTGCCTTGTGTGAGGAGCACAGACTGGAGCACAGAACGAAGCACATCGCCCTGCGGTACTTCCTTGCTCGAGAGCTGCAGCAGCGCGGTCAGCTTTGTATTCGCTACGTGGCCACTGAGGCCAACACTGCTGATGTGTTCACCAAGGCGCTTCAGCCTCGTGACCATCAGCGCTTCTGCACTCTACTAGGCCTTGTGCCTACTGGACCTCACTTGCTTACCTCTTGACTTTGCTTGTACTGTGATCACTATATATATCTATACCTGCATGTTTACTCTTGCTAGGTTGTGATCACTGTATCTCTTGCTCTGTTATAAACTTGCATGTGAACTGGTCTTGTGACCACTGGCTTGTGCTCGGAATTTGTGTGGAATCCTTGAGATCCACCCTGAGCTTGTTGTTGCCTTGCTTTGCCTTGACTGGTCTTGTGACCCCTAGGTCTCCCCCACTTTGCCTATGGGGGTGTGTCAAACATTATACATGTTGTATTTGTGTAGGCTGTAGTGGGTTAGCCTATAGGGGGGTCACAACATTAGGGTTTCATATTTGTACTCACAATCCTTGCTAGTCCATCATTCCTGCCTGTTCATTCTGACAAGGAGACACGGGGCCAGAGGTTGAGCCGCTGCGCGACGTACCGGACTGCAAACGGCAAAAGAAAATGGGGAGCCGTCGCATAAATCAAGGAGGTACGCACGATCTCCATGACCAAGCCAATGCGGCGCTCAGCAACCCCATTTTGCTGCGGTGAGCCCGGAAGCGTGAACGACTGCTCGATGCCCTCCCCTAACAGAAGGCCCGCAAGAGGTCGGAGGTGAACTCACCACCTCTGTCAGAGTGCAGACGCAGGACAGGAAGGTCCGTCCGGAACCTCCGGCGGAGCTGGAGACGAACTGCTCGGATCCAAGGGATCAGGACAGCAGGGACCTCACCCTTGGTGCGCAAGGGGAAGACCGTGGTGTAACGCGAGTAGTCGTCGACAACCAGCAGAAAGTACCGCTCACCGCCCTGTCCACGAACGCGGGCTGGGCCCCACACGTCCAGGTGGAGGGTCTGCAGGGGAGCCTCTATCGGGGGAAACGAGGAGGAGTGAGGAGCGGTGCGCTGCCGCCCCTCGACGCAAGGAAGGCAGGGCGGCGCAGGCGAGGCAGGAAGGAGAGGGAGAGACCTGGGAAGACCAGACACAAGGAGGCGACGGTGCATGCCACGTAGACGTGGCAAGGAGGGGTGACCCAGGCGGTGGTGCCAGCGAAGAGTCTGGTGTGATAGGGAGCGACACTCACAAGGGAAATCTACCACACCTGATGCAGACACCTGACCGACAGCAGCTACCTGAGGAGACACAGTCGTCAGTGTGTAAAGACTCGACCCTGGCCGACGGGTGAACGTGGCCAGGTGACGGCCAGTCCTGGAGCACGTACAGACGCTGTCCTCCAGGGGTAAAGGTGTCAACCCAATGATCCTGAAGGACGGCGTTGCTCACCAAGTTCGTCGAGAACGAGGGGAGGTGGAGACCTGACAGTGAGCCAGACGGGACCGCCGGGCACGGAAGCACAGTAGTGGACCGTGCAAGAACTGGGCCCCCTGAGGGGTCAGCCAGAGAGACTGCAACAGGTGCAGGGAGTGGTGTGAGTGCGGTACTGTCACGGAAGAAACAGCGGGAAGCACCTGAGTCAAGCGTGAAGGTGTGCAAGGCCTCAGCAGGCGCAGTACCTGAGAGAGCAGACTCGCTCCTAAGGCAGCAGCCTCTATGCCTGGGTCAGGCGACACACACAAGTAACAGTCACCATCAGCACTAACCTCCAATGCATACATGGCAGAAATCATAGCATCATAGTCAAGAGCAAAGATGTCTACACCAGCCCTAAGCAGCTCATGTCAGCGAGGGCGCTCAGCATTCTCACCCATCTCCTCACGCCAAGCGTCGTCAAGGCGGGAGAAGCAGCGGTGCTGGGTGTGGAACTTCCCGCATGTCTGACCCTTGCGGTCACCTGTGCGAATGACATACGGGCAGCGACCACCACCCCCAGACTTCCCACGCTGAGCAAGCCACTCACGAAGCTGCTGGGATGTCTGGGGACGCTGCTGCTGCTGCTGTCTCTGGCCAGCGCCGGTGCCTCCACCCCGACCGCCACCTCCACCGCCACCGTCGCCCCGGCCACCACCGCCGCCGCCGCCGCCGCCGCCACCGCCGCTGCCATCCCCTCCGCCGCCACCGCCTCCACCGCCGCTACCGACGCTACCACTCCCGCCAGCACTCCCACCACCACGGCCTTTCGTTAGCGGGCCCCGCGGCCTTTCGATAGCGGGCCCCGCGGCCTTTCGTTAGCGGGCCCCGCGGCCCCGTCGTTAGTCGCACGCACGCACAGCAGCAGCCGCGCGCACGAGCGACTCGTCGCCCCACCTGTTCCCCGCCCTCGTAATCGCCGCCCCCACCCGTTAGACGTGGCCCCACTCGCTACCTTACCCGCCGCCCAGCCTGTTAGCCATCGCCTCACCCGCGATTTGCCACCCCACTAGCAGAAACCGCCGCCACACCAGAAATCCGCCGCCCCAGGAACTGAAGCCCGCTACCTTAACCGCCACCAAACCTGAAACCCGTCGCCCCACCTGGAAATGTTCGCCCCAGACCTGCTAGAACCGTGCTAGCAGTGCCAGCAACCGCTAGAACCGTGCTAGCAGTGCCAGTAACCGCTAGAACCGTGCTAGCAGTGCCAGCAACCGCTAGAACCGTGCTAGCAGTGCCAGCAACCGCTAGAACCGTGCTAGCAGTGCCAGCAACTGCTAGAAATGCGCCAGTAGCCCCACCTGTCCAGCAGCCCCACCTGTTCACCAGCCTCACCTGTCCAACAGCCCCACCTGTCCAGCAACCCCACCTGTCCAGCAGCCCCATCTGTCCAGCAGCCCCACCTGTCTAGCAGCCCCACCTGTTCAGCAGCCCCACCTGTCCAGCAGCCCCACCTGTCCAGCAGCCCCACCTGTCCAGCAGCCCCACCTGTCTAGCAGCCCCACCTGTCCAGCAGCCCCACCTGTCTAGCAGCCCCACCTGTCCAGCAGCCCCACCTGTCTAGCAGCCGCACCTGTCCTGCAACCCCACCTGTCCAGCAGCCCCACCTGTCCAGCAGCCCCACCTGTCCAGCAGCCCCACCTGTCCAGCAGCCCCACCTGTCCAGCAGCCCCACCTGTCCAGCAGCCCCACCTGTCCGGCAGCCCCACCTGTCTAGCAGCCCCACCTGTCCAACAGCCCCACCTGTACAGCAGCCCCACCTGTCCAGCAGCCCCACCTGTCCAGCAGCCCCACCTGTCCAGCAGCCCCACCTGTCCAGCAGCCCCACCTGTCCAGCAGCCCCACCTGTCCAGCAGCCCCATCTGTCTAGCAGCCCCACCTGTCCTGCAACCCCACCTGTCTAGCAGCCCCAACTGTCCAGCAACAGCTTCGGCTGCCCCTGCAAAACTAACAGCAGCTTAGACTCCCCTTGTTTCTAGCTACTCACATGGCGTGTGCTAGAGTTCTACAGCAGCAGGGCCAGCCGCAGCACTCCCGGCAGTGGGGACTTGAGGGTCCTAGGAGTCCCGGCTGCAGCGGCGGCTCAGCCAGTAGTGGGCGCGACGTCGGTCCCTGCGGGTACCGGATCCGGACTGGCCCGGGTGCTGGCACCACCTGCTGGAGTCCTGACCACTCTTCGTCCCGCTGCTACCGTCGTCTCGACGACCTCCACCATGAGCGTTTTGGTCCTCACGCTATTACACCGCACTGGCCCTCGCGACTTCGCCAACACACTGCTGCACTAGTTGAGTCTCACCTACCTGGTCCAGGAACATTTCTGGCTGCACGAGTAGAGACCTGTGTTTCCAGTCTTGGTGCGTGTGTTGTTTACAGTCCAGGCTCCTCTCAGGGTCTTTGTGTAGGAGCTGCAGCTACCACTAGTCTAGCGCCAGCCTTTGTAGCTGGCTCTGGTGCGACCTCACAGATTGCACAGCTTTCCTTCACCCTAGACTCTGGAGCGTCCAGCTGTTTCTTTCGCGACTATACTGACCTCACACCACTGCGCACTCCAGTCACTGTCGCATTGGCTGACCCCTCTGTGGGACCTGTAGTTGCCCACAGCACCACCACTCTCCCGTGTCCGGCGGCTCCCTCTGGGTTCCTCAAAGGTTACTACACCCCCTCGTTCTCCAGGAACTTGGTGGGTGTCAGTCACCTCCACGACCTAGGAGTAGTCACTACTTTCCCAGTGGACGAGCCTATTGCCTCCTGCACAGTCGGTACCACTGGGGCCCCACTGGCCACTTTCCACAGGGAGCCGGGCTCTGGTCTGTACTCACTACACACTGGGTCCCACCACACTGGGTCAGGTCAGGTCAGGTCAGGTCAGGTCAGGTCGCTGCTGTGTTGTGTGACTGTCGGTCCCTCACCCACCCGTCGGTCCTCTGGCACCACCGCCTAGGCCATCCGTCGTTCCCACGTCTCAGTAGGATGGCACGTCACCGTCTGGTCTCAGGTCTCCCAGCGTCGCTTGCCCCGCTTCCCCGCTCTCCAGCGCCGCCGTGCACTCCTTGCGTAGAGGGTCGGCAGCGCGCTGCCCCTCACTCCTCCTCGTTCCCCCCCACCACGTCTCCCTGACCCTGCACTTGGACGTCTGGGGCCCCTCCCCGGTCCTTGGGCCACGTCAGGAGCGCTACTTCCTGATTGTGGTGGACGACTACTCCCGCTACACCACGGTTTTCCCTTTGCGACGGAAGGTTGACGTGCCTACCGTCCTCGAGCCGTGGCTACTAGCGAGGGGTGGCGCCCAGGGCCTGTGTGGGCTCCGCCTACACTCGGACCGTGGTGGTGAGTTTTCTTCCACTGGCCTGGAGACGTTCTGTCAGGGTCGGGGGATCATCCAGTCTTACACGTTACCAGCCTCGCCACAACAGAACGGGGTAGCCGAGCGACGCATCGGCCTGGTCATGGAGGTTGCCCGGACCTCCATGTGCCATGCCGGTGCCCCCCAGTTCTTGTGGCCTCAGGCAGTCCGCTACGCCGCGCACCAGCTGAACCTGTGGCCTAGTGACGCACGACCACGGGTGACGCCGGTCTCCCTTTGGACAGGTTCTCCGGGCGTAGCAGCTGACTTCCGTGTCTGGGGCTCTCTGGCTCACGTTCGCGCCCCTGGCGCGAACAAGTTGTCTCCGCGCACCCGTCCCTGTGTCTTTCTTGGTTTCCCTTTGGACGCCTCCGGCTGGTTGTTCTACGACCCAGTCACCTACCAGTTCTTCGCTTCTCAGGACGTCACGTTCGACGAGTCTGTCTGTTACTACAGGAGTCGCCCCCACCGAGGTACTCAGGCCTTTCCCCCCCCCGCTGTTCCTCACCCTTGAGCCCCCCCCGGTCGCCCCGGTAGCCCCCCCCCCTTCGCGTCTTGCCCCGTCAGGTGTGTCGCACGTCACTCCGCAGTCGTCCCCCCCGCAGCGTCCTGTCGGTGTCGTGTCTGGGGGTGCGGGAGGTGCAGTTGCGGAGGGTGAGGGTACTGGGGCTGCAGGAGCTGGTGGTGTTGGCTCTGGGGGTGCAGGGGTTGTGGGTGTGGAGGTCACTCCCGTGGAGGACACGGCAGCCTCGAGCCGGCGGCCTCGCCCCGCGTCACCCCCTGGCTTCCCGTCCGTCCCGCAGTTCCCTCCTCGTTTCTGCGGCCGGTTTCTGCGGAGCCCGGGAGTGTTACTGCGGGAGGCACTGGAGGCTCCAGGGGTGTCGTAGGTGGAGGTGTTGGTTCTGGGGGTGCTGAAGCTGGAGGCACTGGCACTGTGGCGCCTACACCGCGCACTGTACGTTTCCTGACCCGTGAGCAGCGTCTCTTTCAGTTGGAGAGGGAGGAGCGTGCGCGGTTTGAGAGGGCACAGCAGCAGCAGCAGCAGCAGCAGCAGCACCGAGTAGAGGAGGAGTCACAGCCGCAGGAGAGGGTAGAGCAGGAGTCCCGCCCGCAGCAGCAGGTGCAGTTACAGACACAGCAGGAGAGAGTAGAGGAGCCGTCACGGCCGCACCAGGAGAGGGTAGAGCAGGAGTCCCGCCTGCAGCAGCAGGTGCAGTTACAGACACAGCAGGAGAGAGTAGAGGAGCAGTCACAGCCGCACCAGGAGAGGGTAGAGCCGGAGTCCCACCCGCAGCAGCAGGTGCAGGTACAGACCCAGCAGGAGAGGGTAGAGGAGAAGTCCCGACCGCAGCAGGAGAGGGTAGCGCAGGAGTCCCAATCGCAGCAGCGGGTGCAGCTGCAGTCACAGCAGAAGAGGGCAGAGGCGGAGCCACAAGAGCAGCAGCAGGGGCCGGTACCATCGCAGCAGACGCCAGAGGAGGCGGAGCAGCAGCGACTGCGACTACGCGACCTCCCCGACCCAGCACCTGCACGCTTTGTTCGTGGTCCCCTACCGTCCCCTCCTGTTCCCCCTGCTGAGTCCCTTACCTTGTCCCAGTGGACTCGCCATTCTCCCCTCAGTCGTGCTGTGTCCCAAGAGCGTCGTCGGTCCCGTTACCGTGCAGACGGTCCGTTCCACCTTGTTCTTCGCTCTCGTGTTCCACCTCCTCCTGTCCTTCCACAGCCCCCTGAGTCGTCCCTCACTGTGCTTCACGACCCGTTGTCCGACTACCTCCGTGCCTCCCGTCCTGTCGTCTCCCGTGTTTTGTCCGCGTTGGTCACTCACCCGACTGCACCCTTGTCGTCTGTCTCAGCACTTGTTACCATTGTCGCTGGCTTTGCCTCTTCCCACCGCCTTGACTACGCCGCTCACCTAGTGAGTGGCCCTGCTCGTTCTCCGTCCTCTGGGGATGCTCCTGTCTTTCCCTTGGAGGTCCTAGAGGACAAGCAATTTGAGCTTGGTTTCCTTGCGGCCGCTGTTCCTCATCTCTGCGCCATGCTGCTTGCCCCTGAGGGGGATCCAGACGCTCTTAACATCCCGATCCCTCGCACTCACGCTGAGGCGGTTTCAGGACCTTGGGCCTCGTACTGGATAGCAGCTGAGGAGGCAGAGATGGCATCTTATAGGTCCACAGGCACTTACGTCGACGCAGTCCCACCACCTGGGACAAACGTCGTCAGTGGCCGATGGCTCTACAAAGTGAAGCGGCCGCCTGGATCACCACCAGTGTTCAAGGCGCGCTACGTGGCGAGAGGCTTTTAGTCAGCGAGAGGGGGTGGACTTCTTCCAGACCTTCGCTCCCACCCCAAAGATGAGTAATCTTTGGGTGTTGCTGCATATTGCAGCCCAGCGCGACTACGAGTTGCACTCCCTGGACTTTTCCACCGCGTTCCTTCAGGGGAGCCTGCACGAGCAGATCTGGCTGCGTCGCCCGCCTGGCTTCACTGGCTCTTTCCCACCTGGGACCCAGTGGCAGCTGCGTCGACCAGTCTACGGTATGCGTCAGGCTCCACGTGAGTGGCACGACACACTTCGCTCGACCCTTGCAGCGCTTGACTTCTTTCCGTCGTCTGCTGACCCGTCACTGTTCGTGCACCGTATTTCGACCCCGTTCTTTGTTCTTGTCTACGTTGACGACCTAGTATTCGCCACTCCCGACCGACACGCACTGGCCTCCGTGAAGGAGGAACTGCAGAGGAGACACACTTGCACTGACCTTGGTGAGCTGCAGCACTACCTTGGCCTGCAGATCACTAGGGACAGGGCAGCTCGCACCATTACGCTGACGCAGTCGCATATGGTCGAGCAGATCCTCACGCGGTTTCGCTTCCCGTTCTCCAAGGTACAGCTCACCCCTCTTGGTATGGATCATGGGCTCACGGCTCCACCTTCGGACGAGTCATTTGAGCCCAGTGGTCCATATCCTGAGTGTTATAGTCACAGTAGGCTTCAATATGCCTAAAACGAAAGATAGAGTGCGCAGTCAGGTTTCTGCCCAGCGGCTTCAAACAATCATAGCGATCTGGTCACAGCTCCAATTGACTTCATTCAACTTGGATCTGGAGCGTCTTAACGTCGCCTACAATAGGAAATTTAGATCGCACGATTTCATTAAGAATTGACGACGCAACATCAGTTTGAACGAACGGCACTATGGCAGCAACTTAGTCTTAGAAACACAATTACGAACAGCTAGGAAGAGTTACGAGTTGGGAATGACTCCCAGCTCCTACAAACCCCAAGAGCCGAGGTACAGTGATGGGGAACAGTGCCACACTGTCCCCAACCAAGAAGGGTCTCGAAACTACCCTTCACAAGGGCCTACACCAACTGAAATGTTACACTACACTTTGTAATGTAACAATCTTCAATATCTTGAGGTGTAGCCTTTTGGCGAGCTTCGAAAACACTTGAAGCTTGAACCAAGGCTCGGGTTCTTCATCACAAAACTCATCCTTGAGTTCTTGATGGGTCTGCTGCACACACCTGCGACACGCCGAACGTTCGACAAGTGACAAAATAGAAACCGCGCACGACAAAATAGAAACCGCGCGGGACACACAAAATGACCGCGTTACACGCGACTAGCGATAACTCGCTATTGACTCGACACACACACTTGACATCATGACCCATCATTCACACACCATTATAAGCATGAAATATATATTTATTTCATGCACTCATACCACTCCATGCACACAGTCGCATGTACGCACACGCACACAGACAACAAGCCGAGTGCAAACCGTAGGGTTGCACCAACACTGAGCTGGTGGGTTGTTTCATGTACCTAATGACCTGTACTCGCCGAGACTTAGCTTACCCTCTTAGCGTCCTTGCGCGCTTTGTTGCGCCTGGGAGACACCGACCTTCCCACTGGTACGCTGCTAAGAGGGTGGCGAAGTATGTGGCGAGTACATCAGGCATGGGACTTGTCCTTGGAGGGAAGCAGCCAGTTACACTCACAGGTTACTCGGACTCGTCGTGGGCCGACGACGCGGAGACGCGTCGGTCTACACGGGGGTACTCCTTTAGGCTCGGGACAGGTGCTGTTTCGTGGCGGTCGACTCGGGCGTCGTCCGTCGCCGGTTCCAGCTGTGAGGCAGAGGTGTACGCTGCGGCCATGGCCGCTCAGGAGCTTCGCTGGCTGTTCCTTCTCACCAACCTTGGTGAGCGGCCACGCTCCCCCCCAGTCTTGTTCGCCGACAACAGGTCTGCTGTCCTGTTGTGTGAGGAGCCCCGACTGGTTGGGAAGGCGAAGCACATCCAGCTTTGTTACTTCCTTCTGCGTGAGTTGCAGCAGCGTGGCCAGTGTCAAACATTGTATGTTTATATTGTGTAGGCTATAGTGGGTTTAGCCTTAGAGGGTACACAAACTTAGGGTTTCATACTTGTACCCACCTTCCTGCTAGTTCATCCATTCTCGTTCTATTCTAGATTCTGACATGGTATCAGAAGCCTAGGTTGCTACCTAGGACCGCTTTCTACAATGGGCCCACTATTCCGCTAGGCGCGCCCTCGTGCGCCCTACCTTACGTGCGCCCTCGTGCGCCCTACCTTACGTGCGCCCTCGTGCGCTCTACCTTACGTGCGCCCTCGTGCGCCTTTCTCTGCTAGTGCGCCTTCGTGCGCCCTCGTGCGCCCTCGTGCGCCCTCGTACGCCCTCGTGCGCCCTCGTGCGCCCTCGTGCGCCCTCGTACGCCCTCGTGCGCCCTCGTGCGCTCTCGAGCTGCCCCTGCAGGTCCGTCAGGCCCCCGAGCCGCCGCTGCAGGCCCGTCAGGCCCGAGAGCCGCCCCTGCACACCCGTCAGGCCCGCGCGCAGCCTCTGCACGACCGCGCGCCGCCCCTGCAGGCTCTCGCCGCCCGCCGCGTCGCCCTGCCCGTGGCGTCGCCGCCTTCCCGCGGCGTCGTTGCCTGCCCGCGACGTAGCCCCTGTCCGCGGCGTCGTCGCCTGCCCGCGGCGTCGTCGCCTGCCCGCGGCGTCGTCGCCTGCCCGCGGCGTCGCCGCCTGCCCGCGGCGTCGTCGCCTGCTCGCGGCGTCGTCGCCTGCCCGCAGCGTCGCCGCCTGCCCACGGCGTCGTCGCCTGCCCGCGGCGTCGTCGCCTGCCCGCGGCGTCGTCCCTTGCTCGCGGCGTCGCCACCTGCCCGCCGCGTCGCCCTGCCCGCGGCGTCGCCACCTGCCCGCCGCGTCGCCCTGCCCGCGGCGTCGCCACCTGCCCGCCGCGTCGCCCTGACCTAATCCGCCTCTCGCCCCTGGAGCAGCCGCCACTGCAGCAGCAGCCCCTGGAGCCGCCCGCCACTGCAGCAGCAGCCCCTGGAGCCGCCCGCCACTGCAGCAGCAGCCCCTGGAGCCGCTCGCCACTGCAGCAGCCGCCCCTGGAGCCGCCCGTCACTGCAGCAGCCGCCCCTGGCACCTGGAGCAGCTGCCGTCGCGGCCCAGCCTCGCCCTGCCGCAGCTGCCGCGGAGCTCCCTGCTGCGGCCCGGCCCAGCCCTGCAGTTGTAGCGGCCCCACTGTCGCCACCGTCTTGCGCCTGCCGCGCCGACCACTGGTGAGCATTGCCCAGTACTGCTGCAACTGCCTTTTCTACTCCCACTGCCACTGCTCCTGCTGTTACTACTGTTACTGCCGCTACTACTGCTGCTCCTGACGTGGCCAGATGCAGCTCCAGGGCTGTGCGCGTGAGTCCCCCACGCCCCAGCAGCTTCGTGCGCGTGAGTGGTACGCTAGTCGGGGCTGTCGGGGTGGCCGTAGTGGTAGTCGCTCTGGAGTGGGTCGGTCGGGAGCTTCTGGTCGTGGACAGGTGCAGCTGCCGTGTCCTCCTTCGCCCCAGCTGCTTCGTGCGCGTGAGTGGTACGCTAGTTTGGGCTGTCGGGGTGGCCGTAGTGGTAGTCGCTCTGGAGTGGGTCGGTCGGGAGCTTCTGGTAGTGGACAGGTGCAGCAGCCGTGTCCTCCTTCGCCCCAGCTGCTTCGTGCGCGTGAGTGGTACGCTAGTTTGAGCTGTCGGAGTGGCCGTAGTGGTAGTCGCTCTGGAGTGCATCGGTCGGGAGCTTCTGGTAGTGGACAGGTGCAGCAGCCGTGTCCTCCTTCGCCCCAGCTGCTTCGTGCGCGTGAGTGGTACGCTAGTTTGGGCTGTCGGAGTGGCCGTAGTGGTAGTCGCTCTGGAGTGCATCGGTCGGGAGCTTCTGGTAGTGGACAGGTGCAGCAGCCGTGTCCTCCTTCGCCCCAGCTGCTTCGTGCGCGTGAGTGGTACGCTAGTTTGAGCTGTCGGAGTGGCCGTAGTGGTAGTCGCTCTGGAGTGCATCGTTCGGGAGCTTCTGGTAGTGGACAGGTGCAGCTGCCGTGTCCTGTCAGTGAGGCTGCCGCTCTAGGTGCTAGTACGTCTGTTGCCCTAGGTGCTGGTGAGGCTGCTACTCTAGGTCCTAGTGAGTCTGCGCCCCCTGGTACTGAGTCGACTGAGGCCCTGCACACCTTCACCCTGGACTCAGGTGCTTCTCGCTGTTTCTTTCGTGACCGCACTGCCCTTGAGCCGCTTGCTCGGCCAGTTGCTGTCTCCCTCGCTGACCCCTCTGGGGGTCCGGTCATTGCGACCTCCTCCACTGTTCTTCCCTGTCCTGCGGTCCCGTCGGGCACACTGTCAGGTCTCCACCTCCCCTCGTTCTCTACGAACTTGGTGGCGGGTTGTGCACTCCAGGATGCGGGTGTTCACCAGTTCACCCCTGCCTACGAGCGCGTGACACACTGCACGTGTGCTCGGACGGGCCGTCACCTGGCTACCTTCACTCGGCAGCCGGGGTCGGACCTGTACACACTGACCACTGAGTCCCCTCAGGTAGCTGCGTCCGCGTCTGCGTCAGGTCAGCTGTCGGCCCCCTGCTCGTGTCGCTCTCTGGCGCACGACACCGTTCTCTGGCACCACCGACTTGGCCACCCGTCTGTGCAGCGCCTTCGTGCCATGCACAAACGGCAGCTTGTCTCTGGTCTTCCCAGGGTGCTCCCTCCCCTCCCACCCTCGCCTGCGCCTCCCTGTCTTCCCTGTGTCGAGGGGCGGCAGCGCGCCGCTCCTCACTCCTCCTCCTTTCCCCCGACGACTGCTCCTTTGCAGACGCTCCACATGGACGTGTGGGGCCCAGCCCGCGTCCATGGTCAGGGTCAGGAGAGGTACTTCCTGATTGTTGTTGACGACTTCTCGCGCTACACCACGGTCTTCCCCTTGCGCACCAAGGGTGACGTCCCTGATGTCTTGATCCCTTGGATCCGCAGATCTCGTCTCCAGCTCAGTGAGCGTTTCCGCTCCGACTTCCCTGTCCTGCGTCTGCACTCTGACAGAGGTGGGGAGTTTTCCTCTGGCCTCTTGGAGGCCTTCTGTCAGCAGGAGGGCATTGAGCAATCGTTCACGCTTCCGGCCTCTCCACAGCAGAATGGGGTTGCTGAGCGCCACATTGGCTTGGTCATGGAGGTCGCTCGTACCTCCTTGGTTCATGCGGCTGCCCCCCACTTTCTGTGGCCGTTTGCAGTCCGATACGCTGCGCATCAGCTCAACCTCTGGCCCCGTGTCTCCTTACCGGAGACTTCTCCGACACTGCGTTGGACGGGAGAGGCTGGCGATGCGTCGCGTTTTCGGGTCTAGGGATCCCGAGCTTTTGTTCGCGACACGTCCGCGGACAAGCTCTCCCGTCGCGCTGTCCCCTGTGTCTTCCTTGGCTTTGTCCCAGACGCGCCTGGTTGGCAGTTCTACCACGCCACCTCGCGTCGTGTCCTGGCCTCTCAGGACGTCACTTTTGACGAGTCCGTCCCCTACTACCGCCTCTTCCCCTACCGCACTGCCTCACTTCCCCCCCCGCCTCTCTTCCTGGCTCCAGGTGCTGAGGTACCAGACCCCCTCCCCCCTCAGGGTGCCGCTCCCTCAGGTGTGTCCCAGGTAGACCCGGGTGAGCCTGTCGAGGTAGCTGTTGACTCTCGTCCTGCTGGGGGTGCTGAGCCTGGGGGTGCTGCGTCTGGGGGTGCTGAGTCTGGGAGTGCTGAGTCTGGAGGTGCGGAGCCTGGGGGTGCTGAGCCTGGGGGTAGTGAGCCTGACGGTGCTGAGTCTGCGGGTGCGGAGCCTGGGGGTGCTGAGTCTGGGGGTACTCCACCTGGAGGAGCCCTCTCCTCACAGCGGCTGCAGGAGCGGTACCTACAGTACTGCCGCCTCCGGAGAGGTACTGCTGGAGCTGGTCGCGGTGCTTCCCCTCCTGCCCGGGAGCTTCCCCCCCTCTAGCAGATCAGAGTGTGGTACACGAGGCGCTGCAGTCTTCGGAGTGGTGCTCCTGGTGCTGAGGACCCAGACGTTGGAGCTGCTGCTGGTGCTGCGGACCCGACTGGTGGAGCTGCTGCTGGTGCTGAGGACCCGAGCGGTGGCGCGGCTACTGGTGCTGAGGACCCGAGCGGTGGCGCTACTGCTAGTGCTGAGGACCCGGACGTTGGAGCTGCTACTGGTGCTGAGGACCCGGCTGGTGGAGTTCCTGCTGGTGCTGAGGACCCGGCTGGTGGAGTTCCTGCTGGTGCTGCGGACCCGAGCGGTGGCGCTGCTGCTGGTACTGAGGACCCGAGCGGTGGAGCTGCTGCTGGTACTGAGGACCCGGGCGGTGGAGCTGCTACTGGTGCTGAGGACCCGGGCACTGGTGTCTATGCTCCCTCTGGAGACGCTACGCGGCCACGACCGTACTTCGTACCGCTCCTTCAGCAGGTTCTTGGTCAGGCTCCTCCTCCTCGTCCTCCTCCCTCCGTAGAGTGTCTTCCGCCTGTCCAGTTGCAGTCACAGTTACCGCCTGCCTCGCCTCTTCCTGGTCCCTCTCCTTACACTGGTCCCACAGGAGGTCTTGCAGAGCGTCGTGAGCCTGCGTCTCGTCCTACGTCGCCTGTTCGTACTGCTCGCACTGGTCGTCGTGTCCCCCGTGAGCGTCCTCCTCCTGTCCCTGGCACTCACTACATGACTCTGCGTCCCTCCACTGCTCCTCAGCGTGTCCCGCTACCGTCTCCTCCTGCGTCCTCTCTGCCTACTCTTCCTGATCCGGAGTCTGACTCTCGTCGTGCTGCCAGTCCCACTGTCACCCGTCTCCTCGCTACTGTTGTCACTGACCCTACCTTTGAGTCCTCTGCTGCGTTTGCTCTGGTCGCTGAGTTGATAGACTTTGCTGCCCGGTGTCGTCTAGACTACGCCGCTAGCCTTGTTGCTGAGTCTGAGTCTGTCTGTCCTCCGTCCGTCGGGGGTGAGTGTGCTCTTGGCACGGACGTCCTTGAGGACAGACAGGAGGAGTTCCAGTGCTTTGCTGCTGCTTTGCCCCATCTCGTGTCCATGCTAGTTGCCCCTGAGGGAGACCCGGATGCACCAGACATCCCGACCCCACGCTCTTACGCAGAGGCGATAGAGGGTCCCTACTCCTCTCAGTGGCAGACAGCTATGGACGCAGAGATGGCTTCCTGGAAATCCACAGGCACCTACGTCGACGAGGTTCCCCCACCTGGGGCGAACATCGTCAGTGGCATGTGGATTTTCAGGGTGAAGCGGCCGCCGGGTTCTCCTCCTGTCTTCAAGGCGCGCTACGTTGCTCGAGGCTTCAGTCAGCGAGAGGGAGTAGACTTCTTCCAGACCTTCTCCCCCACCCCGAAGATGACTACTCTTCGGGTGCTGCTGCACATAGCCGCTCAGCGCGACTACGAGCTTCACTCACTTGACTTCAGCACAGCTTTCTTGCAGGGTAGCCTGCACGAGGAGATCTGGCTGCGTCGCCCTCCTGGCTTCACTGGGTCGGTTCCTCCTGGCACCCAGTGGAGGCTTCAGCGGCTGGTCTACGGTCTCCGCCAGGCGCCGCGTGAGTGGCACGACACACTGAGGACTACACTTGCGGCTCTTGGGTTCGCTCCTTCTACTGCTGACCCGTCGCTGTTTCTACGCACCGACACCTCGCTGCCGCCGTTCTACATCCTCGTGTACGTCGACGACTTGGTCTTTGCCACTGCTGACACTGCGGCACTCGCCCACGTGAAGTCGGAGCTGCAGAAGAGACACACGTGCACAGACCTGGGTGAACTGACAAGCTATCTTGGCTTGCGGATCACCCGGGACAGAGCACGGCGCACCATTACCTTGACTCAGTCACACATGGTGCAGCAGATCCTTTAGCGCTTCCGCTTCACGTACTCCTCGCCACAGTCCACTCCTCTGCCTACAGGTCACTCGCTCTCAGCTCTGCCTTCGGATGAGTCCGTAGAGCCGAGTGGCCCGTATCCAGAGCTTGTGGGCTGCCTCATGTACCTGATGACCTGCACTCGACCTGACCTTGCATACCCTCTTAGCATCCTTGCACGCTATGTCGCTCCTGGCCGTCACAGGAAGGAGCACATGGATGCTGCTAAGAGGGTGTTGCGCTACTTGTGCAGTACGTCGGGCATGGGGCTAGTGCTTGGAGGGCGAGACCGAGTTGTACTCACTGGTCACTCAGACGCTTCTTGGGCGGACGACCAGGCTACTCAGCGGTCGTCTCAGGGTTACACCTTCAGCCTTGGCTCCGGCTCAGTTTCTTGGCGTTCCACACGCTCTTCTTCTGTTCTCAGCTCCAGTTGTGAGGCTGAGATCTACGCCACAGCCATGGCGGCCTAGGAGCTACGCTGGCTGACCTACCTGCTGACCGACTTGGGAGAGCGGCCTCGTTCTCCTCCAGTGCTGTACGTCGACAACAAGGCTGCCATTGCCTTGTGTGAGGAGCACAGACTGGAGCACAGAACGAAGCACATCGCCCTGCGGTACTTCCTTGCTCGAGAGCTGCAGCAGCGCGGTCAGCTTTGTCTGCGTTACGTGGCCACTGAGGCCAACACTGCTGATGTGTTCACCAAGGCGCTTCAGCCTTGTGACCATCAGCGCTTCTGTACTCTTCTAGGCCTTGTGCCTGCTGGACCTCACTTGCTTACTTCTTGACTCTGTTTGTACTGTGATCTCTATATATATATACCTGCATGCTTACACTTGCTAGGTTGCGATCACTGTATCTCTTGCTATATTATCAAACTGCATGTGAACTGGTCTTGTGACCGCTTGCTTGTGCTCGGAATTTGTGTGGTATCCTTGAGATCCACCCTGAGCCTGTTTTGCTTTGCTTTGCTTTGACTGGTCTTGTGACCCTCTGGTTGTCTCCCACTTCGCCTAT
The DNA here is from genome assembly GCA_947470075.1 of Closterium sp. Yama58-4. Classification (NCBI taxonomy): domain Eukaryota; kingdom Viridiplantae; phylum Streptophyta; class Zygnematophyceae; order Desmidiales; family Closteriaceae; genus Closterium; species Closterium sp. Yama58-4. Next base: position 181,041 of record CANIUD010000890.1, on the reverse strand, counting down.
GGGGGTGTGTCAAACATTGTATGTTTATATTGTGTAGGCTATAGTGGGTTTAGCCTTAGAGGGTACACAAACTTAGGGTTTCATACTTGTACCCACCTTCCTGCTAGTTCATCCATTCTCGTTCTTTTCTAGATTCTGACAGCCAGGCACTCGTTCGTCGTGTTGTCTCTGAGGCCAACACTGCAGATATCTTCACCAAGGCGTTGCCGCCTTGTGACCACCAGCGTTTCTGCACCCAGCTTGGCCTTGTGCCTGCCCGTCCACACTTGCTTACGTAGAGATGTCTTGTCCTGCATGTCTTGTACTCTTGCATCTCTTTATACTTGCTATATACGTGCATGTGGACTGGCCTTGTGGCCCCTTGCTTGCTCTCGGAGTGTGTGGTGACTTTGAGCTCCACCCTGAGATTTGTCTTGTTCTTGTGAACTGGTCTTGTGACCGTTGCTTGCTCTTGTTGTTTCTACAGGACTACCGTCACCTAGACTATGGGGGTGTGTCAAACTATGATTCTATAGTTTGTGTAGTTCTAGTCTAGGTGTTCCCCCTTGCACTAGGGTTAGGTTTTGCATATATCTTGTTTGTACTTTCTGTCTTAGTTAACTTTTACATTGTGACACAAGAAAGTGGTCCCTGACCGAGCTAAGAGAGTCAGGGAGACGGGTGACTATGAAGTGGAGGGTCCAGTACATCGGAGGCAGGTTCTTAGCACAGAACTCTTTGGGAAGGGCGGCGCGAAGGCGAGTGTCACTAGTGCGAAGGTGGGTGATGAGATCGGCAACTGTGGCAAAGGTGGACAGCTCAGGAAACAGGTAGGGCAGCATGAGGCGGCTAAGCAAGGCTGTGGCAGGGGAGGAGTATCGAGCAACTACAACAGCGTCGTACAGGGCCTTAGCGGTTTTGTGTTTGCCAAAAATGCGTGAGATCGGCTAACGACAGGTGATTGCGGACGGCTAGGTGAGCAGAAGCGTCACGAGTCTGCCACTGGGAACGGGCGCTAAGCTCAGCTGTGGCAGCAGGAGCGACTGAGGCACCAGACGTGTGGTCATAGAGAGAGACGTTGCTATCGCTCATTAGGAACAGCTGCACGTCATGAGCCAGGTCTCGAACTGAATCGGGCGGCCCTCAGCATCGAACGAGAGAACGCGGAGGGTGGCCATAGCTGCCGGCGCGGGACTAGCAGGGCAGAGCGATTGCATGCAAGCAGCAGCGTCAGGGGCGGCGCGCTGGGCTGAAGCAGGCGGCCGCTGGTATGGCAGGCTGCGCACGGGGCTGCAAGCGGCCGGCAAGGCAGCAGGGCGGGCTGCGCGAAGGACGTAGCGGGCGGCCGCGACAGTAGGGCGGGCGGCGCACGGGGCTACAGGGCAGTGCGACAGGTGGCGCGCGGGGCGTAGCAAGCAGCCGCGGCAGAGGCAGGCGGCGCGTGGGGCTACAGGCGGCCGGTAGGGCAGCAGGGCGGGCGGCGCACGGGGCTGCGAGGCAGCGCAACGGGCGGCGCGCGGGGCGTAGAAGGCAGCCGCGGCAGAAGCAGGCGGCGCATGAGGCTGCAGGCGGCTGGCAAGGCAGCGCGCAGGGCACGCGGGCTGCTAACGGGCGGCGCGCGGGCCGGCAGGAGCTGCGCGCGGGCTGCGCGGGCAGCGGGCGGGTCGCGGGGGCTGCTAGCGGGCGGCGCGTGGGCCAGCAGAGGGGATGCGCGGGCCGCACGGGCTGCTAGCGGGGCGGTGCAGGCCTGGCAGGGCGTGCGCGGGGCGGCGCAACGCAGGGCAGGGCAGGGCAGGGGCGCGGGGTAGCGCGGTAACCGGAAGCGGTTGGTGGGCCCTAAAAAAACGGTCCTAAAACGGTCCTAAGGACCTATTGCTCTTAATACCATGTCAAAATCCCAGCCACTAACTACTGTGTAGCGGATGAGTGCGCCCATAACCCCCCAGGCCGACATGCCTGTAACCCTTCCCTAGGATCAATCGAGGATCACCAGTGGACCTCTGACACCCCCCCGCACTGGGATGCCCGAAGTGCACACACTAAGATTCGAACCCGAGGTCTTCGCTCTGATACCATGTCAAGAGTAATAGCAAGGAATGTGTAAACTATCGAGAGAGTTGGGTACATGGGTGAGAACCCTAAGGGGTTGTACCCAACATTGGCTACCCCACTACAACCTACACCTAATTATAAAACATATATAGTTTGACATTACCGGCATGCCCCTCCCTCGTCATGTCCCTCACCCGTGTCCGCCCCGCCCTGTCACGTACCCTCGCACGCGTAGCTGTACGTGTCTCTCGCTCGCGCAGCCCGCACGCACAGCTGCGCGCTTTTCCCCCAGCTGCGCGCGCTCCTGCTAGTGCACAGCTGCCCACGCAGCAGCCTTAAGGCGAGCAGCTGAAGCAGCACGCACAGTCTCGTGCACTCTAGTCGTGTGCAGCAGCAGCTGCAAGCACGCACACCCGTGCACGCAGCAGCCACCGCACATGCGGCCTCAGCTGCAGCTGCACACGCCTCTGCAGTCGCAGCCACGCGCGTGCAGCACCAACAGCAAGTGCAGCAAAAGCAGCATCTGCAGCGAGCGCCATAGCTGCAGCCCGTGCTACAGAACCCGCTCCTAACCGCTCCTAGACCGTTCTTAACCGCATTCACCCGTACCTTTCCGCACGTACAGCACCTTCTTAACGCCTACTACCATTGGCGTTCCACCCGGCCGCAGTACTCTCTGCTAGCGTGACCTATGCTCGGCCCCGTGTTTTCAGTAGTGTTCTTAGCCTCGTCACTCTGGCTTAGGTCGTTACTTGCCTCGTCTCTTCGGGCGCCGTATGCCCTCACTCGTTTCTAGCTTCGGCCACTTCTAGCCCTCTGCTTCTAGGCCTGTATTTCCCTCGTTATGGCGGCCCCTCGGGTACTGCGCTTTGATGCTGACGGTAGAGCCCTAGAGTTCCCCTCCTGGCTCACCTATGCCGAGCAGTTTCTCAAGAGCCAGCGTCAGGACAACGATACTCTCTGGGTGCACGCCCCAGGTTACCTGCCTGAGCCTCCCACCCCTCCTACCCTAGGTGCTGAGCCTGATGAGGCGGCACAGGCGCGCTTCGACAAGGCCCGTACAGCTCGTTCGTTGTGGCAGTTGCGTGACGCTGCGGCCTGCATTGCCCTCGCCAGCCTTCTCCCCGAGACTGAGGAGGCTCACTTTTCTCACTTTGCCAAGGACCTGCTCACTGCCATTAAGACTCGTTATACTCCACTCATGCCTCTGTCTCTCTTGGTCGCCTCTTTCTGCCGTTTCTCTTTCCCGACCTAGATTCGTTTGACCGCGCTACTGATCTTATTACCCATCTGCGCTCGCTAGATGTCAGCTACTATGCTGCTTGTACTGAGGCTCAGCTTGCACTGCTCCCCCTGCCCATGGCAATCACTATTCACTTCATTGCCACTAGCCTCCATGGCCGCCTTGCACCTGTCCGTGACGAGATTCTTCGAAAGCACCCTAATGAGCTCACCATCGATGTCATTTAGACCGATCTCAAGGACATCGATAGCAACATCCGCTCCGTTGCTTCTGCCTCTGGCACCGTAGTTCCCTTGCTGTTTCAGGGGTGCACTGTCCCACAACTTCCCACCTTCACTGCTTCTCTTGCCTCTACTGCGTCTCCTACTGTGGAGACTGCGGCCGTATCCACCGTGGGTGGGCGGTCCAGGGGTAAGGGAGGTAAGTAAGGGGGGAATGGTGGTAGCACTGGTGGTGGTGGCAGGGGTGGCGGAGGCCCTGGTGACACTAGTGCGTCTGGTGGAGGTGACACTGGGAGCGACCCTGCGCTTGCAGGCCCGACGGGAGGGGGTGCTAGTGCGGCCACGTGGTACACGACACAGCGACGACAGCATTTCCAGCAGCAGCAGCCACAGCCAGGACAGCCGCAGCTGAAGGGATAGTCGCGACAGCAGGTTCGGCGGCATGTACACCAGCAACCTCAACAGTAGAAACCTGGTGGACCAGGGAGGGCTGGTCTGGTCGTGGCGGTGGTCCGCCCAGCTCGGCGTCGCGTTGTGTCACTCCGCCTCCTTGCTCGTACGTAGTTCAGTAGGGTGGTCGTGCGGGTTTTCGCTATGGCCGTTTTCATGCTGCGGGTCAGTGCTTTGTGCAGCTTACTGACAGAGTCAGCGTACAGTTCGGCCTTGGCCTCGCTCCAGACTGGGCCCCGCTATCTCGCTCTCGTGGACTTGCTTTGTGGTACTTGTCTGCGGTCGAGTTAGAGTTAGTTGTGAGTTAGACTGTGTATCTGTGATGTATTCTAATGTTGACTAAAGTGCTGCTAGATCCGTTTGCTCGCGTGTTCGTAGTTTAGGATCATTGCCTGTTGCTAGTGTAGATATTTGTCTTTCTAGTCTAGGTGCTTGTGTTTCCGCACTAGATACTTGTGTAGCTACTAGCCCCGGAGCAGCTTCGACTGACGCGTCGCTGACCTTCACGCTGGACTCTGGCGCATCGCAATGCTTCTTTCACGACCACACGACTCTCAAACCGCTTAATGCTCTGGTTCCGGTACTGTGGCTGATCCTACTTCAAGACCAATCGTTGCACGCAGCTCTACCACCCTCTCGTGCTGGGTTGTCCCCTCTGGTGTGCACACACGTACGCATGTACATTGGCGGGATTTCCATGTGTGGCTATTTGCATGATTTTCTGCCAGCTAATGTTGACTGAATACGTGAAATATATCATAGTACAAGTGAAACTACCCTTTCGTGAGATTTTTTTTTTTACCACAAATTTTATCGGGGCCCTCTTTTCCAGGCCCCACGTTATCAGGGCAAAACATCCTGATTACCCTGAATTCAGGATGCAGTTTTTTATTTACCCTATCATTTCAGAATGGTGTCAATTTTAACCCTGAGCTCTCAGGATGTTTTGACATGAAATGCCCTGAACATTCAGGATGGCCGTAGTGTTCTTCCCTGTAGCGTCAGGATGAATGTCGAGGCCTGCCCTGACGCGTTTTTTGAGGGGGGGGGGGGGGGGGGGGGGGGGGGGGGGGAGGGGGGAGGTTTTGTTCCCCGGGAAAAAATTCCCTGTGGATTTTAGTCCCCATTGATTTTTTTCCCCGTGTATGTTTCCCGCCTTCGCATGAGTCCTTTGACAGTTCTGTTCCAATCCCCCGCAACGCACCAGCCCAACCCATCAGACTGGGAACAGGTTGGGCAAGGCAACTCGTCGTGTGCCATGCACTAGCTGGGGTGACTCTCTTGCTGTTGTTGAGCACTCCTCCAACCAACACCCTTCCAGTGTTGCTGTAGAGTAGCAGCAGCACTAGTGAAGCTCGGCTGGCTCACTCGCACGCGTCCTGTTCGAGCTGCTCTGCTCTGCTCAGCAGTGTCTGGTCTGGTGTGTGTTAAATTTTAAACCCTGAACACTGGTTTTTTTGCCCTGACAGGTCAGGAATGATTTCTGCAGAGGCCCTGAACATACAGGATGGTTTTGAAAATTTGCCCTGAGGGTTGTCCCAAATTCTAGCACGGGCCCTGCTCTTTTCTTACTTACCTCATCAGATATTTGCAAGTGTCTGATTAATTCCACCTGGATAATTCACTGCATTCTTCGCTTCAGTCCGTTTGATAAGCGGAGGTTGTCGCCCCACCAATGAGCATATTGGCCTCAGGCCAAGTCAGTTCGAGCAAGCGCTTCCGCCGCGCGCGGTGGGTTTCCGAATCTTCCGAGGAGAATTTCCTCACCCTCTTCACCCAGGCAAGTGACCGTGCGGTGTGGTGGTGATGGCGAGCAACGGGATTTGAAGCAAACTTTCCCCTTGCCTGTGGGCACAAAAGATTCAAAAACATCTCCAATAGCATGCGGCTCGGAACATAGGCCAAATGCGCTGTATGAAGGGGCTGTTCCTTGTGACACCTCAATCGAACAAACCAGGATTCGTGTTTGAAACCAAGGGCGTGTACCAAGCTTGAGTCAAATCGGTCGACTGTAACATTTGGCTATGATACAGTTTTAAAGCAGTGAATTGTGAGGGTTATTTTGAAAGAATACTCGATCACCCCAGTTATGCCTACCGATCACGATCAGAGGATGTGCGCGTGAGTATTTACACAAGAAACAACTTTCTGAATTCGCCAACATTCGCTCACGCGGAATAGCTCACGCGACGATAAACGAGACATTAACAAAACAGTCCTCCAATCTTGCTGTGTGATTGCCTCGAAACTCCGCTTTGATGCAATCGCGTCATGGTACCACACCGACGATCGATTGTTCCTTTAACTTGTAACACGCCCTAAATCAGTCGTTCAAGAATGCGGTGTGTGACTTCCCTCATGCTGTACTTGTTTCTGAGCGAGTTTCCGTAGTTTAGCTGATCGTTTTTGTACTCCGCTACCCACTATCGTTGACGGTGGAACATCGATGATGCTCTCTCTCCGTAGAGCCGCTTTTAGACTGCCACATGTAGTACTAGCCATTGAGGTCGATCGTGTGTAGCTCGCGCGGCGCGCGCATTTATCATCGCCTGATCGCGTCATTCGTGCTCATATAATCGGACCCCCGCCATCCCCCTTTGCTGCCTCGAAGCCACTTTGAGTGGCGATCGAAACTTTGGCCCGCGATCCCTTGGCCTGTGTGCCACCTGTGCGATTGAATATATCATCAGCGAAGTTTCATGCGCTAGATTGTCGCCAGGTGAAGCCGAGCCGAATGGATTCGCGTCGAATCCTTCCGAGAAGAGTCATCCCCACCCGAATCCATCACATACGAGTACTATAATCGAACCGAGTCGAGCGGAACATTTCTATGTTGAGTCTGTTCGTCCGCCCACTCCCCCCGGGCCGCGTAGAGCGGAGGCAGGTGGCGGAGATGGGGCGGGGGAGATGGTACAGGCGTGGAGGCCGACGGTGTTGGTGGATGGAGCAGACGCAGGTGTTATGAGTGGAGATGGGATGAGGGAGGATATGGCGCCACCGGATTTGCGCGAGAAAAAAGCGGACCCACCATTGAGCATCTTCTCTATTGCCACCTTCTCTTGGGTAATTTCCCCACCCTCCTTCCTCCCAACCCCCTGTTACTACCAAACCCCATGCCAATCCCCACCCTCCCCCAACCCCCCGCACCCACCCCAATCCCCCCCCTTCCCCCTCCTCTCCTCCCCTCAGCTATCCCCCCTGATGGCGCAGGGCGTGCGCCGGGTACTGGGCCCCAGCGACCTGTACCCCCTGCCTTCCGCCTTCTCCGCGCATCACCTGGGGGCGCAGCTCAGCGCGCTCTGGGAAAAGCGCAATCCGCCCCCGAGCAGCAGCAGAAGGGGAGCGCGTGCGCGAGAGAAACGAGGGGAATGGGCGAGGGCGTACTGGGCAGTATGTGTGTGGCCTTTCCGGTGGCGGCTGGCGCTGGTGGCGCTGCTAAAGTGGCGGAGTTCGCTCAGCGCATCCTCTCCGCCTTGCTGCTGCGCCACCTGGTGAGAGGGCGCACTGGGGGCTCGAGAGAGTGTGGGGGACCGCTTCGCTGTACCCATCCATGATTCAATACGACGGACCGTTTGGGAGGGGGATGGGAGGGGGAGAGGGAGGGGGGGCCCGCTGAAATGTTCCTGATGGTGGTGGTGGGAGGGTGGAAGGGAGGTGGATAGAGCAAGGGAAGCAGGTAGGGTCCTGGGGGGCTTGGTAGAAAGATCGTGAGAGAGGGGAAGGCTATGGGAGGGGTCCAGGCTACGGGTCTTCCAGTAGTTTCTTCACGCTTCTCAAGCCTCAAGTTTTGTGACTTCGGAAACTCAAGTTATCTGACTTCTCAGACCTCAGGTTATGTGACTTCTCAAACGTTTCGCCTCCCATCTCCCTCCCTCCCCCCGCTCCTTCCCACCCCCCTCTTGCCCCATTCTTCGCGGCAGGTGTGCTTTGTGCAGGGCGCGCGGGACCCCAGAACGGCAGGCCCGGCGTGGCGGTGGTATGTGCTGGCGGAGCTGATGGGGCTGCTGTCGTTGGTCTTCGCACTGCTGCACCATCAGATGTGGAACCTCGTGCAGATCATGGGGTGGAACCTCAGAGTCGCTTCCATGGCGCTCAGTGAGTGCGTGTGCGCTTGCCTGTTTTGTTTGTGTTTTTTATCATATGGAGCTTGCACTGAAACGGGAGGAATTTTTAGTCGACTCAAAAGTCACCTTAGGCGTACAGAGCTTGCGTTGCAACGGGAGAAACGCACGGTGCTGCATTGTAGGCGCGTGGAGGTTTTCGCTGCTGCACCATCGGTTCAGGAACCTGCTGCCTTTACGAGGCTCGGTGAGTGCATTTCTCAAGGTTTTCACTGAAAGGAGTGGAACGGAAGGCCAGTGACTTGTATCACCACGGTCCACGGAGCAATGCAACACTCACCTCCTCTACCTCCCCTTTGGCTCCTCCCCTTTCCACTCCCCCTCCCCTGCCCCACCTCCCGACACTCCACCCCATCCCCTCCCCACCCTTTACCAATCCCCCCTCCCCACGCCAGTCAACAGCAAGCTGCTGTCACTCAACGGTGGCGCACTGGCGCGCATCAGCACGGGGCACTGCATCACGCTCATGTCCAACGATGTGCGGCGCTTGGACGAGCTCCCCATGTTCATCCACTTCCTCTGGGCCATACGTGCACTGCTCCTCCTCTTCGTGCTCCTCGTCCTGCTTCTCTTTCTGCTCCTCTTTTGCTCCTCTTTCTGCTCCTCTTTTGCTCCTCTTTCTGCTCCTCTTTTGCTCCTCTTCCTGCTCCTCTTCCTGCTCCTCTTGCCTGGCAGTGGTGACGACGCTCAGACTGCTGCTGCCACTCCCATCCCGTCTGTTTTTCCTGTCTTCCCATCTTCCCCTCGCGCACCAACATGCACCTCTGGAGCTGGCGGTGGTGGCAGCGCTCATAGTGCGGGAGGTGGGCCTGCAGCCTGCGTTTGCTGGCATTGCCGCGCTCCTTGTGCAGATTCCACTGCAGGTGGGCATGGGCCGTGACGCGTGGGGTTTGGGGCTAGGGCGGGGTTTGGGGGTAGAGGGGTGGGTGCATGGGTGGGGGGAGTAGGAGACATCGGCCGGATACTTCCAGGCCTGTGTGTGCCGGCACTGCTGCCACCTTGCCGCTCATTGTTGTGTGATGCAACCATATGCATTCACGTCTGTCTGCCTCCCATCATGTGTTCGTGTGTTGCATGCGTGGTGTGAGCGTGTGCAAGAATTTGTGATATGCGCGGTTTGGATTTCCTGAGTGTGTGTGAATGTTATTTGAATTGGGCAGATATCTGAAGTGATTCATCTGCTCAAGAGCTTTCCGACGAGCCAAGAATCGTCGCGATTGGAGCAATATCAAGAAAGTTACGAACATTGGAGTTCGTATGCTTTCTGTACTCCGGTTGTGGTGACTATGGAAGTTGTGGGGTTTGACTCAATATGGGGTACAGACTTTTGGGGTTGGGAATTCGAACCCATCACTGAAGAATGCTGCCATGTGGTTGGGAAAAGCCAAACCAGGTTGGCAAGTGTGGCCAAGTGGGTTGAGGTGGATGGCATGAGTTGGGAAAGTGACAAATGTGAAAGTGGGGTTGCCTATGGAGAGGGGAATTGTGTGGCATGGGGTTTCCTTGGTTGGGAACTCCCTTGGGACCTTCCCTCTCGTCCTCCTCTTCCCTCCCACCTGGTTTCTAGCTACTCTAACTCTTGTGTGACACTTCTTTGTGGAACTTGTGAGTTAATTGTGATTGAGTTAAGTTCTTGTGGCAGCATACCCCCTAGTGCGCCGAAAATCATAACTCGAGATTTACTCCACCATTTGATACGATTCAAATTGGGAAAGATAGCCCTGGTTACAGGCTACCACATACTCGAGTTTGAGACAATTGTGACACGACTCTCTGAGGAGTGTGCAGTGCAGTCGTCGAGTTTGAGACAATTCTAACGGTGCAATTTTAGCCGACGACGTTTCTTGTGAAGTCGCGGTTTCTGTCCAGAATTTGAAGCCAACGATTAAGAGTCATTTGGGCACCTAATATTCGTAGACTTTCCGTCCTTAATCTCTAACAAGTGGTATCAGAGCTGATTGAGGACTTTGTGGAGAGTCTACTGAAGTGTGAAGACCCTCTTAGACCCACCATGGCCTGTGGGCGTGCCTAAGTGGAGTTCTGGAGGTTGGGAGTGACTTCCGCTAAGGGGAAACTCTGCCGAAATTTCGTTGGCGCCGACACTTGTGAAAATTGTGTGGGACTTCGGTGTGGACAGCAAAGGGGGAGCTGAAAACCTCTGATTGGGAGCAGAGGAGATGAGTGGAGAAGGAGCTGAGAAGAAGAGTGAACCGCCACCGTCCAAGATCGAGGCTTTGGACGGCTCCAACTATGAGGAATGGAGCGGGCGGATGCGGAGCGCTTTCAAGCGCTACAAGCTGCTGAAACTTGCGATGGGAGAAGAGAAGATGCCGGAGGAAGGAGATGCCCGCGACCGGTGGATTGAGCGGAGCTCAGTGCTATACGACCTTATCCTTCAATCGGTCAACAACGACATGTTCCAGCACATCAAGGACTTAGTGGAGCTGGACGACTCCGGACCGAAGGCGTGGAAGCTGCTACGCGACGTGGTACAACCCAACACGCTGCCGATGGTGATCGTATTGGAGAAGGAGCTGGCTGCCCTCTCCATGAAGCCGGGAGACGATGTGAAGCCGGTCCTTGACAAGATCAAGGACACCTATGCGAGGATGGCAGCGGCGGGCAGCAAGGTGTCGGAGATGCAGCAGTGCACCAAGATCATCTCGGTGCTTGACAATTCGTGGGACAACCTCATCCCCACCCTCAACGTTCAGCAGGACAAGTGGACGCCTGAATGGCTGCGGCAGCAGATCCTGCAGGAGGACTTCCGCAGGCGCCACACGGGAGGTGGTGCTGCCAACAAGACTGCTGAGGGGTACGGAGCTGCAGGAGGCAGCAGAGGAAGAGGGGGAGGGAGAGGCCGAGGCCGTGGGAGAGGCTTTGGCAGAGGAAGAGGCCGAGGTGACTACAACGAAGGGCATGGGAGCTCTGGCGGCAGGGGGAGCACCCGAATGGAGGGAGCTTGCTGGTACTGCAAGAAGGCTGGACACCCGTGGTTCAAGTGTTTCAGCCGGCCTGAAGGATGGGCGCCTCCAGGCATGAAGCCGCCAAGTGGTGAACGTGCACGAGGTGGCGCAGTGCAAGGTGCAGGTGCACAAGGTGATGGTGCACAAGGTAAAGCTGACCCTGGGTTGTTCCTCATGGTTGAGGATGTGAAAGTGAGTGAGGATGATGTGGGTTCAGTTGGGAAGGTTGTGATGCACCCCCTCACTCACTGGGTGATAGACTCAGGTTGCACGAGTCACATGACTCCGCGGGCAGATTTGCTCGATGAGGTGAAACCCCCTGGGAAGATCAAGTTTGTGGCTGCCGCTTCAGGTGCTTTGCTCTTTGTGATTGGTGTTGGAAATGCCAAGGTGATGGGAGCCAATGGGGGACTTGTGGGACTTGGGAATGTCCTACTTGTTGAAGGTTTGTCCGCTAACCTCCTCCCTGTGCGTCGGCTACAGAAAAGCAAGGCAAAGGTTACGTTCGGCCCAACGAGCTGCCGTGCGAAGCTTGGGAAGTTGCTGCTGTGGGATTTGGAGGAGAAGAGCAGCAGCATGAAGGACCTGTGGCAGCTGCCCATCATCCCTTGGAATGGGAAACCACCAGCAACGGCAAAGGCAGCGGCAGCGGCTAAGGCAACTGCGGGAGGAGAGGAGACTGCACCAACTGCTGGGGCCCTGGATGCAGTCAAGAAGGTGCAGCAACCACAACAACCACATGGGGAGGTGCTTGTTGGTGTTGATGCAAAGGCTTCGTCTGGGAGTGGTGAGGCCGATTGGGAGACGTGGCACGAGAGGTTGTGCCACATCAACATTCCGATGCTGCAGAAGCTTGTGAAGGATGGGAGCCTGAAGGGATTGGAGGTGAAGGGGGCAGCAAAGGAGATTGGGAGCTGCCCTACATGCCTTGAGACCAAGTTCACGAAGTTTCCCTTCAACAGCAGCACAAGACCAGCCAAGGCACCACTCGCGCTTGTGCATATGGATGTGGTGGGCCCCACGAGGGCCACTTCGCTCTCGGGCAGCCGCTATTTCCTGACCATTGTGGACGACCACACGCGTGCGGTGTGGGTCTACCCTCTCAAGACGAAGGGGGATGTGGCAGCGGCTGTTCTCAAGGAGTGGATGCCGAGAGCTCAAAGGGAGAGCGGACACAAGGTGAAGGTGATCCGCACCGACAATGGAGGAGAATTCATTGGCGCTGTTTTTGAGGCAGTGCTGAAGAAGAAAGGGATTCAGCACCAACTTACAGTGCCCTACAACCCTCAGCAGAATGGCGTGGCTGAGCGGTTCAACCGGACCCTGCAGGAAGGTGCCCGCACTCTACTTGGGCGTGCAGGGCTGCCGGATCCGTTTTGGGTGACAGCACTGCGGCAGGTCGTCGTTGTGAGGGACTGTGGGGGACAAGCAGTGGATCCCCTACACCAAGTGGTATGGGAGTGCACCAGCAGTCAACATGCTGAGAGCCTACGGCTGCATGGTGGTGTTTCATGTGCCTAAGGAGAAGAGGGGAAAGCTGGAAGCTTCTGGGAGATGGGGTGTGCACTTGGGGCTTGCCAAGGATCACAAGGGCTGGTTGATTTGGGATTTGACCAGCCAGCAGCTGACTGTGTCGAGGGATGTGAAGTTCCTCGAGTCCTTGTACTACAAGGAGTGGAAGCAGCAGCAGCAGAAACTTCCTACGACACCGCTGATTATTGAGGCCGATGAAGTGCAGCGGCCTTCAAGGCAGGTGGAAGTCTCCGTGTCGGGGGAGGAGATCTCTGGGGTGACTGAGGATGCGGAAGAACCTGAGGTGGAGAAGCAGCAGCAGCAGCAGCAGCAGCAGCAGCAGCCGCAGCAGCAGCAGCAGCAGCCGCAGCAGCAGCAGCAGCAAAGTGCGGCTGACCGTCCTAGGAGGGATGTGCGCCCTCCCAACCGGCTGACCTATCCGAGCTTTGGGAAGCCAAAGGTGGTACGGGCTGGGAGTGTGGCTGAGCAGTGTGATGAGGAGGAGATAGCGCACTGCTACTGGGCAGCCGTCCCTGAGCCCAAGACGCTTACCGAGGCCTTGAGTGGGCCCGATGCTGAGAAGTGGAAGCAGAGTGTGAAGGAGGAGTATGACTCTCTGCTGGAGAATGACACATGGGAGCTGTGTGAGCTGCCTCCTGGGAAGAAGGCAATCTCTTCGAAGCTGATTTTCAGGCACAAGTACGGGCCTGATGGGGAGCTGACCCGCTACAAGTCAAGGCTTGTGGCTAAGGGGTTCCAACAGACGAAGGGCAAGGATTTTGACGACATCTTTGCTCCTGTGGGGAAAGGGACTACACTGAGGACAATGTTGGCAATGGCTGCAAACCGTGGATGGAAGATCAAGCAGATGGACATCATCACTGCCTTCCTCAACGGGATCATTTTGGAGGAGCTATACATGCTACAGCCTGAGGGGCTGGATGATGGGAGCGGCAGGGTGTGCAGGCTGAAGAAGGCCATCTACGGCCTGAAGCAGGCTCCTCGTGCATGGTACCACAAGCTGGAGGAGACACTGCTGGCTGGGGGGTTCAAGAAGAGTGAGTGCGACCACAGCCTGTTCCTGCTGCAAGAGAAGGAGCAGTTCCTCATGCTCCTGGTGTACGTGGACGACATTCTGCTCTTCTCAGAGTCGTCTGCAATGATTGAGCATGTGGAGGAGATGCTGGAGATGCAGTTCAAGTGTTCCAAGATGGGAGATGTGAAGTATTACCTGGGGATGCATGTGGAGAGAGACCTCGACAAGGGAGTGTTGAGGTTGCACCAGAGGAAGTACTGTGAGGGGCTGGCCGAGAAGTATGGGCTGCAAGATGGAGGGAAGCCAGCCACCCTACTGCCTTCGGGGTTCACCGTTGAGCCATGTGCTGATGAGGAGGTGGTGGGTGAGAGTGACAGGAAGCTGTTTCATTCAATGGTTGGGGCACTCAACTATGCGGCTAACCACACGCGGCCTGACATTGCGTTTGCTACATCCAGGCTTGCAAGTGTGGTTTCACGTCCCAGTCATGAGCAGCTGGAAGCGGCCAAGAGGTTGGTCCGCTATGTGAGTGCTACAGCATCAGTTGGCTTGGAGTATAGTGCTGTGAGGCAGAGGCAGCAGCGGGGTGCTGCTGACTTGAGCAAGGGGGAGATGCGCTTGACATGCTACACCGACGCCAGCTTCAACTCTGTGAAGTCGGATGGCACCAGCATTGGAGGCTATGTGTGCCTGTTTGGAGGTGGTGCAGTGAGCTGGCGCAGTGTTGTGTGATGCTATCATTCGCATTCACGTCTGTCTGCCTCCCATCATATGTTCGTGCGTTGCATGCGTGGTGTCAGCGTATGCAAGAAATTTCTTTTTGTGCGGTTTGGTTTTCCTGAGTGTTTGTGAATGTCGTTTGGATTGAGCAGATATCTGAAGTGACTTCTCTGCTCGAGAGCTTTCAGACGAGCCAAGGATCGCTTTAATCGGAGCACGAACGACTAAGTTATGATCGTTCGAAGTTATGGTTGGGATGTGGCGACTTTGGGATTTTGTTGGGTGACTCAATATGGGGTACAGACTTTTGGGGTTGGGAAATTCGAACCCATCACTATAGATTGCTGCCATGTGGTTGGGAGAAGCCAAACCAGGTTGGCAAGTGTGGCCAAGTGGGTTGAGGTGGATGGCATGAATTGGGAAAGTGACAAATGTGAGAGTGGGGTTGCCTATGGAGAGGGGAATTGTGTGGCATGGGGTTTCCTTGGTTGGGGACTCCCTTGGGACCTTCCCTCTCGTCCTCCTCATCCCCTCCTACCTGGTTTAGTCATACTCTAATACTCTTGTGTGTGTCTCTTGTGGGTCTTTGGAAACTATTGTGAGTGAGTTAAGTTTCTATGTGGCAGCATACCCCCTAGTGCGCCGAAAAGCATAACTCGAGATTTACTCCACCTTTCGATACGATTCAAATTGGGAATTGTAGCCACGGACTAGAGCTACAAAATATCTGAAATTAGTGGAGTTTCAACGGTGAAATTTCCGTCGACGACGTTTCTTGTGAAGTCGCGGTTTCTGTCCAGAAATTGAGACCAACGATTTTGAGTTATTTCGGCCCCTATTCTTCGTAGACTCAGTCCTTAGTCTCCAACAAGTGGTATCAGAGCTGATTGAGGACGTTGTGAAGAGTCTACTGAGGTGTGAAGACCCTCCTAGACCCACCATGGCCTGTGGGCGTGCCTAAGTGGTGTTCTAGAGGTTGGGAGTGACTTCCGCTAAGGGGAAACTCTGCCGAAATTTCGTTGGCGCCGACACTTGTGAAAATTGTGTGGGACGTCGGTGTGGACAGCAAAGGGGGAGCTGAAACCTCTGATTGGGAGCAGAGGAGATGAGTGGAGAAGCAGCTGAGAAGAGGAGTGAGCCGCCACCATCCAAGATTGAGGCGTTGGATGGCTCCAACTACGAGGAATGGAGTGGGCGGATGAGGAGCGTCTTCAAGCGCTACAAGCTGCTGAAACTTGCGATGGGAGAAGAGAAGATGCCGGAGGAAGGTGATGCCCGCGACCGATGGATTGAGCGGAGCGCGGTGCTGTACGACCTCATCCTACAGTCGGTCAACAACGATATGTTCCAGCATATCAAGGATTTGGTGGAGCTGGACGACTCCGGACCGAAGGCGTGGAAGCTGCTACGCGATGTGGTACAACCCAACACGCTGCCGATGGTGATCGTATTGGAGAAGGAGCTGGCTGCCCTCTCCATGAAGCCGGGAGACGATGTGAAGCCGGTCCTTGACAAGATCAAGGACACCTATGCGAGGATGGCAGCGGCGGGCAGCAAGGTGTCGGAGATGCAGCAGTGCACCAAGATCATCTCGGTGCTCGACAACTCGTGGGAGAACCTCATCCCCACCCTCAACGTTCAGCAGGACAAGTGGACGCCTGAGTGGCTACGGCAGCAGATCCTGCAGGAGGACTTCCGCAGGCGCCACACGGGAGGCGGTGCTGCCAACAAAACTGCTGAAGGGTATGGAGCTGCAGGAGGCAGCAGAGGAAGAGGGGGAGGGAGAGGCCGAGGCCGTGGGAGAGGCTTTGGCAGAGGAAGAGGCCGAGGTGACTACAACGAAGGGCATGGGAGCTCTGGTGGCAGGGGGAGCACCCGAATGGAGGGTGCATGTTGGTACTGCAAGAAGGCTGGACACCCGTGGTTCAAGTGTTTCAGCCAGCCTGAGGGATGGGCGCCTCCAGGCATGAAGCCGCCAAGTGGTGAACGCGCACGAGGTGGTGCTGTGCAAGGTTCAGGTGCACAAGGTGATGGTGCACAAGGTAAAGCTGACCCTGGGCTGTTCCTCATGGTTGAGGAAGTGAAAGGGAGTGAGGATGATGTGGGTTCGGTTGGGAAGGTTGTGATGCACCCCCTCACTCACTGGGTGATCGATTCAGGTTGCACGAGTCACATGACTCCACGGGCAGATTTGCTCGATGAGGTGAAACCCCCTGGGAAGATCAAGTTTGTGGCTGCCGCTTCAGGTGCTTTGCTCCCTGTGATTGGTGTTGGGAATGCCAAGGTGATGGGAGCCAATGGGGGACTTGTGGGACTTGGGAATGTCCTACTTGTTGAAGGATTGTCCGCTAACCTCCTCTCTGTGCGCCGGCTGCAGAAAAGCAAGGCCAAAGTTACGTTCGGCCCAACCAGCTGCCGTGCGAAGCTTGGGAAGTTGCTGCTGTGGGATTTGGAGGAGAAGAGCAGCTGCATCAAGGACCTGTGGCAGCTGCCCATCATCCCTTGGAATGGGAAACCACCAGCAACGGCAAAGGCAGCGGCAGCGGCTAAGGCAACTGCGGGAGGAGAGGTGACTGCACCAACTGCTGGGGCCCTGGATGCAGTCAAGAAGGTGCAGCAGCCACAGCAGCCTCATGGTGAGGTGCTTGCTGGTGTGGATGCAACGGCTGCATGGGCAAAGGCTTCGTCTGGGAGTGGTGAGGCCGATTGGGAGACGTGGCACGAGAGGTTGTGCCACATCAACATTCCGATGCTGCAGAAGTTGGTGAAGGATGGGAGCCTGAAGGGATTGGAGGTGAAGGGGGCAGCAAAGGAGATTGGGAGCTGCCCTACATGCCTTGAGACCAAGTTCACGAAGTTTCCCTTCAGCAGCAGCTCGGGACCGGCCAAGGCGCCACTCGCACTTGTGCACATGGATGTGGTGGGCCCCACGAGGGCCACTTCGCTCTCGGGCAGCCGCTATTTCTTGACCATTGTGGACGACCACACGCGTGCGGTGTTGATCTACCCTCTCAAGACTAAGGGGGATGTGGCAGCGGCTGTTCTCAAGGAGTGGATGCCGAGAGCTCAAAGGGAGAGCGGACACAAGGTGAAAGTGATCCGCACTGACAACGGAGGAGAGTTTTTTGGCGCTGATTTTGAGGCGGTGCTGAAGAAGAAGGGGATCCAGCATCAGCTCATGGTGCCTTACAACCCGCAGCAGAACGGCGTGGCTGAGCGGTTCAACCGTACCCTGCAGGAAGGTGCTCGCACTCTCCTTGGGCGTGCAGGGCTGCCGGATCCGTTTTGGGTGACTGCACTGAGGCAGGTCGTCATTGTGAATAACAAGGTGCTGGCGACTGTGGGGGACAAGCAGTGGATCCCCTACACCAAGTGGTATGGGAGTGCACCAGCAGTCAACATGCTGAGAGCGTTCGGCTGCATGGTGGTGTTTCATGTGCCGAAGGAGAAAAGGGGAAAACTGGAAGCTTCTGTAAGATGGGGTGTGCATTTGGGACTTGCCAAGGATCACAAAGGCTGGCTGATATGGGACTTGACAAGCCAGCAGCTGACTGTGTCGAGGGATGTGAAGTTCCTCGAGTCTCTGTACTACAAGGAGTGGAAGCAGCAGCAGCAAAAGCTTCCTACGACACCGCTGATCATTGAGGCCGATGAGGTGCAGCGGCCTTCAAGGCAGGTGGAAGTCTCCGTGTCGGAGGAGGAGATCTCTGGGGTGACTGAGGATGGGGGAGAACCTGAGGTGGAGGAGCAGCAGCAGCAGCCGCAGCAGCAGCAGCAGCAACGTGCGGCTGACCGTCCTAGGAGGGATGTGCGCCCTCCTAACCGGCTGACCTATCCGAGCTTTGGGAAGCCAAGTGTTGAGCCAGCTGGGAGTGTGACTGAGCAGTGCGATGAGGATGAGATAGCCTATTGCTGTGGGGCTACATTCAGATCCTTTGGAGGATAGTGCCGTGTGACAGATGCTCCAGAGGGGTGCTGCAGACTTGAGCAAAATGGAGATGTTGGAAGTGGGATGTTGAAAGGAGATGACTGTCTATTGGGATGAGTATTGGAAGTGAATGAAACTTTCTCGAATGATTGTGCATTGAGGGTGCATGCATGAGCTGAGGCATGTGGGATGATGGTTGGCAGCCAGAGGGGGAGTTTGTTGTGTGATGCTATCATTCGCATTCACGTCTGTCTGCCTCCCATCATATGTTCGTGCGTTGCATGCGTGGTGTGAGCGTATGCAAGAAATTTCTTTTTGTGCGGTTTGGTTTTCCTGAGTGTTTGTGAATGTCATTTGGATTGAGCAGATATCTGAAGTGACTTCTCTGCTCGAGAGCTTTCAGACGAGCCAAGGATCGCTTTAATCGGAGCACGAACGACTAAGTTATGATCGTTCGAAGTTATGGTTGGGATGTGGCGACTTTGGAAATTCGTTGGGTGACTCAATATGGGGTACAGACTTTTGGGGTTGGGAAATTCGAACCCATCACTATAGATTGCTGCCATGTGGTTGGGAGAAGCCAAACCAGGTTGGCAAGTGTGGCCAAGTGGGTTGAGGTGGATGGCATGAATTGGGAAAGTGACAAATGTGAGAGTGGGGTTGCCTATGGAGAGGGGAATTGTGTGGCATGGGGTTTCCTTGGTTGGGGACTCCCTTGGGACCTTCCCTCTCGTCCTCCTCATCCCCTCCTACCTGGTTTAGTCATACTCTAATACTCTTGTGTGTGTCTCTTGTGGGTCTTTGAAAACTATTGTGAGTGAGTTAAGTTTCTATGTGGCAGCATACCCCCTAGTGCGCCGAAAAGCATAACTCGAGATTTACTCCACCTTTCGATACGATTCAAATTGGGAATTGTAGCCACGGACTAGAGCTACAACATACTGAAATTAGTGGAGTTTCAACGGTGCAATTTCCGTCGACGACGTTTCTTGTGAAGTCGCGGTTTCTGTCCAGAAATTGAGACCAACGATTTTGAGTTATTTCGGCCCCTATTCTTCGTAGACTCAGTCCTTAGTCTCCAACACGCAGCAAGAAGCAGAACGAGGTGGGGCTGTCCTCGTGTGAGACTGAGTACATGGCCCTGCATCATGGGGCAAAGGAGGTGGTGTGGCTGAGGCGTTTGTTGGAGGAGATCGGAGTGTGCCAGAAGGAGCCGACCGTGATATTTTGTGACAACGAGTCAACAGTGAAGCTGGCCAAGAATGCTTGCCTTCATGGCCTGACAAAGCACATCAGGCCTAAGTGGCATTGGACAAGGAGGCTCCTGGACAAGGAGGTGCGACTGGAGCTTGTGAAGACCCAGCAGCAGGCGGCTGACATTCTCACCAAGCGCCTGGCAGAACCTGAGCATTAGAAGGGAATGAAACTTGCTGGAATGAGTGTGCATTGAGGGTGCATGCTTGAGCTATGGAATGTGGGATGATGGTTGGCAGCCAGAGGGGGAGTTTGTTGTGTGATGCAATCATATGCATTCACGTCTGTCTGCCTCCCATCATGTGTTCGTGTGTTGCATGCGTGGTGTGAGCGTGTGCAAGAATTTGTGATATGCGCGGTTTGGATTTCCTGAGTGTGTGTGAATGTTATTTGAATTGGGCAGATATCTGAAGTGATTCATCTGCTCAAGAGCTTTCCGACGTGTTAGAGATTAAGGACGGAGTCTATGAAGATTAGGGGCCGAAATATCACAAAATCGTTGGCTTAGAATTCTGGACAGAAACCGCGACTTCACAAGAATCGTTGTCGACGAAACGATCACCGTTAGAATCTCACGAAAACCGAGTATGTTGTAGCTCTAGATCGTGGCTACAATTCCCAATTTGAATCACCTCAAAAGATGGAGTAAATCGTGAGATATCGATTTCGGCGCACAGGGGGGTATGCTATAGAAGATTAACTCAATCACAATTGTCTCACAAGTTCACACAAGAACATTGGAGTAGCTAGAAACCAGGTAGGAGGGGGAAGAGGAGGACGAGAGGGAAGGTCCCAAGGAGTCCCCAACCAAAGGAAACCCCATGCCACACAATTTCCCCCTCAATAGGCAACCCACCTTTCACCCTTGTCATTTTCCCAACCTCCACAATCCACCTCACCCCACTTGGCCACACTTGCCAACCTGGTTTGGCTTCACCCAACCACTTGGCAGCATCTACAGTGATGGGTTCGAATTTCCCAACCCCTAAAAGTCTATACCCCATATTAAGTCACTCCCACAAATTCCCAAAGTAGCTGCAACCAAAATACAAAAGCATACGAACTCCAATGTTCGTAACTTTCTTGGTTGTGCTCCGATCGCGACGATTCTTGGTTCGTCGGAAAGCTCTTGAGCAGATGAATCACTTCAGATATCTGCCCAATTCAAATAACATTCACACATACTCAGAAAATCCAAACCGCACAAAACACAATTTCTTGCACACGCTCACACCACGCATGCAACACACGAACACATGATGGGAGGCAGACAGACGTGAATGCATATGGTTGCATCACACAACATCTTCGACGAGCCAAGAATCGTCGCGATTGGAGCAATATCAAGAAAGTTACGAACATTGGAGTTCGTATGCTTTCTGTACTCCGGTTGTGGTGACTATGGAAGTTGTGGGGTTTGACTCAATATGGGGTACAGACTTTTGGGGTTGGGAATTCGAACCCATCACTGTAGAATGCTGCCATGTGGTTGGGTGAAGCCAAACCAGGTTGGCAAGTGTGGCCAAGTGGGTTGAGGTGGATGGCATGAGTTGGGAAAGTGACAAATATGAAAGTGGGGTTGCCTATGGAGAGGGGAATTGTGTGGCATGGGGTTTCCTTGGTTGGGAACTCCCTTGGGACCTTCCCTCTCGTCCTCCTCTTCCCTCCCACCTGGTTTCTAGCTACTCTAACTCTTGTGTGACACTTCTTTGTGAACTTGTGAGTAAATTGTGATTGAGTTAAGTTCTTGTGGCAGCATACCCCCTAGTGCGCCGAAAATCATAACTCGAGATTTACTCCACCATTTGATACGATTCAAATTGGGAAAGATAGCCCTGGTTACAGGCTACCACATACTCGAGTTTGAGACAATTGTGACACGACTCTCCGAGGAGTGTGCAGTGCAGTCGTCGAGTTTGAGACAATTCTAACGGTGCAATTTTAGCCGACGACGTTTCTTGTGAAGTCGCGGTTTCTGTCCAGAATTTGAAGCCAACGATTTTGAGTCATTTGGGCACCTAATCCTCGTAGACTTCGTCCTTAATCTCTAACACTCATTCCGCTGCAGGTGGGTCCTGTGTTCAAGCGCGGATTATTTGGCCAAATACAAAAAAATTCTCCCACTTCGTCAGAGATTCGTATAAACACCGTGTTTGTACTTCTGTGCTGTCCAGTTCTGGTTTTGTCCCAACTCCTCATGCTGTGCTTTGACCTTTCCTGACTCCACACTCTCCTCCTATCCATCGTCCTCCAACTGCTGCTCTTTCTTCTCCCTCCCCTCCCCTCCCCCATCCGCTCTCCCCGACCCCCACCCCTTGCCATTCGCCCCTCGCCCCTACCAGGCACTGTTTGGGCTCTTGTTTGCCAAGCAGCGGCGCAGAACAGCCAAGTTCACAGACGCGCGGGTGAAGATGACAGGCGAGGTAGGACGAGTTCGGAATCGACTCACAACACGCATGCCGTTCTCTGTGTGGGGGAAGAAAGGGGGGTTTGTAACGCCTGTGGACTTATACAAAGTGTTCAAAAGGCATGGCTGCGCCTCTGAAGGA
The DNA here is from genome assembly GCA_947470075.1 of Closterium sp. Yama58-4. Taxonomy (NCBI): domain Eukaryota; kingdom Viridiplantae; phylum Streptophyta; class Zygnematophyceae; order Desmidiales; family Closteriaceae; genus Closterium; species Closterium sp. Yama58-4. The sequence goes on along the minus strand of CANIUD010000890.1, from coordinate 159,010 downwards.
CCCCCGTTTTAGCGCGTTTCAAAAAACGACTTCCAGGTCTAGGTAACAAGCGAGGTGCCCACTGTGAAGAATGAAGGGAAGGAGGGGAAGGGGATCTCTATATTTCATAGGCTCAAAGTTCACAGATGCCTAGAAGCATTTTGAGTTCCCTCCTCTCTCTGCTATTCTGCCCCTCCTCGCTCTCCCCTCTCCCACTCCTCTTGGCACTTACCCCACACTCGCCCAATGCCGTGCATCATTGTTGCAGGTGCTGGCGGGCATTGTGGCGGTGAAGATGTTCGCGTGGGAGGCGCCTTTCACCCGGCTCATTCAGAGGATCCGCAACCAGGAGTGCAGCAAGTAAGAGTGCAGCAAGTAGCTGCACCCACTGTGCACCGTGCACACATGGCTTCAGACACCGTGCGCTACACACATGGCGCTAGACGGATTGGATGGTATGGTGCTCGTGACAAGAGTAGAGGATCCGCAACCGAGAGCCAAGGAAGTAGGTGCTGCACCTGCCCCTGCGTGCTGGATGCTGTACTTGACCCTTCTTGAATGCCCAGATCTCTCTTAGAAGGGTCAAGACGATGGTGCTTCCCACATGAGTTTAGACCACATGATGCTCTTTACAAGATAGCTAGACGTCAGGAAATATGGGTGGAATTCACTCTATCCAGCCTCGTCCTGCAACTCCTGTTGCATCCCCTTCCACCTTCTCCTTTCGCTTCTATCTCGATTCCCCTGAGTTAAATGTCTCTTTCTCTTGTGTCTGCAAATTCTTTGAGTTGACAAACCTCCTACTCCCTGAACCTTCCCCTCATCCTCCCCCTCACCTTACCTGTTCCCTCTCCTCCATTCCCACCCCCCTTCACTCTCCCCCTTTCCTCACCTCAATTTCTCCCTCTCCTCCCTATCTCCTTGTTCCCCCCCTCTCCGGCCCTTCTCATCACCCCTCCTACCCACATCATCTCGCTCTCTTCCAACGCCAGCCTCATGTCATGCATCCAGCCATTTATCGACGGAACAGACGCAAAAAAACGGGCTGCCATCCAACCTCCCCAAAAAAAATGGGAGCGTCATACGTCACACCGTCCAATGGGGAATTTGATTTTCGTTTTCTTCGTCCCACCTCTCCCCTCCCCAGCATCGAGCTGGCGTCACAGATCAAGGCGTTCAACGAGGCCTCCTACTTCTCCTCTGCCTCCATCGTCTCTCTCTGCATCTTCGCCACCTACACTCTGAAGGGAGGGCACCTGCGCCTCTCCACCGTCTTCTATGTCATCTCACTCGTGCAGGTGAGCGCGTGCAGGTGAGCTCTGATCTGGCTATATATTGGAAAATCTCAGGCGCCTAGAAAAAGGGCGGTCTAGGAAGGGCCTGAAGTGAGCCAGTTTTAGCATTTGGAATTCTCAAGAAGCACTTGCAGCCGTCCTTGGTCGGTCGTGTACGTCATCTCGCTCATGCATACCTTGGGTTGGGGGGTTTCATCTGCTTGTGGTGTGACAAAGCACTTTACTCTCCTCCTCCTCCTGCCCCCCCTCCCCAGCTCCCACGCCTGTGGGTGTGTGTTTTGAGACATCTCAAACCCCACAGCTGTGGACGTGTGTGGCCCTCTCAGCAGCCAGAGGGCGCGAGAGAAGAAGAGGCTTATGTGAGCACCTCGCTCTCCCTGATCTCCTCCCCGATCCGTCCACATTCCCCTCTTCCCCTTTTTCCAGCTGCCGCGGCTGTGGATGTGTGTGTTCCTGCCACGCGGCATCGAGCGAGTTGCGGAGGCTGCTGTTAGCTTCGCCAGGCTTGACGCTTTCATGCGGGTGAGAGCGAGGGGTGGGTGAGTTGGGTATGGGCATGGTTGAAAGGGCATGGATGAAAGGGCATGGTGAAAAGGGCATGGGTAAAATGGCATGGGTGAAAGGGCATGGGTGGAAGGGCATGGGAAAGCATGGATGGAAGGACATGGGGTGAAAGGGCATGGATGAAAGGGCTTGGGTGGAAGGGTATGGGTGTTAGGGCATGGGTGTAAGTGTAAGGGCATGGGTGTAAGGGCATGGATGTAAAGTCGTGGCTGCTAGGGCATAAGTGTAAGGACAAGGGCAAGTGGGCAAGGCCAAGGGCGTAAGGGCAAGGTTATGAGCATGGGACATGGTCATTTGGGCGCATGGGAAAGGATTATGACGGATTATGACGCGCGCGTGTGTGTGTGTGTGTGTGTGTGTGTGTGTGTGTGTGTGTGTGTGTGTGTGTGTGTGTGTGTGTGTGTGTGTGTGTGTGTGTGTGTGTGTGTGTGTGTGTGTGTGTGTGTGTGTGTGTGTGTGTGTGTGTGTGTGTGTGTGTGTGTGTGTGTGTGTGTGTGTGTGTGTGTGTGTGTGTGTGTGTGTGTGTGTGTGTGTGTGTGTGTGTGTGTGTGTGTGTGTGTGTGTGTGTTTGGTATGTGCGTATTGTATTCTGCCACCATCACTACCACCATCCCCCTTGCTGCAACCATGTTTGCCATGTGCCGAGCACGGCCATAAGCTTTGGACGAGACGAGTTGTACTCGACTCATTTTGGATTACCTCTATCAAGTATCGAGGTGAGCCGCATAAAACTTGAATCGAGTTGTTTTCCCATCTGCCCCACCATCTGCGCTCCCCCCTCCCGCTTCCCCCCGCACAGGGTGTCGAAGCTGGGATTTCCCTGTTCATACGTGCACCTTCTCCTTCCTTTCTGCACTGTCCGCTTATTCTCCCTCCGGCTTGCATTGCCCATATCAGCTATCGAGCAGCAGCAGCAGCATAAAGGAGGTATCAGTTTTGGTATCATCTCCTAGTGACAAGGACACAAGCCCCAGACGGGGAAAGGGAGATGAGGGAGCGATAGGTAAGGTGATGCAAGCACAGGAGGGCACGGAGGGCTGAATAGCACCACATCTCTCTACAGCATCTGCTCCTCTTCCTCCTGCTTCTCTTCCAATTCATCCTCCTGCTGCTGTTCTTCCTGATGCTGCTTCCGTCTCTCCTCCTGCTGCTGATACTGCTGATGAGGGCACGGAGCAGGTGCAGGGAGGGAGGGTGAGTGTGTGCGAAATGGTGAACGCCTCGTTTAAATGGAGAGCGGGCGCTGCAGGGAGGGAGGCGGCAAGGGGCAATGGGGTGAGCAAGGAGCCGTGCATGGATGACAGTAGTGGCAGTGGGACGGGGGACTTGAATGTGAAGATGAACGGGGATATGAATGGGGATATGAGTGGGGATATGAATGGGGATATGAGTGGGGAGATGAATGGGGATATGAGTGGGGAGATGAATGGGGAGATGAACGGGCTTGGAGTTGGCGATGCTGGTGGTGGCAGCTACACGGATGAGGGGAGGACGGGAAGGAGGATGGGGAGATGGGAGAGGGAGCGGGAGGAGGAGCAGGAGTGGGAGGAGGAAGAGGAGGTGGTGGCAGTGGAGGGTGTGAGCTTCAGTTTGGGAGAGGGCGAGCTGCTGGGCGTCACAGGGAAGGTGAGCCCTAGGCGCGGGAAGCAAGGCCTTTTGAGGGGAGTAAAAGAGAGGCAGGAAGAAAGGGAGGTGAAGTGAGGAGGACGAGAGGGTGGCCGTGCCAACAAAGAGAGAAAAGTCTTATGTCTTTTGAGCTGTATGCGTTTCGTGCCTTCCGGTTATCCTGTTTTTCCTAAAGAACTCCTATTGTTCCTCATTTTTATCTTTCCTTTATTTGGACCTCCGTTCTGTAATATTCAATATTTTGGGTTTTGAGATGCCTCCAACCTCATTTTGTGTTTTCTTCTTTCTCTCTCTCTCCTTTCCTGTATGCTACGTCCGGACCTTATGATTTTCTCGCAATACTCCTCTAGCGTGTCTTGGAGGATTCAGTACTTAGAAGCTTTTCCTTCACCTCCTTGGCCACTCTGCTTACTTTAATAAGAAGATATTACTTCCCTGCCGGCACATTTTCTATCGCTCCCTGCCCCTTGTTTCTTTCCCTCTTTGTTTGAGCAGGTGGGAGCGGGCAAGTCGACTCTGCTGGCGGGTATACTAGGCGATGCAGAGCTGCTGAGGGGAGAGCTGGTGTGTCGAGCAGACAAGATCGCGTACGCAGCACAGAAGGTGGGACCGTGAGAACAAGTCTGGCGCATGGTGCACGAGCATGCTTATAAGTGGGAGCGGGCAAGTCCACGCTGTTGGCAGAAATTCTAGGCGACTCAAAGCTGTTCGGGGAAGAAGATTCGCGTATGCATCACAGAAGGTGGGACCCTGAGCGTGGTGTATGAGAATGTTGCGGCTCTGTGGGCCATTCTTAGTGCGCGTCGTGCTTGTGTGTGGAGACGTTTTGAATTGGTTGAGGTTTGAGATGTCTCGCTAGCGTATGCTGCACAGAAGTTGGGGCAAATATCAACGTGTGGGGGGACTTGTGCTGCATGGAACCAGAAGGCCTACTCGAGGTTCATGCTAGCTTTCGTTTCATTTATGCAGCATGCATGTACATACACACATGCACGCATGCACGCACGACCATCGCAAGCACATAGCCGCGCGTGTGTGTGTGTGGGTGTGTATGAACCCTTGCACCACACCGCTGTTCTGCAATCTGTGTAGCTGTTACCATCCCCCCGTCGAGTTTTGAGATGTCTCCAGACAAGGTTTGGTGGCGTCCGTGTGTCAACGTGACAACACGATTTTGATGTTATGTGTGCCTTCTGTCTGTATGGTACTGGTGTGCTGTGCTATGGCGCACAGCCGTTCATCATGGCCGGCTCACTGAAGGACAACATCATCTTTGGCCATCCATTCGAGCCAGGGCTCTACAATCAGGTATCCAACACATCCCTCCGTACCATACCCTCTCCTCTTCTCCAATATATGTTCCTTTCTCTTTATATACTCCTCTCTTCCCTCCCATACTTATTCCTCCTCTTCCTCTCGTTCTCCGCCCTCCCGCACTCCTCTTCCCTCGCTTTGACAATCATACCATTCGTGAGCGAACCATACCATTCACGAGTCAACCAGAAAGAGCGTTTCTTCAAGCCATTTCTTCCCACTTTTCCTCCCCTGCCTCCCCTCTCTCCTCTCCCTGCCATGACGCTCTTGCAAGATACACCCGTGCATCCTTCGCCCAAGTCACATGCACTACTCCTTCGCCCACTCTCCGCAGACACACACCCCCCGCAACCACACCCAACCCCCACCCCCGTCCCCCACCCCTCAGGTGCTCGACGCCTGTGCGCTGCGCCAGGACATTGCCAGCTGGCCCCACCGCGACCTCACGGAGATTGGCGAGCGCGGAGTAAACCTGAGTGGCGGGCAGAGGGCGAGAGTGGGGCTGGCGCGGGCGGCATACGCCAGCGACGCGGCTCTTGTGCTGCTGGACGACCCGCTGTCAGCTGTCGACCCACCTGTGGGGCGCCACCTGTTTGAGCGCTGCATTCAAGGGGTGATGCACGGGCGCCCACGGATTCTTGTCACGCACCAGCTGCAGTACCTGCCAAGGTGAGCGGTGGGGAAGGGTGGGGATAATTGGAGTATCCACCAGGGTATGGTAGTTGCATGTGCGGGCTCACTTGAGGCCGTGTGGTGGCTTGGCTCGTAAGCCCTGAGCACTGTTGCAGCGCACCAGCTGCATTAGTTTGCGCACTCTAGAAGAACTGCTGCTACCGTGGCGTGGATGCGTCCAGCATCTGTATGCTAGCGTCCAGGCGCTGGATGCCTCTTCTCTAAAAAAAAACCCCGTGTGGACGCTGTCCCGACCCTCTTCCCCTTCCCCTTCTGCTCTTCCCCCAAATCCCCCAACCCCCTTTTCTCTCCACTCAACCCCCTCACACCCAACCTTTCCCATCCTCCCCCCCAGCTGTGATCGAGTGTTAGTGCTGGACGGGGGAAGGCCAGCGGCCTTGGGACCCTATGCTGCGCTGGCCACACAGGTGGACTTCCAGGGGCTCCTGGGGGGAGACGAGGCAGAAGGAGAGGTATTGGGAGCAGGAGAGAAGGCTATTGGTGCTGTGGAGAGGGGAGAGGGCAGGGAACGGAGGGAGGAAGGAGGAGGAGGAGGAGGAGGAGGAGGAGGAGGAGGAGGAGGAGGAGGAGGAGGAGGAGGAGGAGGAGGAGGAGGAGGAGGAGGAGGAGGAGGAGGAGGAGGAGGAGGAGGAGGAGGAGGTGCAGGAGGAGGAGGAGCAGGAGCAGGGGAGAAGGAACGAGTGGGGGAAAATGGGGCGAAGTTGCAGCATCAGTGCTGGTTTACAGCTGGAGAGGATAGTGATGATGATGAAAGCTCTGCTGATGATGATGGTGATGTGAAGGGGTCAATAGGGAGTAATGACATGTCTGAAGACGACTGGATGTCGTCAGTCACTGGTAGTGACGTCGTGACCACCTCAGCAGCAGCAGCAGCAGCAGCAGCAGCAGCAGCAAGTGACAACACCCTGCATACATCCACTGCCGCTCCCTCCGATTGTGACGACCCAACCTTCCACGCGCTGCCCCTGCGGCCCACCCCACGCAGTATGCCCCTGCGGCCCACCCCACGCAGTATGCCCCTGCAGGACCGGCCGCTAGGCCACAGCAGAGGCAGCGGGGAATTGCCTCTCAGTTGCAGCATCATGGGAAGCTTCGTGGACAGGGTATCAGGGGAGACCAGGGGGGCGGAGCGTGGGGGCGATGGGGAGAAGGTGGGTGGAGAGGCGGGGGCAGGAGGGGATGGGAAGGGGGAAAGGGGCGGTGAGGAGGCAGAGGAGGATGGAGCCGCACAAAGTGGGCTGCTGGGCTTGTTGACGAGGGAGTGACGTGGGTGAGAGAGGAGCGTGTGGGTATGGTGATTACGATGAAAAGATGACTCTTTTCACACAAGTAATCCTGCCAGTGTTTCTCAAACCGTCACGAACCCTGAACTAACATGCTATCCCCTCATCACATTCCGCGTTAATTTCCTCCCCATCTTTTTCTCCTCGTTTCCCTCCCTCTCTTTCCCAATGCTTCCTCGCCTTCTCCCCTCTGTGGCGACCAGGGTTGGTGCAGAAGGAGCGGAGGGAGGAGGGGAGGGTGAGTGCGGGCGTGTACTTGGAATACGCCAGGAGGGTGGGCATGTGGCAGTCGCTTCTGCTCTTCCTCCTCCTCGCCTTTGGTCAACCCTCGCCTGTGCTAGCGACTGGTCAGTCCCTTCTCTCTGCTCTCCCTGCTCTCTCTCCTCATCTGCATCGTAGGCGGGTCCCATTTCCCATCCTCCATGCCGCATGTCCCATCCCAGTCCCCATGCATCTCCTCCCATGCCTCATGTCTCCCATGCCTCATCTCCCATGCCTCATGTCTCCCATGCCTCATCTCCCATGCCTCATCTCCCATGCCTCATCTCCCATGCCTCATCTCCCATGCCTCATCTCCCATGCCTCATCTCCCATGCCTCATGTCTCCCATGCCTCATCTCCCATGCCTCATCTCCCATGCCTCATCTCCCATGCCTCATCTCCCATGACTCATGTCTCCCATGCCTCACAGGTTCCTCGCCTGCTGGTCACAGGAGAAGCACCAGTCCAGCCCATACCGCCGCATCTACACCACACTTGTGCTCACCAGCGTCGCCGTCTCCTTCCTGCGTTCGTCCCTCGCCTTCCACTGCTGTGTGCGTGCTGCCTCGCGCGTGCACTCCGCCATGCTGGCCGCTGTGCTCGCCTCGCCGCTCGCCTTCTTCCACGGCAACCCCATGGGGCGCATGCTCAACCGCTTCTCCGCCGACCAGGGCATTCTCGACGACCTCCTGTCCTTCACCCTCTTCAACTACCTGCAGGTGCCGCTCATGTGGCTTGTCATGTCGACTGTGGGGACGGGTGCAGTGCTGTGTGGGTGGTGGGGGTTCCTTCTGAGTCGAGTTAGAAGTAGCGCTGTCGGCCACGAGCTCACTGGGCTTTTGAGTTGACTCAAGTCCTTTCTCCCCCTCTCCCCCTTTGCACACAAACAGACACTGAGTGTGGCAGTGGGCGCCGTAGTAATGGTGACGGTGGGCATGCCGTGCATCCTCATCCCCATGGCGCTGCTCTGCCTGCTCTTCCTGCGCCTGCGCCACATCTTCCGCTGCACCTCCCGCGAGGCCAAGCGAATCGAGGCCGTCACGCGCAGCCCTGTGTACGCGCACTATGCCGCCACCATCCAGGTGGGTCTGCACGCAAGCACAATACAGGTTTGCAGGCAACAGTCACCCCATCCCCGATGAGAGCGTTGGGGGAGCAACAGCAACAGCAGTTCAGGGCAAACTTCCACCGCCTGCTCATACCCCGACAGGACACTGCCAGCGCCTGCTGTGTGCTGCTCGCCCCCTCTCGCTCCCACGCCTCATCTGAGATGCACAAGTGGACCTCCCTCCTCTCTGCCCCTTCCCCCTCCTCCCATGCCAGGGCGTGGCAACCATGAGGGCGTTGGGCGCACAGCAGCAGTGAAGCGCCGTGTGTCATCGCCAGGTCAACGCACCAATGGCTATGCCTCCTACTGCTGCCTTGCCGCCTCGCACTGTCTGGCTCTCTCACCCCCTGTTATGCCATCCCTCTCATCCCCCATTCCCCCATCCCCTCCCACAGGGCCTGGCAACAATAAGAGCGTTCGGCATGCAGCAGCAGTCAAGCGCCGCCTTCCACCGGCTGCTGGACGGCAACGGGCGCGCCTTCTACTGCTGGCTGGTGGCCTCGCACTGGCTGGCGGTGCGCCTGGACGCCCTCGTGTCGCTCGTCATGCTCCTCGTTGCCGCCCTCGCCATGGCACTCAGAACGGCCTTGCCGCCCGGCCTGGTGGCGCTGGCGCTGACCTACGCGCTGCAGATGTCGGGGTCGCTGCAGTGGGCCGTCAGGCAAGGCGCGGAGGTGGAGAACATGGTGAGGTGGAAAACATGGTGAGGTGGAAAACATGGTGAGGTGGGGAACATGGTGAGGTGGAAAACATGGTGAGGTGGGGAACATGGTGAGGTGGAGAACATGGTGAGGTGGAAAACATGGTGAGGTGGAAAACATGGTGAGGTGGAAAACATGGTGAGGTGGAAAACATGGTGAGGTGGAAAACATGAAGAGGTGGGGAACATGGTGAGGTGGAAAACATGGTGAGGTGGGGAACATGGTGAGGTGGAAAACATGGTGAGGTGGAAAACATGGTGAGGTGGAAAACATGGTGAGGTGGAAAACATGGTGAGGTGGAAAACATGGTGAGGTGGGGAACATGGTGAGGTGGAAAACATGGTGAGGTGGGGAACATGGTGAGGTGGAAAACATGGTGAGGTGGGGAACATGGTTAGGTGGAAAACATGGTGAGGTGGGGAACATGGTGAGGTGGAAAACATGGTGAGGTGGGGAACATGGTGAGGTGGAAAACATGGTGAGGTGGGGAACATGGTGAGGTGGAAAACATGGTGAGGTGGGGAACATGGTGTGACACAGACAAACAGACTGCTTCCTGAAGTTCGTTCTTTCTGTGACCCTCTTGTGCATGAGGCATGCTGAGCGAGTCCCCACACTCTCCCTCGCCACCCATTCTCAGTCCGTCCTCCCCGGTTTCCACGTCACAGGCGTCGGGCATTCCAACTCCGGCACATGCACAAGCCCTCATGCATCCCGTGTGACTCGTATTTAAACATGAGATCCACCGTTCCTTCTTTTTCTCCCCATCGTTTTGCTCTCTCCTCAGTTTACAGGTGTCGAGCGAGCTCTGGAATACACACACCTACCGCAGGAGGAGGGGCCTGAGGAGAGGCGGAGGGACGGAGAGGCAGGAGGTGGCAAAACGGGCAGGAAAGCAGGTAGCAAGAGGAAATGGAAAGGGGGATTCTGCATGGTGGAGGAGGAGCAGAGGGAGGAGGGGGGCGAGCAGGGGAGAGGTGAAGAGCAGGCGGAGGGGCAGGTGCCGGCAGATCGGCCAAGCAAGGGGGCAGTGAGGGTGGAGGAGCTGACGGTGCGGTATAGACCCACGCTGGACCCTGTGTTGTGGGATGTGAGCTTCCAGCTGCATGGAGGGGAGAAGTGCGGCATTGTGGGGCGAACTGGTGAGTGCTGCTCTTCGTGCTCGATAGCCACTGATGGTGCTGTGTGGTGTCATTGCCACTTCCAGGAAACGGTGTGGTGAGTCACGTAACACTGCAATGGAGCGAGCTCTGTTGGACTACACTGGTGCCCATGTCGCCCCCTCCTACCCTCTTCTTACATCAATATTGTCCACCCCTTCCCCCCCTCGGCCTACCTCCACTTTGTCTCCACCATCAGGTGCAGGCAAGTCGACGCTCATGCTGGCGCTGCTGCGCCTGGTGCAGCTGTGTGGAGGGCGCATCCTTATAGACAGCCTCGACACCACCACCATCCCTCTCACTACCCTGCGCAGAAACGTGCGTGTGCTTGCACCCTCTTTGCTGGTGCCTCTCACCACACCACACCACACCACACCACACCACGCCACTCCCACGGTTGCTTTCAATTGACTCCACCATCGTTCGCACGGATGTGCCTGACGTGGAATGTGACGTGCCTCCGTTACGTTCGCGAGCAGTTTAAATCTCTCGAGAAGTGATTTGCAAATTGGCTCCATCTTGGTTGGCTCAATCTAGGTTGGCTCAATCTAGGTTAGCATCACCTTTCCCTCTAGCAACCTCTCAATTCCCCCATAATCCCTTGCACCACCCTTTTCTTCGTTTCTGTTATCTCATATTTTAACAAATCACTGCGTCGTTCAACTCCATCTGCCAACGTTCCCCACCTTCATTTCATTCCTTGCTTCCATTCCTGCTTCCTTCCTTCCTTCCTTCCTTCCTTCCTTCCTTCCTTCCTTCCTTCCTTCCTTCCTTCCTTCCTTCCTTCCTTCCTTCCTTCCTTCCTTCCTTCCTTCCTTCCTTCCTTCCTTCCTTCCTTCCTTCCTTCCTTCCTTCCTTCCTTCCTTCCTTCCTTCCTTCCTTCCTTCCTTCCTTCCTTCCTTCCTTCCTTCCTTCCTTCCTTCCTTCCTTCCTTCCTTCCTTCCTTCCTTCCTTCCTTCCTTCCTTCCTTCCTTCCTTCCTTCCTTCCTTCCTTCCTTCCTTCCTTCCTTCCTTCCTTCCTTCCTTCCTTCCTTCCTTCCTTCCTTCCTTCCTTCCTTCCTTCCTTCCTTCCTTCCTTCCTTCCTTCCTTCCTTCTACTTCTTTACCAACTTACTTTATTGCTTTACTTCCTATCCTCCTTGCTTCCTCCCATCCTTCCTTGGTTATTTATATTGCCTATTTACTACCATCTCTCCATCTGCACATTCAACAGGTCACGGCAATACCGCAGGATCCCGTTCTCTTTGGCAGCTCTCTCCGATTCTACCTCGACCCATTCAAGTGCGTCCCAGTCTTCCTGCAAGCCACCCCATTCTTGTATCTCTGCGCAGTCGTATGCCAGGGTCCTCTTCTGCTCTTCTCGTTGTCAACAATGCGCTTTGTCAGATCTAGGCCATCCAGATGAAGCCTTCTCCAGTCAGCACTCACATGTGGCGCCATGGGTAGGTCGCAGTGGAGGGAAGGGGTGCGGCGGCTGAGAGGCAAGCCTGGGGCCCTGCAGGGAAGGCATGTGAGCTGACTCAAGGGTTACCTCTTGGCCTCCACAAGGGGCTGTTGTGAGCCCTTTGCACTGCTGCTCAGAAGACCCTGCCCCGCTCTCCCCCATCTCACACCCAATTTTCCACCCTTGTACTTCCATCCTCCCTCCTCAGCACGCGGACGCAGCTCTATGGGAGACGCCAGACGTAGTGCAGCTAAAGGACAAGGGGGGGAAAGGGGTCCCTCTGCAAAGGGGGCTGTCTCGCCTTTCTGTATTGTTTGCTCACGCACAGCCAACTGCCTATCCCCGAACCCTGAACCTCTAACAAACCCCTCTCAGTGAGCACCCAGACGCAGCACTATGGGAGGCGCTAGGTGCATTGCAGCTGAAGGGGAGGGCGGGCGCGGTGCACGGGGGCCTGGAGGCGAGCATGAGTGAGTTCGGAGACAACTTCTCCGTCGGCCAACGCCAGCTGCTCTGCCTCGCACGGTGGGTCCCTGGGCTGCTGTGCTGCTGTGCACTGCTGAAGGTGGCTTAGATTGGGGGCATCGGGAAATGCTTCTCTGTGGGGCGTGAGAGGTGATGTGTGTGCCCATGCATGTAAGACTTCCCACTGGCAACATCTCATCCCAAGCCCCTCCCTCCACCTCCCTCCTTTCGCCCCCCTTCTCCTCTTCCCTACTGTGAGGGACAGAATGCAATCTCAAGCTTGCACTTGTACTTTTCATATCCTAGTTTAGCATTGAAGTAGTTCCGTGTGTTACACGAAAAAAACCTACCACATTAGCATTTCACTGAGGATTTTCCGAGAATCCGTTTCTATCTTTTCCTACTTACTCTTAATCTACCTAATAGCCTTGAGTTCCATTACTTAATCAATCATTTCAGCTCAAGCTCTTACACTAACCCCAGCCAGTGTGTAAGCCCAACACCCAAACTCTCTGCTCTGACCTGTGTATTCTGCCAAGCATAGTAGCCAACCGTGATGCGACCTCTGAAACCTCCTACATCCCCGCTTTCCTCCTCCCTCACCTTCCTCCCCTCCCCCGTCCCCCTCTCCCTTACCCTATCACAACGCCGTGCTGCACGGCAGTCGCGTTGTGCTGATGGACGAGGCGACGGCGAACGTCGACAGGGCGACAGACGCGGTCATCCAGAGCACCATGCACCGCCACTTCACCGCCAGCACCGTCATCACCATCGCGCACCGCCTGCACACCATCGTCGACGCCGACAAGGTGGGAATCACTGCCATGGCGTTTGCAGAGAGAGGAGAGGTGGGCAGATGAGGGGGGAAATGAGGGGTAAGGAGCGAAATGGGTGGGGGTGGTGCGACGGGGTTCAGGGCCGGGTAAAAGCTCGCTTCTGCTCGCACTGATGTTGGCACGCCCTACAGATGACGACATGCGGTGCATAAGCATGTCCTGGCATGCCCATGCTTGGGGTTGCCCTCCTCTGGTCTCTCCAGGTGCTGGTGCTGGAGCAGGGCCGCGTGGTGCAGTTTGGGGCGCCACAGCAGCTGGCGGAAGACCCCGAGGGCCCCTTCTCCCGCATGCTCTCCCACACTGGCCCGTCTGCAGAGGCCTCTCTGCGCTCTGCCCTTGCGAGAAATGGCTTCATGCGAGAGGCTTCACTAAGAGATGCCTCGTTACAAGAAGCTTCCCCCGGAGAAGCTTTGGAAAGCGAGGAAGGGACAAAAGGGGAGGCTGTGAGTATTGATCTGTTGCATTTGCAGGTTGATGGTTTCCATGGTGGGGAGTTAGCTGCTGATGGTAGTGCCAGTGAGGGTGGTTTGCCTGCTGCTGCCAGTAGTACTGAGGAAGGTATTGCCCGGATACACGGCCGCGTGTTACAAGAGATGATTCTTGAAAGCAATACTCAAGATACACTTCGATTGTCTTAACGAGTATGCAATCTGGTGGGCTGAGAAATATAGCTGAAGTCTAACCCAAGACCACTGCTAGGATTGTACAACACTCACAGGTGGGTTCGCACGGTGCCTACGGTAACCACACCTCTTCTTCTCCACGCATGTGTTTACTCTGGACCAGTCCAAGAAAAGCCTAGCGGAAAACATACCGTTTGCCTTACCCTCCTCTCCCATCCCCCTCCTTTTCCCCCTCCATCTCGAGCATATTAGCAAGGAAAGTATCCTCTTCAGAGCACTCCTCTAGACAATTCAGGGCAAAACATACTAAAACGGCTCGGCACGTCCTTTACACAACTTGAAATTGCAGGGTGGAGACCAGCACTGTCCTGGCATAACCCCTAGACAAACCATGAATATGAGTCCTCAACCCTGCTATCAATCGGATCGGCCTATTGAACCGATTAGATGTTGTGCATATACGGTAATTGTGCGGCTGATCCCAACAATTTGCATTGCGGTAACAAATTTGCGCGCGGGCTAGACGGTTGCAGGCTGTCATGATGTCAAACTACCGTATGTTCATTATATATTGGTTAGGCTACAGTGAGTTGCACCTTAGGCAAACTATGCTGATTGACAAAGGCACACCAAACAGTTACCTACAAACACAGGCTACGTTCCTACCTCGCGTCAACCACCGCATATGGGACTCAACACAGCCAGTCACTGATAAAGGGTGGCTTGATACGAGGCAGGAACGCACCCTTTGGCACGCCAGCAAAATTTATAACAGTCATGTGACAACATGCAGCCATAATCACCCTCCCATGTGTCTGACTTGCAGTCTCGTCACACGTGACGACGCGTGTCAGCTGGCATGGCGTTGAGCTCCCACGGTGGCAAGCGACAGTGGTGGGGCGGTGGTGTCACTGGGACTATGCTGCCTGCACTGCTGCCAGGGATGAGTAGTCGTATTGCTCTGGCGTGGGGGGGAAGGGGAAGCATGAGCAGACATGTGAGAGAAGAGAGCAGAGCAGAGCGGAAGAGAGCAGAGCAGAGCGGAAAAGAGCAAAGGAGAGCAGAGGGGAGGACAAGTGAGGAGAGGAGAAGAGACGAAACAAGGTTCAGGGGTAAAGAAAGTGGCACGTGGGTGGCAAGCTACCAGTCGAAAACGTTCACACACCTTGCCACTCACAGCCCTTGCCACTCACAGCCCTTGCCACTCACACCCCTTGCCACTCACACCCCTCGCCACTGCCATGCGCTGGCACTCACTGGTGGCCTGACTGCAGGAGGCGGAGCCCACGTTGCCCCAGTCAGAGGAGTCAACGCAGCCCTTGAGGCACGCCACGGTGTAGGGCGCCGTGCTGCTGGCGTGGTAGTGGTAGAACACCGGCTCGCCCCCACTGCCGTCGCCCACGTGCCCCCCGCACTCGTCCACCCCCGACGGCAGCTCCCCCCCTGCTCCGCGCGGGCCGTAGAGGGGAATGCCGTCCGCCAGGAAGCCCAGCAGCGGGGAGTGCTCGCCAGGGGTGTCCTTCCAGAAAGAGGCGCTGTGACGGGTGTGCAAGGGAGGAGAGAGGGACGAGGGGGTGGGTTGGGTGGGTGGGACGCAAGGGATGGTGCATGGCACGTGGTATGACTTGGTGCGCGGCATGGTGTGTGGGGAGGATGCATGAAAATGGCATGGTTATGCATGGTATGAGGCAGTGTCGGATGATAGAAAAGCCGGCTCGAAGCACGGTTTAGCATGCGGAAAGGTGCGGACGACTGGCAGCAGCATGTGACTGGCAGAGGGGCGGGCGTGGAGGCATGGGGCGGTGTAGGAACCTGCAGAGGTGGAAGTTGGTGGTGCGAGAGGCGGAGATGGCAGAGGGGTTGGCGACGCCAGGAGCGACGTGGTAGTGGTACTGGCCGAAGGGCGACGGGTGCTGGCCGAAGGGCGACGGGTGCCCCCCACACGTTAGAAGGTGAGGAGTATGGCAGGCAGAGGGACTCGGCGCACCTCTTGCCATTGCTGCTCGTGAGCTTGGCACTCCTGCTGCTGCTGCTGTTGCCACACGCACTCCCACCCGATGACCCGCCGCCCATGCCTCCGCCGCCCATGCCTCCTCCGCCCATGCCTCCTCCGCCCATGCCTCCTCCGCCCATGCCCCCTCCGCCCATGCCTCCTCCGCCCATGCCCCCTCCGCCCATGCCTCCTCCGCCCATGCCCCCTCCGCCCATGCCTCCTCCGCCCACGCCTCCTCCCCCCGTGCCTGCTCCGCCCATGCCTGGTCCGCCCATGCCTGGTCCGCCCATGCCTGGTCCGCCCATGCCCCCTCCGCCCATGCCTCCTCCGCCCATGCCTCCTCCGCCCATGCCTCCTCCAACCATGCCTGGTCCGCCCATCCCTGGTCCGCCCATGCCTCCCCCGCCCATGCCTCCTCCCCCCGTGCCTGCTCCGCCCGTGCCTGGTCCGCCCATGCCTCCTCCGCCCGTGCTTCCCCCGCCCATGCCTCCTCCGCCCATGCCTCCTCCGCCCATGCCTCCTCCCCCCGTGCCTGCTCCGCCCATCCCTGGTCCGCCCATCCCTGGTCCGCCCATCCCTGGTCCGCTCGTGCCTCCTCCGCCGATGTCTCCTCCGCCCGTGCTACCCAGTTGTCCGCTTATTCCGCCACCTCCTTGCAAGCCAAACCCGCCCTGCCCGTTCTGCCCACCGCTCGTCGCGCCACTTCCGCCGCCGCCGCCCGTGCCGGGGGGGCGGAAGTAGGACCAGATGCCGCCTGTCCCCGATCCCCCCACCAAACCGCCGAGCCTTCCCCCGAAACGCGGAAGGCCGAAGGAGCGCGCGTTGCACTCGGCCTGATGGACGCGCGCGAAGCACAGCAGCGCAACGAGCGAGGCGGGACGAGGCGCGGAGAGGTGCCATCATGGCGGGCGGCGCGTAACGCTGAAAGATTCGCGCTAACTTAGAAACGGCTCAGCGGAGTGTTGCAGATGCAACAATCGATCCTTATTTCAACCCAAACGACGAGCGAAGCGAATGCAAAGAGGCGAGGCGATCGGGAGTGGCGGCAGGGAACGGGCGAAGAGCGGGCTGACGGCGATCTGACTTGGAGCCAATTAGGCGATGCTGCTGAAATGGCCGAGGGAGATCGACAGCCGCAGCGTAAAAGAGGCCTTGAGGCAGCGCTGCTGTGAAGACTGCGTCCTGCAAGCCCGCTATTTGTACTTCCGCTGCCATCGCCTCCGCTGCCGTTAGGAGAAATCGGTGCATTGCTTGACTATCGGATGACGAGGAGGATATGGGAGTCAACGCTAATCCAGTCAACGTGGAGGGGAGGAGGAGAAAAGGGTGGAATGTTGACTGTCGGTTGGGGGCGATCGAGTCAGCGTCCTGATAAAAGTGATTTTAGTGCATTTCACAACGACCCGATAAGCGGAATCTCAAGCTGTTTGCCGCACACCAATAACGTTACAGAAGAAAAATATGATTCCCTATTAATGACAACCGGTTTAATTCTCTATTAAATATAATTCTCTAGTAATGACCTAGGGATTGAGTAAAAAGATGTACAAATGCTACGATCAGGAGGTGATCGCTACCAGGATCTACTCGGGAATGTTTGCACGTACGTAGATAGTGTTGGTGGGCCCTTGACCTCAATAGCAGAGTGAATGTAAAATGCTTGAGATGAATTAAAACATGCAAATACAGCAAATATAAATATGAGTACAGGGAAGACGAAACGACCTAGCTAGCCATGTACTCTAAGGGGTACATTCCCTTATTCAAATACATTCCTTACCGTGCGGTGCGTACAGTTACGAAACTGTTCCCGCCCTTTTCCTCCTGCCTGCAGCTGCCGACCGATGCCGTTTGCTTCTGACGATCCAGATCCACCCCAACTGTCTGACGCTTCGAGTCTTTTCTGACTCTTCGGATTCATTCTCGTTACTGCGTATTTCCTTAGCTGCTATGAGGGGTGCACAGTAATGTTCAGACATTACTATTCGTAACACCCCCCTTCACTCCTGGTCGTAGCTCGACTTGACCTGCTTGACCACGCCGCTGAGTTCGGAGCAGTGCTGATACTGCTGGCATGACAGTCGCTTCGTGAGAAAGTCTGCTGCCATGTCACCGGTCGGGCAATAGGTCAAGTCAACCTTGCCTTTGTCCACTTCGTCCTTCACGAAGAAATACCGCAGCGCAATGTGCTTGGTGCGGTTGACGAAGCCAGGTTTGTTCGCGATGCGAATCGCGCTCTGGTTGTCGCAGTGAAGGCGAAAGGTGGGCGAAGCTGGAATTTTCGCCTCCTGCAGAAGTTCCTGCAAGTAGAGGCCTTCGCGAACTGCTGCGGTTGCTGCGATGAATTCCGCTTCGGCTGACGACAGGGCAACCAGCTCCTGCTTCTGAAAGTTCCAGGAGATTGGTCCCGTCGGTTCGAGTCGGAACAGGAAGCCAGTCTTGGACCGTCGATTGTCGGGATCAGCTGCGTGATCGGCGTCCACGTAGCCGATGAGGTTGAAGGATGGGGTTGGTGCAGTTGAGTAGCACAGCCCAATCTTGGGCGTTGAAACGAAGAACTGTAGGGCGCGCTGCAGGTCCAGAAGATTCTCAGCCGTTGGTTTGCGTGAGTACTGGGCCAGCTGACTTGCGATGTAGGAAAGGTCGGGCCTGCATGTGACGGAGGCAAAGAGCAGGCAGCCCAACTGCTGCTGATAAGTCCGGATGCCAGCGGGGGACAGGGCTTTGTTGTCAGGTTTGTGGTTCGGTCCGGGAGTTCGGTAGGGAGTGGAGAGTGGTGTAGGGGAGATGTTGAAGCGCTTTCCGAGCTCCTCTGCGTACTTAGCCGCTGAGTGGTGAATGTCCTTAGGAGATGTTGAGGCCTAAGAACTGCTTCACCTCGTAGTTGCATGTCATGTCGACGCACCCCGCCAGACTCTTCTCGAACTGCTTGAGTAACTCGTCGCTTGATCCCGTGTAGAGCAAGTCGTCGACGTAAACCGTGAGGAGGATGTATTCGCCCCGGAAGTCACGACAGTACATCCCTGGATCGTGCGGCATCTGCTTGAACCCGATTTCAAGCAGGATGTTGTGCAGATACTGCTGCCAGAGCCTCGGTGCTTGCTTTATCCCGTAAAGAGATTTGCGCAGCTGGCATACTCGCGAATCCTCTTCGCCGTATGTATGCGTCCACTAACGCGTACAGGAACGCGTTCTTCATGTTGATCTGGCGGAGAGGCAGGTGCCTTACTGCTGCGATGGCGAGCAGGATTCGGACGGAGGTGTGGCGACTGACTGGAGCAAACGTCTGTCGAAGTTAATGCCATGCCTCTGGTCATAGCCGCGAACCACCCAGCGTGCTTTAAAGCGCTCGATTGTTCCATCCGCTGCGGTCTTCATGCGGAAGACCCACTTGCCCGAAAGAACTCCTGCACCCTTGATTGCTGCGCGGTCGACTAACACCCAGGTGTCGCGAGGTTCGAGCGCCTTAATCTCCGCGTCCATCGCCTCTCGCCATTCTTTGCTGTGTCGTCGAGTGAGAGCTTGGCGCGGGTTTCGTGGCTCGATGACACGTGGCGCCTTCGAGGTTGCGGTGTGGAGCCCGAGCAGCTGCAGTCCTGAGACAGTGCTGTCGTGGCGACGTTGCGGGATGACTTCCTGCACGTCGTCGTCATCGCTCTCTGGTTCAGGTGGTGCTGGTGGTGCTGCGCCTCTGCCGCTTCCGCCTGTTCCGCCCATTCCTCCTGCTCTAGGATTGCTGCAGCAGCTTCGTCTTCGGGCGTTGCGTAGCTGTGCCCGTCGTTCTCGTAGACGTGGTTCGCATTCCTCTGCCCGTCATCGCGGAACTGCTCGAGGAAGAGACGTTCGTAAAAGATTACGTCGTGAGCGTGGAAATATTCTGACTGAGGAGGTCCAGTACGATCCATGCTTTGTACTCGTGACTGATGCCGAGGTGAATTCCCCAGCGCGCGCGGCTGGCAAATTTGCCGATGGTTGATGTCGGCAGTCAGTATTGCACCATGCACCCCCACACGTGGAGCATGGATGTGTCCCCCTTGGTCCCGGTCCATTTGACGTGCGGGGACAGGTTGCCGGTGATTGCGGTGGTTGAAAGCAGGTTGTGCACCCGCACGGCGTGGTGCATCGCGTAGGTCCAGTAGATCGGCGGCAGCTTCGACTTCTTCATCAGCACTCGTACCTTCGTCATGAGTGTGCGGTTCGTCCGTTCGGCTACGCCCTGTTGCTGATGTGCGTAGGGGAGAGATATGTGGTGCTCAATCCCCTTTTGTGCCAGGTAATCGTGCATTTACTTGCTTCTGAATTCTGCAGCGCCGTCAAATTGCCAGATCTTCAGTTTCTTCCCGGACTGTCGCTGCGCGTGCGCCAGAAGGAGACGGAATACCTCGTAAGCTCTGTCGCGGGTCTCCACATTTGCGACCCATACGTAGCGCGTTTCGGCGTCGATGAAGGTAAGTGTGTATAGTTCGTCGTCAACTCTGCAATGCCCCATGTTCAGGAAGTCACTGTAGTTCTTGTGCAGCTTGGGGTAGCGGTTCGTTCCTGGCTCGAGCAGCGGGAACGGCTGGTGACTTAGTGCGGCTTTGGGGCAGACGGTGCAGTTGCGCGGATGTGTCGCGCCTCTCACTTCGGTGCCATCTGGGCGCAGGAGCGCTCCAGGAGCGAAGACGCCTGCGTCGATGCAGTTTTTCAGCGTCGCGCGTGAAGGGTGTCCGAGGCGCTGGTGCCAAAGTGCATCGTCAGCGCAAAAACCAGAGGTGCGAATGTAGCGTGCGTGTGCGTCTTCGGGGTTTTCATCAGGTACTTGGGCAGATTCTGCTGCAGCTTCTTCTTCTGTTGCTTCGTCTTCGTCGGTGCCGGTGGTGAGCATAAGCGCCAAGAACTCTTTGTCGCGGATTTCGGAGAGGGGAATGTTGGTCCCCGGGATAGTTCCAGGGACGAAGGTGGGTTCGCGTTGTGGAAATAACTCTAGCAATAGGAGCTTGACTACGGTGAAGGCACGTGTGTGAGAGCAATCTCTGCGTTCGTTCACTTAGTCGTTTCCTTGTGCGCACACTACTTGCTAGTTCACGAGGAGTTGGCAAGAGTTCCACTAGGAAAGCATAACAACAAAGGTTCAGAATGATAGCAACAACGTTGGCAACACAGACTACATCAGAGCTAGCTAGGCTGCTGGTCGACCTCCAGCGCAGCACGGTCGACCGCGTTCCAGCGCAGCAATGCTCGCACCGCTCCAGCGCTGCAGAGATGCGGTGCGCCAACGTTGCATGTCCACGGTGTGCCAGCGCTGCAGCAAGTCGGCTCCACAACGCCGCACCCCCAGGACAACGGTGCACCTGCTTCGTAGGTGCGCGGCTGGTTCACGTCCAACTCCCCATCACGTGCCCAGCGCGGACAGTCCGCCCGTGACGGCGCCCATCAGCCACGTCGACCTCGGGATACCACCCCCGAGGTCGTCCTCGCAGAAACCACCCCCGGCGACCTTCGCACACATCGCCCGGGTATCCCGGTCGACCGGGCAACCCCGCCTGGTCGTCCAGCCCAGTCGGACGCCGGCTACGCCAAGCCCGGCGTCCCCAGGTCGGCGTCCTGGCGTCGAGGACGGCGTCCACTCGCCCAGGACGCCGTCCAGGCGCCCAAGTCGGCGTCCAGACGCCCGGGACGCCGAGCAAGCGCCCAGGTCGGCGTCCAGCCTCCCCGGACGCCAAGGTGTCACCCAAGTCGGCGTCCAGGCGCCCGGGACGCCGAGCAGACTCCCAGCTCGGCGTCTAGCCTTCCAGGACGCCGAGTAGGCGCCCAGGACGCCCCACAGCACAATACCCTTGCAGTTGCCCCCGTGTCCACTGCTGTAGGTTGGCTGCGTCCCCTCGCACACCCGACCACGAGGTCGGCTCCGCCCAAGCGAGGACGGGGCCAAACACAACTCCCGTTGACACTCCCCTGCCGCGTTCACGCTTGGGCCCCCAGCCCACACGGCAGCACAGCTCGGAAGATAGCTCGGCGGCGTGCACCCAACACACAGCACGCCGGTCACCGCACCAGCCATGCAAGAGGGCATGGCACCTACTGCTGCACGTCGTTGTCGCCGTCGCCCACGTCGGCCAGACGCACTTGGCCAATCGCGACGAAGCACCGGTTGAAGGCCGGGTAGTGCAGCGCCTTCGTCAGGAAGTCCGCCGGCTGCTCGGTGGTCAGGATGTAGCTCAACGCAAACTTCCCGCGCCTCACCATGTGCTGCAGCCAGGCCTGTCGTCGCTCCATGTGCTTGAGGTTGCCCGTCAACCCCATGCCCTCGGCGACTGTGATGGCCGACTTGTTGTCCACCCGAAGAACAGTCGACTTCCCGGCGTCGAGCTGCTGGAACTCTGCCGAAGTCGGCGTCCTTCCTTCTCGACGTCGACGGCCGCCACGTATTCCGACTCGGTTGGCGACAGCGTCGCGCACTTGATGCGCTGGCTCGACCAGGAGACTGCGGCCCCTCCGTAGACGAACACGTAGCCGCCCGTGCTCGTCCGGTTCTGCTTGTCGCCGGCGTCGTCGGCGTCCACGTAGCCGACCAGCTCCAGCGTCTCCGGACCACCGCCGAACTCCATTGCGGTGCTGCGCGTGTTGGCGAGATAGGCGAGGCAGCGGTCGACCTCGCGCCAGTGCTGGTTGCTCCTCACTGTGAGTCCGCTGCCCAGCTTGCTGCAGGCGAAGGCGATGTCCGGCCTCGTCGTCGTCGCCGCGAACTGCAGTGAGCCGACCTTCTGCCGGTACTCCTCCTCCTGGCGTTCCTGCGCCTCCTCGTCGTTGAAGGTGAGCTCGACGTAGGCGTCGATCGAGACCGGCGTCTTCGGTGTCCGACCACCCTGCTCCTCGTCGATGAAGTGCCTACGCAGCTTGTCGGCGTAGCCCTGCTGGTGCAGCCACAGCTTCCTCGCCGACCTGTCGCGCACGATCTCCAGGCCGAGGTACTTCTGCACCGGCGAGATCTCGCGCAGCTCGAAGGTGGCCTCCAGCAGCTCCTTCAGCTCCCTCAGCATCGCGGTGCTGCTGCTGGCGGCGAGCAGGTCGTCGACGTAGACCAGCACCCAGCATGCCACCTTGTCGGCGCCGACCTTGAAGTACAGCGCCTCGTCGACCTGACTCTTCCTCTAGCCGGCGCTAACCAGCACGTCGTTGAGCGCCTTGTACCACAACAGCGGCGACTGCTTCAGCCTGTACAGGCTCTTCAGCAGCTTGCACACCCGGCCGGACCCATCGTTGTAGTAGTCCGGCTGGTAGATGTAGAGCACGATGCCGGTCAAGCTTGCTCTGCAGGAAGGCGTTCTTCATGTCGAGCTGCATCAGGTTGAGGTCGAGGACAGCGACGATGCTGAGGAAGATCCTCAGCGTGACGTAGCTGCTCACCGGCGCGTACGTCTTGTCGTAGTCGGCGCCATACACCTGCGTGAAGCCTTTCACGACCAGCCTCGCCTTCTCGCGCTCTACGGTGTCGTCGATGCGGTACTTCGTCATCAGCACCCACCGGTTCTTCATGATGTTGACGCCGGGGGGGTGCTCAACTAGCTCCCACGTGCCGTTGCCAATCAGACTGCGAATCTCCTCGTCCATGGCGGCCTTCACCGCCTTGCCCTTCCAGCTCGCTAACGCCTCCTTCACCGTCATCGTCGCGATGTCCCAGCGGTGCTCGGGGTCGGCGCGCATGTCAGGGTCGAGCTCCGGAAACTCCTCGTCGTCCTCGGCGTCGTCGTACGCCAGGTCGTCGTCGTCATTGTCGTACAGCGTGGTGAAGGCGGCCGGCGGGAGGCAGACGTGGTAGGCTAGCCGCTCCGGCGGCCTCCGAACTCGTCCTGAGCGCCGCAGTCCAGGCTGCTCGGGGTTGATCGCCACTACGTCGGTGTCGGTAGACTGCCCGGCGTCCGACTGCTCCCCTTCAGCTTCGCCGGCTTCACTGTCCTCGGCGTCCTGCTGCACCAAGGCCGACGTTCCAGCCGACTGCAGCTTGTCAGAGGTCCACTGGGGATCCCCGATGATCCTAGGGAAGGGTTACAGGCACGTCGGCCTGGGGGGTTATGGGCGCACTCACCCGCTATATAAACAAGCCCTTTTATCCCAGTGGTTAGTGACTGGGATTCTGACACAGCTCTCCCGTCGGCTCCACCGCCCTCTGCTCCCCTGTCGGCGGCTCCCCTGCAGACGCCCCCGTGGCCGACTTCACCTTTGTCGGCGTTGGCTCCTCGGCCTGCTTCACCTCTGTTGTCGGCGGCTCCTTTTCCACGCCGACTTGTGGAACGTCGCGGTGGCCACCGGTGATGCCTTTGGCCGGCGCCACAGGCGACGCCCCACTGCTCCCCTCATCGCAGGAGGCCGTCGTCGGCGGCGGCACATCCAAGCCGGTCACGGGAGGGGGAACGGCAGGGGTAGGGGAAGAAGGGAGGACCTGCTCGGCGTCGTCCTCAGCAGGCTCACCGACCTCGACAAGCAGAGGGAGCGTCGCGGTGGAGGTGTCCGTCGGCGAGGCGGTCGGCGTTCGCCCCGACGCCGGCCCGTGCGTCGACTTCCACACCTCGAGCGACATGGTTTCGTAGAACATCACGTCCGACGTGGTGACCACTTTGTTGTCGGCGATGTCGAGGAGCTCCTAGCCCTTGCTCGCCGCCGACACGCCGAGGTGCCGACAGCCCCTGCTCGCCGCCCCACTTGGCCTTCGGCTTCAGCTTCCCACCGCGCTGCTGCTCGGGGACGAGGAAATGCGCCATGCAGCCCCACACACGAGCCAACAACAGGTCGGGTTTCCTCCCGGTGAGCAGCTGGTACTGCATCGTCCCCGGCGGCAGCGACGACCGCTCAAGGCAGTTGCGGATCCAGACGGCCTGCCGCAGAGCAAGGTGCCACCAGTGGTGCTGCACGCCCATGTGCAGCAGCATCGTCCGCACCGACTCCACCACCGTCCGCATCTCTCGCTCCGCCATGCCGTTCTGCTACGGGTGTACGGGCAGGTAAGGTCGTGGAGGATCCCCTTTCCGTCCACGAGGGCGGTGAAGTCCTTCCCGAGGAACTCCCCTCCCCGGTCAGAACGCAGCATCAGCACCGACTTCTTCGTCTGTCGCTCCACCAGCACCAGCCACTTCTGGAACTCCAGGAGCACATCCGAGTTCTTGACGACCGGCCTCACCCACACGTAGCGGGTCTTGCGGTCCTTCAGCAGCAGGAAGTACATGCTACCATCTTTGGCAGCCACACGAAATGGCCCGCACAGGTCGATGTGCACGACGGCCAGGGCGTCCTCGGCGTCCGAGCCTTTGTCGGGGAAGGTGTGCCGCGCCAGCTTCCCACCGACGCACGAGACGCAAGGCGAAGCGGCACCGGACGCCGACTTGAGGTCCAGCCCGATAGCAGCCTCGTGCTTCGCCGAGCTCAGGATGGCGTCCATGCCGACGTGCGCGAGTCTCGCGTGCAGAATGTCCGGCGTCGCCTTTGTCGCCGAGACGATGGCTCGCAGGGCAACTTCCTCCACCGCAGTTGTCGCCGGGCAGGGATGCAGGTCGGTGCAGAGTACTCGGCCGGAGTACGTTGCCCGACCAAGTACGTCGCCCGTCGCTGAGACGAGGAGCATACCGTCGCCGTCGTCCTGCAGCTTCACGCCGTTCTACATCAGCTGACAGCAGGTTTGCGTGCACGCCCGGAACGTACAGCACGTCGGGGATGAGCACCCGCTTCCCGGCCTCCCCTTGCAGCGCAACCGTGCCACGGCCGTGAACGTCCTGCAGCGCCCCATTGAAGCCGCGCACGTGCTTCACGTCGCCGCTCGACTGCATGTCGACGAAGACCTCCTTCGTCCCCATCAGGTGGTGTGAGCAGCCGCTGTCCAGCAAGACCACCGCCGGGTTCGCTTGCACGGCTGCTGCCAATGCCTGGAAATCCTCACCAACTTCCGGAGCCAGTGAGACGGTCGGCTCCACGACGCCGACCAGCGAGCACGACGCCTCCCCGTCGCCTCGCCCCTTGCCGCTAGCAGAGGAGTCGGCGTCCTTCGCCGAGGTCGACTTGTTCGACTGTTTCTCCTTGCGCGGCTGGTTTCCTCGACGTGGACGACTGCTGGCCGACCTTCCGCGGCCTCCCTTGGCGTCGTCGTCGTCGGATTCGCTGCGGTCGGGACACTCAAAGGAGAGGTGATCGGGGCTGCGGCAGATCCAGCACTCCCGACGCCGACCTCCTCCTCCGCGACCGCCTTCCTTCGCCGACTTGCCCTTGTCGGCGTCCTTGGCCGGCTTCCCACCTCCGCTACCACCGCTGCCAGGCTTGCCGCGCTGCCCTGGTCGGCTACCTTGCTTCGCCGGGGCGGCGTAGTTCGCCTGCAGCAGGAGCTCCGTGGACTTCTCGGCCTCCTGCATCGCCTCGTCCTGCAGGATGTACGAGGTAAGGGAGTCCTCGTTGAGTGTCGCCCGCGTGCTCGGCGCCACTGAATGCCGCTTCAGCAGGTTGTAGTTGCTCGCAAGCCCCTTTAGAACATGTGTGACATACGACGCCGTGGAGTACTGCACGCCGGCCATCCTCATGGTGGCGAGAAGTCGCCTTGCCTGGTTGCAGTAGTCTATCGTCGTCTCCTGCTCGCCCATCCGCAGGTGCGTCATCTGCTCCTTGAGCTGGCCAATGTACAGGTCGTCGGTGACCTGGTACGTCGACTCGATGAAGTGCCACGCCTGGTGCCCGGCGTCAAGGTACTCCCTGCACCACTTCAAGGCGATCTGCACGCCCGGCGAGCAGCACCGTGAGATGACCGTGAAGGTCAGCAGCTTCACGGTGCGAAACTCTGCACGTAAGTCGGGGTAGATCTCCTCCGGCGTCGCCACGGTGCCGCGGGCGAAGCCGATCAGCCCGGCCATCTCCAGCTGGGGCTCAATGGCTTCCTTCCAGGTGAGAATGTCCGGTCGACCGACCAGCAGGGGGGTGACCTGGATCCTGTCCGGCATAAACTTGAAGTAGCCGTAGCTCGGCGCAATCCCTCCCGCCGTCACGTGTGACGCCGACATCAGCGCCACTCCACTTCGTCGGCCTTCGACGCCGCCCTGCGAGGTCCCTGCAGCCGCCAACGACTGTACCCCTCGCGCCTGAAGACAGCCGACTTCATCGGCGTGTATCACACCTCTCTGCCTCGACGTGCCTCCCGCACTGCTGCCGACCTGGTCACCGGCGTTGACGCCCACGTCGACGCCGCTAGCGTTGTTCACCGGTCGAGGAGACGCCGGTCGAGAAGGGTGCTCCGCTGCCCACAAAGCGAGGATGCCAGCCTCGACGACCGCCAGCGGGAGAGTCCCGTACTCGTTCGCCGCATGGCGTCTCCTCGCATGGTGTCCATGACGCCCGTCTCGGCTACGGGGTCAACCATGGCGTCCTGCACGGCTGCTGGTCTACGAACTAGCTAGGTGAGTACGAAGTCGGCCAAATTGAAGGTCCTGCACGGCTGCCGGTCTACGAACTAGCTAGGTGAGTACGAAGTCGGCCAAATTGAAGGTCCTGCACGGCTGCCGGTCTACGAACTAGCTAGGTGAGCACAAATTGAAGGTGGCGTCACGATGTCGTCCACGCTCACCGCACCATGCGGAGATAACTCTAGCAACGGGAGCTTGACTACGGTGAAGGCACGTGTGTGAGAGCAATCTCTGCGTTCGTTCACTTAGTCGTTTCCTTGTGCGCACACTGCTTGCTAGTTCACGGGGAGAATTGGCAAGAGTTCCACTAGGAAAACATCACAACAAAGGTTCAGAATGATAGCAACAACGTTGGCAACACGGACCACATCAGAGCTAGCTAGGCTGCTGGTCGACCTCCAGCGCAGCACGGTCGACCGCGTTCCAGCGCAGCAATGCTCGCACCGCTCCAGCGCTGCAGAGATGCGGTGCGCCAACGTTGCATGTCCACGGTGTGCCAGCGCTGCAGCAAGACGGCTGCACAACGCTACACCCGCAGGACAACGGTGCACCTGCTTCGCAGGTGTGCGCGGCTGGTTGGCGTCCAACTCCCCGTCACGTGCCCAGCGCGGACAGTCCGCCCGTGACGGCGCCCATCAGCCACGTCGACCTCGGGATACCACCCCCGAGGTCGTCCTCGCAGAAACCACCCCCGGCGACCTTCGCACACGTCGCCCGGGTATCCCGGTCGACTGGGCAAACCGGCCTGGTCGTCCAGCCCAGTCGGACGCCGGCTACGCCAAGCCCGGCGTCCCCAGGTCGGCGTCCTGGCGTCCAGGACGACGACCACTCGCCCAGGACGCCATCCAGGCGCCCAAGCCGGCGTCCAGACGCCCAGGACGCCGAGCAAGCGCCTAGGTCGTCGTCCAGCCTCCCTGGACGCCAAGGTGTCACCCAAGTCGGCGTCCAGGCGCCCGGGACGCCGAGCAGACTCCCAGCTCGGCGTCCAGCCTTCCAGGACGCCGAGCAGGCGCCCAGGACGCCCCAGAGCACAATACCCTTGCAGTTGCCCCCGTGTCCACTGCTGCAGGTCGGCTGCGTCCCCTCGCACACCCGACCACGAGGTTGGCTCCGCCCAAGCGAGGACGGGGCCAAACACAACTCCCGTTCACACGCGTGGTTCAGGAGCGGGTCCGTAGACAGTGCGACGCGGGGTTGACGGCTCGTTCCCCAGTGGATGGTGTCCCACGGATCGTGGTGCGGCGGATTGTCAGGAGGAGGTAGTGCGGGTAGAGCTTGGCGCGGGGGACGACCGAGGGGAACAACTGCAGGTGTTGCCTCAGCTACTTCTGTTTCTCCTTCTCCCCCCCTTTGTTCTTCGCGGGAAGTTCCCCAACCACTGCCGTCGGTGCCGGGCGCAACGCCCCATCCACCGCTTGTGCTTGCCTAGGTTCCGCCAGTGTTGCCCCATCCACCGGTGTCGCTCGTTCCCCATCCGCCTGCGCTCCCCCACCCCCCTTCATTGGAGGCGCTCTCTTCTTCTTCTGCACCCCATGCGCCGCAGGCGAATGTTCCGCGTGCTTCGGCGAGACTCTGGCGGCAAAGTTCCTCTGTTTCGTGGCGCACCAGTTTCTCCTCTTCCTGTACTTTAAGTGTCGTTGTCGGGTCGCGCCAGTGGGGGTAGACCTTCAGGAACTCCTTGAGTGTGTAAGGTCGCGCGACGCCATACGAATCAAAGGTTCCGTGCCTTCGTCCGCGTAGAATGCCTTCGAGCCGTTGAGATGTTGGTCCGGCGTGAGGGCTTTGGTCGGTGCCGAGCACATGCTGCGTGGCGACTTCAAGCTCCAGCTGCGACATTCCTTCTTCGGGCGGCACGTGGCGCTCGGCTTCAGCGATGGCAGCAAGTCCGCGGCCGGCGATTGCGCTAGTTGATTCTGTTGGCGTGTGGAAGTCCCTGCAGATGCCATCTGGGCCAGGGTCGTGCAGCGCCGTTTCGCGTGGGTGGGGGTAATGTGGCACCCACGGTCTTCCGTCAGGGTGCTTCCAGTCCCTGCGGTGAATGTGCTCGAAGCGCAGTGGCACGAGGTCGATTAACTCGTGCGAATCGCCGCTGCATACGGGAATGTCGAAGTCTAGAATATACACTCCATTTTCAGAGTGTGCTCGTCCGATCTGCCTGCGGGGGAAGGTTCTTGATTCGTAGTGCAGCAGTATGTCACGCGTTACGCGATCCGTGCTGAGGTCAACGCCGCAGTCCATGAGCTGTGCGGCGGAAAGCAGGTTGAAGCGCAGGTTCTGGACTATCAGCACATCGTTGAGCGTGATGTGCGTGCGGCTTCCGCGTGCCTTGAGCACGACAATGCCTTGCGCGCAGGCGTGTGTTGTTAGCCACGGTGACGTAGGTGACTGTGGGGGTGGCGACGGCGTTGGATATGTAACGCTCGGAGCCCACCATGTGCTGGCCGCAGCAGCTGTCCAGGTACCAAGTGTTGTAGCGCTTGTTGTCGTCACGTGCGAGCAGCGCCAGTCGCGGCGTGACGATGTGCGGAGTGTCAAACTTCAGAAATTGCTCGCGCGAGAGCCAATCGAGTGGCGCCACCCGCATATCTGGTACGTGGGGGGGACTTTCAAGCAGCAGGACTGGAAGATTCAAGTCCTGGTCGTCGTCGTCGTCGTCGTCGTCGGTGAAGTCGCGGCGTGGGCTGAACGTATTGTTGTTGGAGAACGTGCCATGGGATGCGGTGCCGGCTCAGGTGAAGGTGAGCGCACGCGGCGACGACGCGATTCGCCTGTCATGGCCATGTTGCTCATGATGTTGCGGGCCGGGGCAGTCGATGACGGCTGCTGCTGCTAATGTTGAACCGCTGGGTTCAGGTTGCGCGCGGGTGGGGGTTGATACCCCTGGGCTGGACGCACGTCGCCTCGTGCGTCTTGTCGGCCGGACCAGGTGCTCGGATTGGTCTGGCGAGGGCGGGATCGGTACTTGCATCGATCCGCCAAATGCCCGAAGTTTCTGCAAATCTTGCAGTAGAGGCGCCGCGGCCGTCGCTCTTCGTTGTTGTCGGCGTAGAAGGCGTTCACGTTCTCGTCGTGGCGCTGGTTGCTGTTGATCCATATCTCGTTGTTCGACGAGAAGGGCTGCGCATGGGGCGGCCTCCGAGATGACCCCCTGCTGTCGGAGAAGCGCCTTGCAGGGCCGCCACTCTGGGCCGAGCCCTTGAAGCACGATATTCACGAAGATTTTCTCCAAAATCGAGCTTCCCAACTTCGCGATTTGGTCGCGAAGGCTCCGGCAGCGATTGATGTAGCTGTTGACCTTCTCCCCTGAGGTCATTTTGGTCTCCAGTAACTGCTGGAGCAGCCGGCTCGAAGAAACGGAGTCCTTCGGCTGATACACACCGTTTAGGTGGCGCCATGCGTCGAAGGCAGGAGCAGCCGATGTCTTGTACGAACGGATGTTCAGCTGCTCCGCCGGCGACATGTTGCGCAGGAGGACTCCGTACGCCATCAGGGACTCGTTGTAGTAGCGAGTCCTGGCGTCGTCGGTGTCCTCAGCGGGTTCCGCGTAGCTCCCGTCGAAGTAATGGAAGATTTGGGCGTTCTGCAGCAAGAGCTCCAATTCGAAGCTCCAGGTATAGAAATCTCTGCCGTCAAAGCAGGTACTTGTCTTTATTTTTGATATGCTGAGAAACCTTGATTGCGCAGAGAGAATTGCCTCTTCACTGGGACGGGGAGCCTTGGGGGTTGAACCATTTGTGTCGAGGGAGAAAGTGTGCGGGGCGGCGTTCTGGCCGTTTGGGGCCGGTTGAGAAGGTTGCGAGGATGTTCCCGCGTCGCCGTTCCGCAATGTTTGGAGCCCTTGCTCCAAGCTGGTGAGTCGCAGAAGAAGTTGTGTGAGGACTTCGGTCCCCATCGTAGTCGTTTCCTCGCTTGTCGCAGCCGGGTTGGGTTGCGCTTCAGCCGTCAGATTGGTCTGACCACCAGATCCTCCGGCCATTCTCACACGCGAGCGTGTGCCGGACGCCACTTTCCGAATGTCGTATTTTTTGGGAGTGGCAATGCAAAGGATTCCCGAGCCGCTCTCATACCATGCTACGATCAGGAGGTGATCGCTACCAGGATCTACTCGGGAAGGTTCGTACGTAGGTAGATAGTGTTGGTGGGCCCTTGACCTCAATAGCAGAGTGAATGTAAAATGCTTGAGATGAAATTAAAACATGCAAATACAACAAATATAAATATGAGTACAGGGAAGATGAAACGACCTAGCTAGCCATGTACTCTAAGGGGTACATTCCCTTATTCAAATACATTCCCAACCGTGCGGTGCGTACAGTTACGAAACTGTTCCCGCCCTTTTCCTCCTGCCTGCAGCTGCCGATGCCGTTTGCTTCTGACGGTCCAGATCCACCCCAACTGTCTGACGCTTCGAGTCTATTCTGACTCTTCGGATTCATTCTCGTTACTGCGTATTTCCTTAGCTGCGGTGAGGAGTGCACAGAACCCTAGGGGTCACCATAGCGGTAGCGAAGGGGTGGGAACTGCTGTTGCCGAAAGCCTAAACGGCTGAAGGGCCTGCGTGGAGCGTGACAGACTGTGCGGCGCGACTGGCAGGGACGAGCGCGACAGGCGTGGAAGTGCAGGGCGCATGGGGCGCCACGGACGGGCAGGGCGGGGGCGCGATGGACGGGCAGGGCGCAAGGGGCGCCATGGACGGGCAGGGTGTAGCGGGGCCGCATCGGACGGGCAGGGCGCAAGGGGCGCCACGGACGGGCAGGGTGCAGCGGGGGCGCGTCGGACCGGAGACGGGACGGCAGCGCGACGCGACGGGCAGGGGACACGACGGGCAGGGGACGGGACGGCAGCGCGACGTGACGGGCAGGGGATGCGACGGGCAGGGCACGGGACGGGAGGGGACGGGACGGGCAGAGGACGGGACGAGCAGGGACTTGTAAAACAGAGTAGCTGTGACTGCTGGAAAGGTTGGAAACTTGGCTGGAAAGTCTTAGCAGGGCTGCTGGACTGACTGGATGAGGTAAAACTTCACTATGATCAAGGTTGTACAAGCCCACTAAAGCACACCTTCTTAAACATCACAAACAAGGCAGTTAGGTAGCTCAAACTAGGTTGCTAGACAAGGCAACTTTCTTGGGAACTTCCATGAACCTTGAGTGACTTGAGAGCCACATGAGGTGCATGAATAAGAAATCTCTGGATTTTTCTGTTATAGCTGATTCTGATGTGTAGAAACCTGTAGAAACTCCCAACACTTCGGTTTGGAGGCAGCTCTGAACTGTATCGAGTCTTCGGCTGAAATCTGATTGGTTGGGAAACTTTCCGATATTTCGCGAAGCCTTCAATCCATCGCCGACATTCCCCCCTTGCTGCTCCTTGTGTGCAAAGGGCTGGGGCGGCAGAATCTCGATTCTCCAACACTCCCCCTCGCACCAGACCCGAAGCACACATACACCCATGGTTATGCTCCTCTCACATCTCCTTAGCATGCACTTTGTGCAGCCCATGCTGCTTCTCCTCATACTCCTCATTCTCCTCAAACTGCTGCACTGCTTCATGAAGTGTCATGAGACCTGCTCTTGCCTTGCACATGTTGAAAGCATCATATGGAAGAACCTTGGTCATGAAATCGGCTGCTTGATCGAATGAACGGCAAAAGTTGACGGCGAGAACTCCCTTCTCTAGTTGCTCACGAATGAAGTGGTACTGCACCTCGATGTGTTTTGTACGCCCATGATGAACCGGGTTCTTGGAAAGAGCGATTGCTGAAGTGTTGTCCACGTAGAGCGGAGTCGGTTGAGTTTGCGGCTGCCTCAAGTCCTCCAAGAGTCCACGTAACCAGATTGCCTCCCTTGCTCCTTCGGTCATTGCCATGTACTCAGCTTCGGTTGTAGAAAGCGCCACACAACTTTGCTTGCGTGATTGCCAAGAAACAGCGGCACCGCACATGAGGAAGATGTAGCCGCCGGTGGACTTGCGTGTGCTCAATTCTCCCACCCAATCTGTATCGGTAAAGCCTTGGAGGAAGCGTGCATGTGGGCTGGCTTGGAAGAGAAGACCATGATTAGAAGTACCTTTGAGATACCTAAGAGCTCGCTTGGCTGCATGCATATGGATAGGTGATGGGGCACTCATGTGTTGAGCTAGCTTGGATACCGTGAATGCTAGGTCGGGCCTTGTGCATAGGGCTGCATACATGAGACACCCAACCTGACTTTGGTAGAGAGCTAGGTCTTGTGGGGATACCTTGGGTGACGTCTCACCATGATGCTCACTCTCCTCAAGACACAACTCCTCAATACCCGTGACGTCAAGGCTTGACTCTCTCTCCTCATAGGGCTGATGTGAAGACAAAGGGACAAAGTTGGAAGGAAGCGGGGTAGGTGATGGCTTGCTATCATCAAGACCAAACCTCTCAAGAACCTTTTGGATGTACCTTTGCTGGAATAGGAAGATGGACCTTGACTTATGATCTCTCACAATATTCATACCAAGGTAATGACTCGGCTCACCAAGATCGGTCATCGTGAATGCACTCATGAGGATACCTTTCACCTTGTTGAGGAGATCAAGGGAACCTGAGACTAGGAGGAGGTCATCGACAAATACCAAGAGCCAAATGTACTCCCCCTCACTCGTGTGCATGAAGTACAAAGCGTTGTCTCTCATGGACCTTGTGAAACCGTGCTTGAAGAGTACCTTCTCAAGAGCATGATACCATACCCGTGGGGACTGTTTGAGACCATAAAGGGACTTTACCAAGCGACAAACTCGACCCGTACCATCATCATAACCTTCGGGTTGTGCCATGTATACCTCTTCTTCCAAGACACCATAGAGAAACGCGTTCTTGACATCCATTTGGTGGATATGAAGACCAAGGTATGCGGCTATGGCGAGGAGGACTCGTACCGTGGTGTACTTCGCTACCGCGGTAAAGGTTTCGGTGAAGTCAAGACCTGGGATTTGGGAATAACCTTTTGCCACTAACCTTGCCTTGTACCTATCGAGGCTACCATCACCGTTTACCTTGATCTTGTACACCCATTTGACACCAATTACCTTCTTCCCTGGAGGTGGCTCAACAAGACGCCATGTACCTCGCTTCATGAGACTCTCAATCTCTTCTTCCTCGGCTTTCAACCAATGCTCTCTCTCAGGACTTGCCATTGCCTCACGACGACTCAAGGGCTCTCGTGGAAGGTGTGATGCTGCCATGCATATTGCCTCTACCTTCTTGTGAATGCAATTCTCGCTCTCCTCACATGTGCACCTTGATGACATGTCAACCATGAATGTGAAGGGCTTTTTCACCTTGCGGACTCGTTTACCTTTACCCAACTCCTCACTTGGCTGAGACACATCAGTGGTAGGGTTCGGTCTCACAGTGTTTGGATGCATTGACACTGTCATTTGCGGCTGAGACAACGGCTTCGACATCGGCTGCGACGGCGGCACGGCTGCATGATCTTCTCCCGGCTTGGAACTCTCTCGATGATCGGTGTTGACTTGAGGAATAGGAGTGGTGGCTCGTGGCGGTGAAGCTGAAACGTTCGTCGGCATAGTTGGTTGTGAAGATGCTCGTGGTGGGGATCGTGAGACTAGAAGCTTGGGAATTGATGATGACGCTGCGTTGTCGAGAGATGGTGATGGTTGGGGCTGGTTGGTGTTGTTGCTCGGTGTTGAAGATGGCGGTAACTGATGACGACCAAATCCGGGACGTGGGGGTGAAGTTGAGAAAGGTCTTGGGTGAAGAAGTGGGCTGTTGGAGCTGGTGTTGGTGGAGACTCGCTGAAGTGATCCTCGTGCTATGAGCTGGCTTGACGTTGGAAGTTGAAGTGATGAACGTGTGGTATGAGAACGAGGTGTTGCGGTGACGGTTGACTTGTTGCTAGGAAGAGTCGTAGATGGTGTTGATGTAGGTACTTGGGAACTTGTAGCTGTTGGTTGCTGCTGCATGGGATGACGATGAGCTTCTGTAATTGCCTCTGGAGTGACGGCTGATGATGGGTTTGGTGGCGTAGTGGTGGGCTGATCCGGTTGGCGTTGAACTTGTGAGGTTGGTGTTGAAGTAGCTGGCTGGTTTGTGAATGTTGGCTGCTGCTCCTTTGGCGGTGATGGAACGGTGACTTCCTGAGGTGGATGGTCTTCATTTGATAGCTGAACTTCATCTCCACTTGGTTGTGTAGCTGCTGGTGGCGCTGGTGTGGCACGGCTGGTCTCGTTGCCGACGGCTTGAGGGAGATCGATGATCGGTCCGCTATGGTCAGAAACGTTGTCATCTTCCTCCTCTTGTGTTGTTTCCTCAGGTGCTCTTGCTGGTTCCTGTTGGATAGAGGGTGGTAGAGAGGAGGAAGAGGAATACTTGTGCCAATCTGCAAGGGACATGTCTTCATAGAAGACAACATCCCTTGAAACCACTTCTCGCTTGGTGACGGGATCCCAAAGGACCCATCCCTTGCTCTCATTGCTCATGCCGATGAAGAGGCCCCAATGAGCTTTGCTGTCCAGCTTGAGTCGTTTTGCATCTGGGACACGGTATTGGGCCATGGAACCAAAAACACGGAGCATAGACAGATCTGGTTTAACTCCAAACCAAGCCTCATATGGCGTTACACCATCCGGTAGAGGCCTTGTTGGCCTTCTGTTGCGAACATAGATTGCCATAGTGATTGCCTCACCCCACCAGAGCTTGTCAAGGCCCTTAAACTGAAGAAAAGTGGTAGCTATAGCTTGAATAGTGCGATGAAACCTCTCTGCCACTCCGTTTTGCTGAGGACTATAGGGACAAGTGAATTGTTGCTTGATGCCCAATGACAACAACTCCCCCTGGAACGCTTTTCCCATGTACTCACCTCCTCGGTCCGACCTCAAGGTGAGTAACTTCTTCCCTGACTCTCTCTCAACAAGTGCTAGCCATTGCTTGAAGCACTTATGAACTTCATCCTTGGTGTTGATGAAAAAGGACCATGAGAAACGACTCTTGTCATCAATGAAAGACACCAAATATCTCTTACCGTTTCGAGTAGGGTCTCGCATGGGGCCGAACACATCAGTGTGGACCAACTCTAGGAGGTCCCTTGACTGAGACTTAGAAGGGAAAAATGGCTTTCTAGCTAGCTTACCTTCAACACAAGATGGGCATGGGACGGTAGAAAGAGACTTGACTGCACTTTCACTCAAAGTAAGTCCTTCCACGCTCTTGTGACTTACTAACTCTTTGAATGCTTGCATCCCCAAGTGCCCCAAGCGTGCTTACCATACCTCGGCTTGGGAGATACTCCCTTTGTTGTTGACTTGATCGGTTGAAACAGCGGGAAGCGAGACAACGTCGTTCTTCGTGTTGCTAGAACCGCGTTTGATCTCCAACTTCATCTTGTAGAGACGTCCGGTCCGCTCGCCTTCAGCCACCAAATTTCCTGCACTATCCCACACTTTGGCTTTCCCCCCTTGCAAAAGAACAGAGGCACCTTTCTCTTCAAGTTGTCCAGCTGAGAGCAAGTTTGCTCCCAAATCAGGGACAAACAAAGCTTTATTGAC
Source organism: Closterium sp. Yama58-4 (assembly GCA_947470075.1). NCBI lineage: Eukaryota > Viridiplantae > Streptophyta > Zygnematophyceae > Desmidiales > Closteriaceae > Closterium > Closterium sp. Yama58-4. Next base: position 122,717 of record CANIUD010000890.1, on the reverse strand, counting down.
ACAAAATGACTTACCATCTTTCTCAAACTCAAGCTTGCCGACTCCTTTGATAGGGACTTTGCCAAGATCGGCAAGCGTCACTGCTTTTGAGTCATATGAGGGCTGAAAATCCTTGAGAATGGAATGATAGGGAGTCATGGTCTCAGAACAGCCACTATCAAGAATAAACTCCTCACTACTAGTAGAAAAAACATGCATGCAAGTAGCAGCGTTGAAAAGGACAGGACCGTCAGAATCTTTGGACTCATTTTGACTCGTAGCATGGCTTGCTATATTTGCTATGACTGCTTTACCCTTTTCAGAAAGTAGCTGAGGTGGAGGGACCCAATTAGGAGGCTTCTTAGGACAAGCATACCACGGATGACCCCACTCATGACAACAAAAGCACTCAAAATTAAACTTTTTAGCATTTGACCCTTGACTGAAATTATTGACTCTTAAAGGATTTGCTCTCACATTCCTAGACTGAAATTGATTGGGAATGGAAGACCTTGGCTGAAGATTAGGACTTGGCTTAAGGGGATGACTTGACTGAGGAATACGAGAGGGGTTGTAGGGATTGGAAGGTGACTGAAATTTCGTACCGTAGTAAGGTTGAGGGCGGTTTGAGCTGAAGTTTCCTTGCCTCTGGAATTGGTTGCCATATCGTGTTGCCGCTGCAGCACTCCACGCACCTTCGTCACTCCGCTTGTTCCGTGCAAGGTCTCGACTCTGCTGCTCGTTGACAAGGGCTTCGAAGATGAATGCACGAGTCTTCATTGACTGCGGGAGCGCTTGTAGTGTTGCACGGAAAGTGTCCCACTCCGGTGTAAGGCCAGTGAGGATGACGGTCTTGAAAAGAGACTCTGGGATCTCCAAGCCGATCGCTGCTGCTTCCTCCAGCATCGTTTCAGCTCGTTGAAGGTATGCTTGTGCTGATTCATCTTCTTCCATCTTCAAATTCATGAAGCGGCTCCACATCTCAGCTTGGCTGCTCTCGGATTTTGACTGGTGCATAGACTTCAGTCGGCTCCATGCTTCCTCCGCACTGTTTGCCTTGGTAGAACAGGGTAGGAGTGACTTCAACTGCTGCTCGTGAATGCTATTGAGTAGGTAGAGGAAGGCTTCCTTGTTGCGCTGCACGTATTGACGTTTTTCAGCTTCTGAAGCATCTGCTGCTGGTTTGGCTGCTTCTCCAGTATAGTAAGGCCACAAATCCAGAAGGGATGCAGTGAGCTCAAACTGAGTTGCCCATGTTGGAAAATCTTTGCCGTTGAACTTGGGAAGGTGAAGCTTAGGCATGAAGGAGGTGAGTGGTGAGTATGTTGTTGAAGAACTGCCTGGTGCAACTGCTTCCACTAATCCAGTAGCTGCTGATGTTGACTCTGAAGCTCCTCCGGCTGGCTGGAGTGCAGGTCCAGAAGGATTGTCTCCCGCCATGTCCGTTTAGTTCTAGGATAGGAACGTGGTGGGCTAGGTTGATCGAAACGACGAGCTCTGATACCAACTTGTAAAACAGAGTAGCTGTGACTGCTGGAAAGGTTGGAAACTTGGCTGGAAAGTCTTAGCAGGGCTGCTGGACTGACTGGATGAGGTAAAACTTCACTATGATCAAGGTTGTACAAGCCCACTAAAGCACACCTTCTTAAACATCACAAACAAGGCAGTTAGGTAGCTCAAACTAGGTTGCTAGACAAGGCAACTTCCTTGGGAACTTGGTCACAATCCAGCTTCCATGAACCTTGAGTGACTTGAGAGCCACATGAGGTGCATGAATAAGAAATCTCTGGATTTTTCTGTTATAGCTGATTCTGATGTGTAGAAACCTGTAGAAACTCCCAACACTTCGGTTTGGAGGCAGCTCTGAACTGTATCGAGTCTTCGGCTGAAATCTGATTGGTTGGGAAACTTTCCGATATTTCGCGAAGCCTTCAATCCATCGCCGACATTCCCCCCTTGCTGCTCCTTGTGTGCAAAGGGCTGGGGCGGCAGAATCTCGATTCTCCAACACAGGGGACGGGACGGGCAGAGGACGGGACGGGCAGGGGAGGCGACACGACGGGGAGTGCGAGCGCGATGGGCGCTTCATAACGGAACGGGCACGCGCTAAGGCCGCTACGGGACGAAACAGGCGCAGCGGGAATAGTCGACTACGTGCAATGGGCGCGAGAGGCTCTAGCGGGATCCCACAGGATCCTAACCTAGGTGATACCGTGTCAAGAATGAAAGTGTTGGTTGGACTAAGGCTGGTTGTACCCCCTATAACACAACTCATTAATACTATAACATTTGACACTTCGCGTGAGGTTACATGCTGTAGTGCGAAGAGTCTTGTGACTGTTTGTGTGACTCAAGAAAATACTGGTACCAAGAGTCAATTTGAGAAATAACGCTTTTCACGAATCGGTGCATCATAAAAAGGTACTTACTAGGTATATAGATCTTGTTAGCAACTTTTGTATCCAACACAGTAATCCACAGGCTTCCACTGCAATATCTATCAAGACTAAACTCTCTAACTCTAAATATTGCACGCAGAAAATGCTGCATGTTGTCTAAATGAGAAGGCGACGAGGGTCTGAAAGGTTTGCTGAGATCTCCGTAAGTAGTTTGCCTGCAGAAGGGAGTGAAAGAAAAGGCAAGGGGTTGAGGCCGAAGCAATCGAGCAGCAAGAAACGTGTGGATCAGAGAGCGTAACACTGCATGCCCTCAGGTACCCATGTGACACGTCACATCACATGCACCGTGGGCCAACTGCTGCCACACCACTGGCTGCTTGAATGCGCATGGCATGCCCCTCTCCCTTGCCTCACCTGCCGTGGTGCCATCGAGAGCGCCTCACCTGCCGTGGTGCCATCGAGAGCGCCTCACCTGCCGTGGTGCCATCGAGAGCACCTCACCTGCCGTGGTGCCATCGAGAGCACCTCACCTGCCGTGGTGCCATCGAGGGCGCGCGCATCTGCAGAGAGTGTGACCTCCATCTTGCTCGCCACCTGCAGCTGTGCGCCTGCTGTAGGGGTGAGAGGGCGAGAGGGAGAGGGAGACACAGAGGGCGATGGGCGGACACAGAGAGGGGAAGAAGAGAAGACACAATTGAAAAGAACAAAGAGGAGAAGCTAGTATGAGGGGTGTGATGATGGCGGGCGTATTCTCACATCCACCCCTTCCCCTCCATCAAAACTGCATAACCACGCAAAACCAACTCACCCACAAGCAACCATCCCCACCTAAACCAGTTTGTGCCCACCCACAACCAATCCATCCCCACCCCTCTCCGTCCCACCCCTCGCCCCTCTTCCCCGCCCCTTGGCCCTCGCCCCCCGCCCCTGGGAGGGCACGTGACCTGCAGAGGACTCGGCGGGCAGGCGCAGCACCTTGTCGGCCCGCCCCACCGCTAGAATGCCCGCCTGCCATGGGCACGCAGGGGAGGGGGCCATGGTGGGGTGGGGGAAAAGCACGGGGAGGAACAGACGGATGGTGAGGCAAGAAGTGGCGGGAAGGGAGAAGAGCAGGAGAGAAGCAGCTGGTTGGCGGGGTTGGAAATGAGTGGCAGTGATGCAACAAGTGGCAGTGATGCAACGAGTGGCAGTGATGCAACGAGTGGCAGTGATGCAACGAGTGGCAGTGATGCAACGAGTGGCAGTGATGCAACGAGTGGCAGTGATGCAACGAGTGGCAGTGATGCAACGAGTGGCAATGATGCAACGAGTGGCAGTGATGCAACGAGTGGCAGTGATGCAACGAGTGGCAGTGATGCAACGAGTGGCAGTGATGCAACGAGTGGCAGTGATGCAACGAGTGAATGCTTAGTTGACGCACTCAGGCCTGCCAGCATTTGCAAAGGCCCGCCCACTGGAAGCAACACCTTATCCCATGCCACACACCCATGGCACACGCCCATGCCCCACCCCAGCAGCACCACCCAAAAACACGCGGCAGAGGGCAGAGGGCAGGCGGCACCTGAGGCGGGTTGATGATGGCGGAGAAGCGGTCCACCGCGTACATGCCCAGATTCGATATGCTGCCCGCCCGGGAGGGGGGATAGGGGGCAGCACGGGACAGCAGGTGGTGGTGGGGGGGAGGGGAAGGAGATTGGTATGATTCGAAGGAGCCAGTGATTGGAGGAGGCCGTCAGTGATTGGCACGAGTGAGAGTGAGTGCTGCGGGGGCGCGTGGGAGTGGGAGTGCTCTGCTCGGCATGGTCGAGGAATGCCTGTGCGTGAGGAGGGTTGAACCACGCGGATGGATGGCAGCAACGTGGGATAAAGGGAGTAGCAGTGTGGGATGGGGGTGACGAGGGTGAGGGGCTCTTACACTGCACCGCACCGCACAGCACAGCACAGCACAGCACAGCACAGCACAGCACAGCACAGCACAGCACAGCACAGCACAGCACAGCACAGCACAGCACAGCACAGCACAGCACAGCACAGCGCAGCACAGCACAGCACAGCACAGCACAGCACAGCACAGCAACGACGACTTCACAACACCACCCTCCTGCACTCACCTGCACTCACCTGTACTCAGAGTGGCATGAAACCTGCATACGCTCTATTCATGAGCACCTGAACAGAAGATGAACGCCTGATCCCACCTGAAGGCCACCTGAGCGCACCTGAAGGTGCCGCCCACCTGAAGGTGCCGCCCACCTGAAGGTGCCGCCCTGGAATTCATGTGGCTGCAGCTTGCCCGCCCTGGCCCTCTCCGCCAGCTGCTTCACCTGGCAGGGTTAGGGTTGGTGCATGGCATTGGCGGTGAGACACGGGGGAGGTGAGACGGGGGAGGTGAGACGGGGGAGGTGACACAGGGGGGAGGTGACACCAGGGGGAGGTGACACAGGGGGGAGGTGACACAGGGGGGAGGTGACACAGGGGGGAGGTGACACAAGGGGGGGTGAGGTGTGATAGGGGTGGTGCATGGCATACGCGGCATGAGGCAGGGGGTGCAGAGCACAGTGGGTAGAGAGAACGGCACCCCCTGTGGGCGATGACGCACGTGACAAGAAATTATGGGAGCAGCGAGGTGCGATGAGGTGGGTGGGTGCAAGGGGGAGAGAGTGCAAGCCGTGAAAAGGGTTGCGGCAGGGTGGGAGGAGCAGGGCAGAGGTGGGTCACCTCCTTGGAGATGGCTCCGAGTGACTTCTTATCCGCGTCCTTCAGAATGGGCGTGATGAGTCCCTGCCACCCGCGTGCAGTCGCACACACAGACACAACCACACGCATGCACACACACATGCACACATGCACACACACATGCACACATGCACACACACATGCACACATGCACACACACATGCACACATGCACACACACATGCACACACACACATGCACACACACATGCACACATGCACACAGTAAGATACAAATATAACAACAATACACCTCAGGGGAGGAGCTGCAAGCAACAAGCACACTGGGCTTCACCCCACTAGGCACGTCACCCATGCACCATACCTTCCCACCACACTCTTCCCCCATGCCCTCCCCCCATGCCCTCCCTCCATGCCCTCCCCCCATGCCCTCCCCCACTCCTCCACCCATGCCCACCCACATTCTTCCCCCCATGCCCTCCCCACGGCCTCCCCTTGTGCACGTGGTGAGAGGCGACGGCAACGGAGATGGTCACACTGCCGCAGCCACGCCTCACTCCCTCCCCCTATGCACCCACCCCGTGCCCCATCCCCCTCCTCCTACTCCCCCCATGTCCTCTCCACCTCCCCCCCACCTTGTGAGTGGCGACGGCAATGGAGACGTCCACACTGCTGTTGCTCACCACGCGCCCCGCCTTGCCGTCCCAGTGCACTGCCCAGAGGGGGTGGGAAGGGCAGGCATGGGTGGGGTGAGAGAGACAGCATGTGGATGCGGTGGGTGGGCAGAGCAAGGGGTGGGCGGAGCAAGGGGTGGGGGCCCGAGGGGGGCATTTGCGAAACGCGGGAAGGCATGGGTGGAGAAGCAGCAGCACAGCGGCTCACCATTGGCATCGCTGACACGGGCGAGCGCCATGGCGACGGCCTTGATCACAAAGTCATTCACCGACACTGCCACGCCCCACTTGTCTGTGCTCGGGGGGGAGGGGACACGGGGAGAGGCACAGGGCAGGCAAGGCACACACAGGAGCGGGGAGGGAGAGAGGGCCATGGGATAAGGCGCGCCCACATCATTTTTGTGGCTCGGGAGGGCGGTGTGTTAGAGGTAGGAGCACATGGATCCAACAGAACAAGGTCGGGCCCAGCCAGCCGGGTAACGGCCCATTCACGGTCTGTCATGCACTGTAGCTCTCTCTCTCCAGCACACATGACCCTTGTTCCTTCATTCCCCCAGCCCCTCTGTGACATGTTCCCTCGTGGTGGAAGCGGAGGGGAACAGGTGCACTGCCTCCACCGCCCTCCATCCCCCCTCACACCCTCGCATCGCACCCCCTGCGGCGTACCTTTGAGCTCCTTGCGCAGCTGCAGCGTGGCGTCAATGTCCGCCTCTGATGACCATGAACGCACACACGGCAGCCGCACACGGGGGAGCACGTGGGGTGGCGGGATGAAGGAGACGCGCAGGGAGGGGGGACGGAGGGAGGAAGGGAGCACCGGCAGAAAAATGGAGAGTAGATGGGGGGGTGGAAGGAAGCAAGGCACCGAACGACGGAGAGAAAACGGCTGAGAGAGTACGGGAACGGGGGCGGGGGGGAAGAGGGGAGGGAGTTGTAGAGGGGCCAAGACAACAAAGACGTGAAGGGGAGAGGACAAACGGGAGCAGGCAAGGCACACAGAAGGTAGATGCAGGAGTGGGGTGGTGAAGAGGAGGCAGAGGCGGAGGTGGAAGGGGGTGGAAGCGAAGGGGCGTGGCGGACCACAGTGCACAGCACCAAGCAATGCTGCTTGATGCACGTCAGCATGCCCCAGCCCCATGAGTGAGCGTCGCACCTGCCTCGGCGTATAGGTGTGGCGACCCCCACTTGGACTCCATCAGCCGCTGCGCTATGATCTGCCGCCCACGGGATGACCAGGAGGGGGGGGGGGTGTTGGGGGGGGGGGGGTGGGGGTAGCGGGGGTTGGAGGGAAGGTTGGAGGAGGGTTGTGAACACGGGATGTGATACATGGGATGTGATACATCGGATGTGATACATGGGATGTGATACATGGGATGTGATACATGGGATGTGATACATGGGAGCGGGGCGGCAGGAAGGCGAAAGAGCGCAGAGGATGGCAAGAATACAATTTTGAATTCCGAGGGTAATGGAGAGGGGGGAGGGCGGGGGTGGTGGGGCGAGGAGGAGGTGGAAACACAACAGTACTGTGCTGTGCTCCGAACTGTCTGCCAACTCCTCCTCCGCCTTACACCAACCACCGGTGCCTCACATCCCTTGCCCCCCTCTGTGCCCACCCCCTCTGTGCCCACCCCCTCTGTGCCCACCCCCTCTGTGCCCACTGCTCACTCACCCGGCGGATCTGAGTGGTCGGCACGTCCACGAACGCCCCTGCCGCTCCTCCCAGTGCAGGCGCTGCCGCCGCTGCAGGCGCAGGGGGGGAAGCAGGAGCGGAGGGGGGTGGAGGGACAGCCCTGGGCGCAGCAGTAGCCGCAGCTGGGGGGTTCGGGGGGGCAGGAGCAGGGACAGCAACGGGCGCAGCAGTGGTGGTGGCAACGCTTCTAGCAGCAGCAGCAGCGCCAGCAGCAGCAGCAGCAGCAGCGGCAGGGGAGGCGGCGGCGGCGAGGGCAGCGAGGGCGTCGGCCTTGGTGACGACCCCGCGGGGCCCGCTGCCCTGAACGCCCTGCGCGTCCACGCCGCTGCCCGCCAGCAGCAGTCGGGCCGCGGGGCTGACCACCTTGTGCATGCTGGGGGCAGCGCCGTGGAATGGGCGGCAAGCGGTGGCAGTGTGCATGGGGGGGGCGGCAGCAGCGGTGGGCGCGAGGGCAGGCGCGGCACTGGCGCACCCACCCGCAGCCGCGGAGGGCGCAGTGGCGCTGGCAGGCGCGGTGGCGGAGGTGGTGGTGGGGGCGATGGTGGTGATGGGACGAGGGGCGTCCACCTGGTGAGACACACGGGGAGGGACAGATGAGAGACACGCATGGCCAAGCACACGTGGCAATGGAGCTGAGCATATGTGGAAATAGCGGCATCGACCCAAAACCGCAGGGGACATCAACACACGAGCGATGGCACATGAGAATTTGCAAGCGTGCTGCTGCAGGGCGACGACGTGCTGCAGGGCGACGACGTGCTGCAGGGCGACGACGTGCTGCAGGGCGACGACGTGCTGCAGGGCGATGACGGGCACGCATCCTCACGCGCACGGCTGTCCCACTCGTGCCTTCACACGCCGCTGTCGCGCGCATCCGCTCGCAACCTCGCGACGGGCGGGCATGGCAGCATGCGCGCAGCTGCGAGCGCGCGGATCCACTCACCGCCGCGATTGACGGAGCCGCCACGCCCCCTCGCGCGCCAGCTGGCGCGAGCGCATTGGCGAGGAGCCTGCGGGAACGGGCAATGGCAGAAGGAGAACACGGAGGGGAGGGGGTGAGCGATGATCGACGCGCTGTGCGGTGCTCGCGCCGATCAGCGCGCGTGTCGATCCCTTCCATGGCGGCCGCGTGCGCGGCGAATCTCGGGTGTGGCACATGAACTCCGCGATGCGCGCATGCCGCACGGCTACAGCCGGCATGCGGTCTACGATAGAGCGAGGAGGTGAAGCGCGCGGGGGAAGGCCGGGTGGAGAAGCAGGCAGATCGCTCGGCTCGCGATTGCACGCGACCCAACGGTACGCATGCCTTTTCGGGCGACGGCTGGTCCGCGAAACTGACGCGCGCGATAACGGGTGAGCGAGTGAGATGCGGTCGAGTGAGATGCGGTCGAGCGAGATGCGGTCGTACCTGGAGTGACGAGCGACTATTCGCGACATGATTAGGTCGCAGCGACGCGTTTGGCGGGAAAGGAGGAATCGCAACGATACAGGAGATGGGACGACCCGCACGAGCGTCCCCTGGAGGCAACTCCAATCTAGGCCGAGAAGATCCCCGACTCTAACGGCGGTAGCTCAGCTACCAAAAATTCGAATGCTGAAATCGAGCGGCTGTGAGGAAGGTTGAGAAAGAGAAGCGTCTTCATATGCCAGCGTGATTGAGGCCCTGTTCGGTAGACGTCCCAGTCATACTGCGGTAGGTGGATGACAGGTTCCGAGGACATTATTAAAGCCCACTAACTCGATATTGGAACACCGAACCTGGCCAGTGTGACTTGGCTACCGAACGCTTCAAAAGCCAAATCTGACTGCGGGCGTCGAGACTGCACGGAAATTGTCTTTCCCGGGCAAACTGGACTCGCAGTGGAAGTGGCTCCCAGTTTTGGGTCTCAGTTACACTCCGCGAGGGCCACTCTAAGTGGCACATTTTTGGGTTAACTTTAGCTTAGACAATTTCGGGACAAAAAATGTGCTCTTACCTTCTTGAACCAAAAAGAGGTGGCGCACAGCAAGTGATGCTTTTTTTACCTCTGTTTTTAGCAGGGTAGCCGTGCGACGGGCAAGTACGTTTTCTTTTGGGGTCAGTCTGGTAAAGAACCACAAACGTATCGAGAAATTTACCGCAGATTTCAAGGAAATTATTGAAAACTGAACTCGAAACTTCTTTCCAGTGTAAGTGGAAGCCCGAGGCTAAGCAAAATCTCGGACGCTTCTCCAGTTCGATGGGCCCAGTGCGACTGGGAGGCTACCGAACAGGGCCTGAAGCAACTGCCTTTCGGAAACTCGGATCGGATTCCTGGGGCTAGCTCACCTCTCGTTCTCCCCCCTCTCCCCCTTTCCCCTTCAAATTCATCCCCGCACAGCTCCCACAGTGCACTTCCCATTGTTCCTCCACCCTACCGAACCGAACCCATTCCATTTCCCCCACTGCCCTGTCGAACCACCCACCACCATCCCATCCCCCGCTTTAGCATCGCACGATTCGCTTTAGCATCCCATCCTCGATTCACGACACAGCACCTAGCTCTTAGTAAGTGCGCCTAGCCGAGCCCATGACTGTCACAACGATAGATATTTAGTGGACTGGGCTTTGTTGTTAGGTTAGCGTAGGATCTCCCTTAGGTTTATGTGTGCAGTTCTCATCGAGCGCCCAACATTACCAGTGGTAGTAGCCCTGATATCAAGTGCTGACTTGGGCCCCAAACGACGCATAATAAAGTCCCGAGACCGGAATCTGAAGCTCCACTTACGGAGCACCTCCCTACCGAGTTCTGGGCCCAGACCTAGCGACAGGCGCCCTGCTCGGAGTTTCACATCTCTCTGATGATCGCGGGGCCGGACGAGCATGTGGGGGGCTGGCCTCCCGCGCGCGTGATTCACGTGCTGCGCGAGGAGGCGGGCGGGCGGAAGCTGAGCGGAGCGTACGCGTGCGTGGTGGTGGGGGGCACGTTCGACCGCCTGCACGACGGCCACCGCCTGCTGCTCCGGGTGGGTGCCGCGCACGCATGCGCGGACGGGCATGGTGCGCACTGAGCATGGCGCGGATGGGCATGGCGCGGATGGGCATGGCGCGGATGGGCATGGTGCGCACTGGGCATTGCGAGTCAGCATTCCACCTCCCACCTCCGGCCGGGCAAAACGGGTGAACCAGAGGCCGTAGCGAGTGCGAGTAACCCATTGTGCTGCCGCATCTCAATCGGCTTCTTTGCCCTGATTGCAGACAGCAGCGGCAGCAGCGCGGGAGCGAGTGGTGGTGGGGATCACGGTGGGGCGCATGCTGCACTCCAAAGAGGTGCGCTCCCCTCCACCTCCGCCCTGAACCTTACCGCCCTGCACCTTACCGCTTTGCACCTTACCACTTTGCACCTTACCGCTTTGCACCTTACCGCTTTGCACCTTGCCGCTTTGCACCTTACCGCTTTGCACCTTACCGCTTTGCACCTTACCGCTTTGCACTCTGCGAGCGCTACTAGCACCTTCACGCCTTTCTCAAAGCAGTTTTCTCTGTAACGCTGACCGCTCCCTGCATGCTCTGTTGGTGGTGGCGGGTGTGCGGGCAGCAGCTGTGCGAGCTGATTCAACCATTCGAGCAGCGCCAGCAGGCTGTCACCCAGTTCCTCCAGGTGCGCTTGCTTGCAGCGCTGCCCTCCGCTCCACTCTTCCACTTGCCCGCCTCCTCTCACGCACGCCTCTTTTACTGTGTTGTGTACAACCCTTTTCAACCATTCCACGCCCCTCGGATGTCAAGCATTTCAATTCTATTTGTCCTCACTCCCCCTGCCCCCCCTCCTCCCAATTCTGCATCACATCTCTCACTGATGGACGTCCCCCCCCGCCTCTTGCTGCACTCCGCCATGCATGGATGCGCTGTGCTGCATGGCATGCCCATGGTGGTTGGGGCGAGGGCACGGGGCAGGGGGAGAAGGCAGGCGTGAGGGTGGAGGCGGTGGCGATCGACGACCCCTTCGGCCCCTCCATCACCGACCCCAACATGGACGCCATCGCTGTCAGGTGCTCTGTCAGGTGCTCTGTCAGGTGCTCTGCCCTCAAACCATCGCTGTCAGGGACTCTGCCCTCAACCCACTCCTCACCTCTCTCTCTCTCTCTAGCTTTTCATGTGAACTGAATATGTTGATGCCGTTGTGTACAAGGACTTTCAGGGCCATGACATGGCACCTCAGTTACTATGTGTGAAGCAAAAACCCATGCTGCAGGTATTGTTCGTGTGAATTCTTTCCGTTGCTCAATCCCGTCGCTTGCCGCAGTGTTGAGACGGAGAAGGGAGCCCATGCGGTGAATGAGAGGCGCGCCGCCAATGGGCTCAAGCCACTGGATGTGAGTCATGGGCTCAAGCCACTGGATGTGAGTCATGGGCTCAAGCCACTGGATGTGAGTCATGGGCTCAAGCCACTGGATGTGAGTCATGGGCTCAAGCCACTGGATGTGAGTCATGGGCTCAAGCCACTGGATGTGAGTCATGGGCTCAAGCCACTGGATGTGAGTCATGGGCTCAAGCCACTGGATGTGAGTCATGGGCTCAAGCCACTGGATGTGAGTCATGGGCTCAAGCCACTGGATGTGAGTCATGGGCTCAAGCCACTGGATGTGAGTCATGGGCTCAAGCCACTGGATGTGAGTCATGGGCTCAAGCCACTGGATGTGAGTCATGGGCTCAAGCCACTGGATGTGAGTCATGGGCTCAAGCCACTGGATGTGAGTCATGGGCTCAAGCCACTGGATGTGAGTCATGGGCTCAAGCCACTGGATGTGAGTCATGGGCTCAAGCCACTGGATGTGAGTCATGGGCTCAAGCCACTGGATGTGAGTCATGGGCTCAAGCCACTGGATGTGAGTCATGGGCTCAAGCCACTGGATGTGAGTCATGGGCTCAAGCCACTGGATGTGAGTCATGGGCTCAAGCCACTGGATGTGAGTCATGGGCTCAAGCCACTGGATGTGAGTCATGGGCTCAAGCCACTGGATGTGAGTCATGGGCTCAAGCCACTGGCTATGTTGCAAAATACGCGTATGGCGTACGGAACGCGTACGAACTATACGGTATCGTACATACGCGATACGCAAATTTCCAGCGTACAAAAAACCTCGAAATACGGTGCGTCGGGCAGGTTGAAATTTTCTAGGGCAGGGAAAAAACATTTCAGTTGAGGTAGAATGCTTATAGGGAAAGAACTTCAGCAATACTTGATGCGGATAACTCCCGTGGGGTTTTCGCCAGTACGAAATTGTTGGCTAGAATCGTCCTAATATTGCGGTTGCTAAAATCTGCAAGTGACGCGACGCCGCTGCTAGCAATAGCAGTAAACTTGGCGTGAGCTTCGCTGTTGTACTCACGCCGACTGGTGAGCAGCTTGTAAGGGAAGTTGGGTTTGGGAGGTGGTGTGAGGTGATGTGCGGTGGAGGGGAGGGGAGGGGGGCATTCGAGTTTCGAATCTCAAAATTAGGTTTCACAGAATTGCAGATCGCGGAATCAGCGGCAACAGTTTTTTTTCTCTTTTTTTTTTCGCCTGCCCGGATTTACGTATCGCGTATTTGTCCCCGTTTCACGTTTTCACGTTTATACGTGAACGCATATACGTGAAACGTAAAATTTCCTAAGCGTATAGTGCAACATAGGCCACTGGATGTGAGTCATGGGCTCAAGCCACTGGGTGCGAGTCATGGGCTCAAGCCACTGGATGCGAGTCATGGGCTCAAGCCACTGGGTGCGAGTCATGGGCTCAAGCCACTGGGTGCGAGTCATGGGCTCAAGCCACTGGATGTGAGTCATGGGCTCAAGCCACTGGATGTGAGTCATGGGCTCAAGCCACTGGATGTGAGTCATGGGCTCAAGCCACTGGATGTGAGTCATGGGCTCAAGCCACTGGATGTGAGTCATGGGCTCAAGCCACTGGATGTGAGTCATGGGCTCAAGCCACTGGATGTGAGTCATGGGCTCAAGCCACTGGATGTGAGTCATGGGCTCAAGCCACTGGATGTGAGTCATGGGCTCAAGCCACTGGATGTGAGTCATGGGCTCAAGCCACTGGATGTGAGTCATGGGCTCAAGCCACTGGATGTGAGTCATGGGCTCAAGCCACTGGATGTGAGTCATGGGCTCAAGCCACTGGATGTGAGTCATGGGCTCAAGCCACTGGATGTGAGTCATGGGCTCAAGCCACTGGATGTGAGTCATGGGCTCAAGCCACTGGATGTGAGTCATGGGCTCAAGCCACTGGATGTGAGTCATGGGCTCAAGCCACTGGATGTGAGTCATGGGCTCAAGCCACTGGATGTGAGTCATGGGCTCAAGCCACTGGATGTGAGTCATGGGCTCAAGCCACTGGATGTGAGTCATGGGCTCAAGCCACTGGATGTGAGTCATGGGCTCAAGCCACTGGATGTGAGTCATGGGCTCAAGCCACTGGATGTGAGTCATGGGCTCAAGCCACTGGATGTGAGTCATGGGCTCAAGCCACTGGATGTGAGTCATGGGCTCAAGCCACTGGATGTGAGTCATGGGCTCAAGCCACTGGATGCGAGTCATGGGCTCAAGCCACTGCGAGTCATGGGCTCAAGCCACTGGATGTGAGTCATGGGCTCAAGCCACTGGATGTGAGTCATGGGCTCAAGCCACTGGATGTGAGTCATGGGCTCAAGCCACTGGATGTGAGTCATGGGCTCAAGCCACTGGATGTGAGTCATGGGCTCAAGCCACTGGATGTGAGTCATGGGCTCAAGCCACTGGATGTGAGTCATGGGCTCAAGCCACTGGATGTGAGTCATGGGCTCAAGCCACTGGATGTGAGTCATGGGCTCAAGCCACTGGATGTGAGTCATGGGCTCAAGCCACTGGATGTGAGTCATGGGCTCAAGCCACTGGATGTGAGTCATGGGCTCAAGCCACTGGATGTGAGTCATGGGCTCAAGCCACTGGATGTGAGTCATGGGCTCAAGCCACTGGATGTGAGTCATGGGCTCAAGCCACTGGATGTGAGTCATGGGCTCAAGCCACTGGATGTGAGTCATGGGCTCAAGCCACTGGATGTGAGTCATGGGCTCAAGCCACTGGATGTGAGTCATGGGCTCAAGCCACTGGATGTGAGTCATGGGCTCAAGCCACTGGGTGCGAGTGATGGTGGTGGGTGCGAGTGATAGTGGTGGGTGCGAGTGATGGTGGTGGGTGCGAGTGATGGTGGTGGGTGCGAGTGATGGCGGTACTCATGGGGTTAAAACTGCACAAACTCATGCACTCGGCACTTCATTTCATCCGCTAACCCCCTCTTCCCTCCACCTTGCTCTCCATCCTTCTTGCCCCACGGCGCCCGTGTGTCTCCCGTGCCATCAGGTGGTGGTGGTGCATCTGGTGGACGAGGGCGGCGGGCATGCGGGCATGGACGGCAAGATCAGCTCCACGCAGCTCAGGCAACGCGACAAGCAGCGCCTCAACGCACACTGATGGTGGGTGGCGCGTGGAGAAATGCGAGAGAGGCAGGGAGATGCGAGAGGGGCAGGGAGATGCGAGAGGGGCAGGGATGCGAGAGGGGCAGGGAGATGCGAGAGGGGCAGGGAGATGCGAGAGAAGCAGGGAGTGCGAGAGAGGCAAGCAGATCCCTCTCCTCCTTTATGTCTGCCCAACACACTCTCTCTCCTCACCCATCTCCCTTCCTCCCCATCCCCCCTGGCCCCCTCCCTCACTTGCCCTCCACACCCACCATGCAGCAACCCCTGTTGTACAGGTTCCGCCCTCACTTTCGTCCCTACTGGAGTGAAGCAGAGTCGATGCCACCTGCTGCTGTGTGCATCTGCTGTGGGCCCAAATTTGTACAGAGCAGACAGTGAGAGCGCGAGAGCAAGTGGAGGGCACAGGCAGAAGCTAGAGGAGTAGAGAGGAGGGCAGCACGGCACCACAGGTGTCCTTGTGGCTAGTGCTTTTGCCTGCAGTGCAGTGCGGGTTAGGCATGAGCAATGGGTGAACCCGTCCCAGCCCGTCCCAGCCCAAGCCCACCCAGGCTGGGTGCCGTGCCGGTCGGGTCGGGTCAACCTGACATCCGGTCAAGATTCTTGGGCGGCTGACCCGACCTGAGCTTATAGGGCCGGGTCACCTGTGACCCCAGGGTGGGTCGGTAGTCTGACGAATCGACAATCTCACCCACCGATTCGCGCGGTTTGGCAGATTTCGAGCGTCGATTTGCACGGGTCGGCAATTTCAGTGGCCCCCGGCAGTACGGGAGGAGGGTTTGGGGGCAAAGGGCAACTAGGGTAACCCTAATGGCTTAGAAATAACCAGATTGTTGGAAGCAAAAACCATCTCGACATTCACATTGCCTACTACCTCCCCATCAGTTGTCCGTCGACCACCCCCAACCGCATGCCAGCGTGCCTGCCTCCCATGTGTCCCCTGCCTGCCTCCCATGTGTCCCTGTCCGCTGGAACCCTTCCACTGCTTTCTTTCAGAAGAACTAGGCAAGAATGATGCATTGAATGGAAGAATTGGGTACAAGTAGCAAACCCTAGTTGGGGTTGTACCCCATACTGGCTACCCCACTACAGCCTACCAACATAATACAGTTTAACACACCCCCATAGGCAAAGTGGGGGAGAACAAAGGGTCACAAGACCAGTCCAGCAAAGCAAAGCAAAGCCCAGGGTGGATCACAACGTCACCACACTCCGAGCACAAGCAAAGGCCACAAGGCCAGTTCACATGCAGTGCTAGATATAGAACAGGACAAGCAGCAAGATATATATAAAGTACAGTACAAAGAAAGTCAAGCAGTAAGCAAATGAGGAAACGTGGACACAGCACCAAGGAAGTCAACAGCAGCAGCAGTAGCGTAGGAGGGAGCGAGGGGAGAGGGAGAACACCCCTCAAAGATGGGGGTGCGAGGAGCGCCACGAGCAGCACCGACAGCTACAATGCTCTTTTCGGCCGCTAGCAGCTGCTCCTCTAGGAGGGCGACTGTGAGCTCAGTGGGACAGCGAGCAAGGAAGTGGTCTCGAACTGAGCTGAGGGTGTCAGGGAGTCGGGTGACTATGAAGTGGAGTGTCCAGTACAGTGGAGGGGGGTTCTTAGCGCAGAACTCGGTGGGAAGGGCAGCACGCAGGCGAGCATCACTAGTGCGAAGGTGGGTGATAAGATCGGCGACTGTAGCAAAGGTGGACAGCTCAGGGAACAGGTACGGCAGCATGAGGCGGCTAAGCTCGGCTGTGGCAGGCGAGGAGTAGCGAGCAACGACAGCATCGTACAGGGCCTTAGCGGATTTGCAGTCGCCAAAATGCTCGAGCTCAGCTAGCGGGAGGTGACTGCGAATGGCTAGGCGAGCAGCTGCGTCACGAGTCTGCCAGTGGGAACGAACACTAAGCTCAGCTGTGGCAGGAGGGGCAGGTGCAGCACCAGACGCGTAATCATAGAGCGACACATGCTCCTTGCTATCGCTCAGAAGGAACAGCTGCAGGTCATCCAGCCAAGTGGCGAACTTCACAGGGCGGCCCTCAGCATCGAACGACAGCACGCGGATGGAAGCCATAGTGACAGTGCGACTGAGCAAAGGAAGCTGCCGCAGCGCTGCAGGTAGGTAGCTCGGCGGGAAGCGCGGCGGGCGGGCGACTCGGCGAGCGGGCAGTGCGGGGGGCGGGCTACGAAGCGGGCAGCGCGGCGGGCAGGCGGCGCTGCAGGCGGGAAGTGCGGCGGGCGGGCTGCGAAGCGGGCAGCGGGGCGGGCGGGCGACGCGGCGAGCGGGCAGCGCGGCGGGCGGGCTGCGAAGCGGGCAGCGGGCGGGCGGGCGACGCTGCAAGCGGGCAGCGGGCGGGCGGGCGACGCTGCGAGGGGCGCGCGAGGGCGCTAACGAGAGGCGCACGAGGGCGCTAACAAGGGCGCGCGAGGGCGCTAGCGAGGGCGCGCGAGGGCGCTAACGAGAGGCGCACGAGGGCGCTAACGAGGGCGCGCGAGGGCACTAACGAGGGCGCACGAGGGCACTAACGAGGGCGCACGAGGGCGCTAACGAGGGCGCACGAGGGCGCTACGAGGCTAGGGCACGGGGTAGCGTGGTAACCGCATGCGAGCGGTGGTGGGCCCTAAAAAAAAAACGGTCGGTAGGTCCTAGGGACCTCCTGCTCTGATACCATTTCAGAAGAACTAGGCAAGAATGATGCATTGAATGGAAGAATTGGGTACAAGTAGCAAACCCTAGTTGGGGTTGTACCCCATACTGGCTACCCCACTACAGCCTACCAACATAATACAGTTTAACACTTTCCTCATGAGCTCTATCCTCCACTGCTTTCCTCATGAGCTCTATCCTCCACTGCTTTCCTCATGAGCTCTATCCTCCACTGCTTTCCTCATGAGCTCTATCCTCCACTGCTTTCCTCATGAGCTCCACTGAGTCAAATCAGCCGCGCCAGGAGCAGCAGAGCTGCAGGCAGAAGGGGGTCTTAGCACACAGGAACACGAGAAGCACGGTGGAGATGATATGTGTGCATGCGCACGTGTTGTGTGGTGGGGCACACTGCGGTCGACCAAGATCACGGATGTGATGCGCATGCGGGCAACGCTGGGGCTGGAGCGTTGTGGGGATGACTGGGTTTATGGGGGGGAGGAGACGGAGGATGTAGGGGTGAGGGAAATGTGTGTATGCATGCATGAGCTGGCATGCCTCCTTCTGGGACCGTCTTTCTCTCGTGTATTCTCTCATGATCAAGATTCGAAACCGTCACGAAATTCTGATGTGATCCTTATGGCCTAGCTGGCTACCTTGCGTTGCAGTATTTCCATCTCAAATGGTGAAACCCATTCTTACGAAGGTGTGCACCAGGACGGGCCCAAGCCACAGTACAGATCAGGTATGGAACACGGTTTGTGATTCACAGCTACAATAGCAGTAGAACGTTGTTGCGCTTCCTTAGAACGTTGTTGCAGATTCACCTTAGAAGGTTCAGGTCAGACGACTCTTAAACCTAGAAAACATCATAAATACACAAATCCTGCCTATACAGATATGTGCAAGTTCACCAAATCAAGTTCGTGGTAACCGTGAATCCGAATTCCTCAAACTCCCTCCCAACGCCCTCGAACCTCCTCCAAACTCATCAAACCTCTCTCCACCCCTCTACGCGCCGGGGACGAAGTTCTGCGCGTACGCCCAGGCGTTGTTGGCGGTGGGGTCGGCGAGGTGGTCCGCGAGGTTCTCGAGGGGCCCCTTGCCCGTCACGATGGCCTGCACGAAGAACCCCAGCGCCGACACCTGCGCCAGCCGCCCGTTCTTCAGCTCCTTCACCTTCAGCTCCGCCGTCGCGTCCGGGTCGTCCGCCAGCCCCAACGGGTCGAACGCGCCGCCCGGGTAGATCGGATCCTCCACCTCCTGGAACCCCTCCAGACCGCCCACGCGGTAGCTCTCCACCGCGCCCAGCAGTACCACCTGGGAAACGACGCATCGGGTTACCACGTTACATAGTGAAGCGTCAGAATTAGATCTTCGCACAGATCTCGAAAATTTAAACGACGAGGAAAAGGAGCGGACTTGAAAGCAGGGTGTCGGAGGCAAAATGCGAAAATCGCGACGTATGGAGAACGCGACATCGTCAAGAAATAACGCAGAGCAAAGGAGACAAGTTGTCAAAAATAGCGGACCGTTTGACATACTAGATACATAACAGACGTATGCTATTTGGTATGGTTTTGGGATGACATTTTAGACCTACTAAATAGTAGAAATCTGCGTGGGTTTTTGGGAAGCTCAGTTTGTATAACATTTAGTAAGGCACAGAAGGCTAACGAATGTGTATCTAACGTATAGCTTCAGGGTAATGTTTGGTCTACAAACACCTAAGAACAACATACAGTTTCTACCCCTTATCCTTACCATTTTCATTATGTATGGTAGCCTTACTTTCCTTGTTCCGCTCCTAGCTAATTTTGACGTTCACACAGTATAAGCGCGACGTGGTTCTTGGAGTGCAAATATTTTATACATTAGCATTTACATACAGCCAGGACATACAAGTCCAACCAGTGGCAAACAGACGAACATGCACGAGACAGTGGCAGGATTCAGCGTATGTCCAACCAGTTATACAAGTCCAACACATCTGCCACAAGCATTCACACAAAGGGTTAGCACCAACTGTAATTTTGAAAATCGTACCTTGATGCTTTCATTAAAACGCCAGTAAGCCTGTATGTCGGGTAATAAATGGCACGCTGCGCAACCAACGAAGCCGCAATCGCAGTCGCCACAGTACCTGCAGGTGGCATGTTCACGAAAGGCAGTTAGTAGAACAAATAATATGAGACAATGGGTGAGGAAATGAAAAGAGAAAATGACTTACAATTACGGGGGGAGGAAGAAACTGGACGGGATTATCAGCTACGATGTTGATTCCTGCCGTCACGTTCCAATTCGAGTACGGCGCGCATGCGACATCGCGCGACAGCAAACGACAACATGCGACGATGTGGGAAAAAAACGGATCGACCAGTACGACGGAGGGCAGGTGGCGAGTGCAGGCGCCTATGCCAGAGCGAGTGGATTGCTGGTCAAAGGCAAGAAGTTAGCGGGACGAAGGCGGAAACAGAGTGGACGAGGGCGGAACGAGGGCGCAGCTGAATCATAGCCGCGCGAAACGCACCGCGGTCCGAGTGTGTCTAGTAGAGAAGACGTTCGTGCAGGCTGGCGCATTGCAGGACTAAGGAAACTTAAAAACTAGACTAAGAAACAGAGCATCTAGATGCAAAGTGAAGACAGGAGGGGGCTGTGGAAGTATCCAGAAATTGTGAAGGAATAAGTAGAAGTGAGGACGTAGCGGGGGTTATAGACAACAAGTTTGGGTAGGTGGTTGGGTGATTGTGTGGGGATTAGCAGTTCGAATGAACCCAATCTGTACAGGAAGCTGTTTGTGTGGCAGGTGATGTGACAGGTGGCAACAGATGGCAACATGTGGAGCGAGAGACGTGAAGTCGCGCGTTCTAAAAATTAAAAATGAAACTCATTTAGACCCAACAACAAAGCTGGTTAGCGTAGTGGTTAGTGTGTCGTGTGAATCTGGAGGTCAAGAGTTTGAGTCTCGCGAAGTGATGAGAACTCTTGAGACGGAGTTCACCAACTTCGTCGACGGGAAGGGCATCGTCCATGACCTGACATGCCCTTACATTTCGCAACAGAACGGCATGGCTGAGCGGGAGATGCGCACGGTCGTCGAGTCCGTGCGGACGATGCTGCTGCACATGGGGGTGCAGCACCACTGGTGGCACCTTGCTCTTCGACAGGCTGTCAATCTCACTTTAGGGAAACGCAATTCTGCACCTGGCAAGCATCGATCCCGTGACCTTCCGCATAAATACTGTTGTGAACGATTAATTTTATGAAGTACAAAAAAAAATTCAAAAGGCAAAGCAGTGTTATAGAAATGCTATACATAAAATGGGAATCTCACTAAAGCATACTGTTTGGTAGTGTTTTGGTAAGCAAAAGATCACACCCATTTCCCTACTAAACGAGTCCACCAGTTACGCCTATTAAAAGAGCGTTCGACATTTTTCCCTTGAAGGGAGATGGAAACGAGGAACGCACCTGGACGGCGAGCGTGGCGAGGATGCTCTGCGCGTGGATGAGCGCGGGGTTGCCCAGGTAGTCGAGCCCGCCCTCGGAGAAGATCTGCGCGCCCGCCTTGAACCACACCGCCTCCTGCAGCGGCACGCCGTTGCGCGCCAGCAGCTCGGGGAAGACGATGCCAAGCGCGCCGAGCATGGCCCAGCGCGAGTGAATCACCTCCAGCTCGCGGTTCTTGGCGAACGTCTCGGGGTCCGACGACAGCCCCGCCGTGTCCCACCCGTAGTCGCCGGGGAACTCGCCCTTCAGGTACGCGGGCGGCACGCTGAACGGGCCGAGGAACAGGCTGCGATCCGGGCCGTACCACTGGCTGAGGCCGTCAGCCTTGCCGGCGGCCTTGCGCATCGTCACGCGACACTCCACGTTGCGGACCGTAGCCGCGAGCTCCGCGCTCGATCCGACGAATACGGAAGCGGCGGATGCCGCGGTGGCGGAGGAGAGAGCAGCCATGATGCTGGCGGGAGACTGAAGCTGAAGCTGAAGATGGCCGCACAAGTGAGTGTGGAATGAGGTGGTTCGATGATTCTACGTCTGTTGGGAGGAATTTATGTGGGGAGACCGGGCCGGGACTCGAATTCTAGAGCAATGCTCCATGTTCGAGTGTGAAATCGAGGCGCGGCTGCTGTGCGATTCGGGATTGGGAAAATGCGAAGCTTCTGTTGTTTAGGCGATTCACGAATTCTGGATCACTGAATCAGAGTGCACCACGTCAGCTCGGGTCTGTGCATCACATGCTTGTACTCGCGACGCGAATGCTTCGAACTGGCACTGGTGCATGCGGTATCCAGCGAACTTGGTCCAGCGAATTCAACGTTGTCCAAGTTGAGAATTCGTGCTTCGATACAGGGTCCCTCGATGATTCTGCTGGTTGGAACGAGAACTTATGAAGTTGTAACTGTTTAGCAACGATTTGTTTAGAACAAGAACCTAGTAGGCCGAAGTAGGTTTCTCGTCTCGTGCCGCCATGGCTGCCCTAAATTAGTGGCCCCCCTAAAAATAGGAGGTCGAGTTAGGTCGTGTAGCGACGGGGGAGAATCACTTTCGTTACACAGGAAGTAACAGTGCAGGCGAAGTTCAAATCCGCTGTAGTTCGCATTTATGGTCGAGATAGTTTCGGCAGTTTACAGCCTGCTATCCCGCTGCGCTCCTATTTCAACTTGCTTTTACGTTTTCTTTTCTAATCAACTGAGTCGCCAGCCAGTTAACTCGCACCATGGCGGAGGTTAAAGTATCAGAGAGTAAAGACCTAACGCGCGTCGAGCGAATCGGCGCGCACACGCACATTCGCGGGCTGGGGCTAGACGACCCGTTGGAAGCACGAGGCGTGTCGCAAGGCATGGTCGGGCAGGAAAGGCTCGTCGGGCAGCTTGAATTATCCTGGCGATGATCAAGGAAAAATCGCAGACCAGGGAATTTTGTTAGCCGGGCAGCCCGAATCCGGGAAAACGGCGATCACGATGGGGATGGCGAAAGCTCTCGGCGAGGAGACGCCTTTCGCGATGATGGCGGTCAGCGAGATATTTTCTCTCGAGATGTCAAAAGTCCAAAGCGCTCACTCAAGTGCGTGCTGACCCGAGGCGGACTTTGCAGGGGATAGGGGGGACCAAAGGGACGGGGGGAACGGGAAAGGAGTGAGTTGTCGAGGAGATGGGGAAGCGGAGACTTTTGGGGGAAAGGTGTGGGGGTAAGGGAGAAGTGAAGCAGAAGAGGAAGTGGGTGGAGGGTTTGGCGGACAGGGTTTCGGGTAGGGGCTGAGTACGAAAGAGCCCTGCGATCGCTTCTGCCTTTAACGAGGATGAGACCCTCGCGATCTGGTCTCTCCGCATCCCCCTCGCTGTCTGATGCGCGTCTCCCCACAAGGATCAACAAGGTTTGGGGGGTGGACTAGGAATGAGGTGGATCAGCCTCTAACGAGGATGAGTTCCTTGCTGTCTTGGTCTCCTCGTGTCCTCCGTGCTGTCTGATGCGAATCAGACTCTACCAATGCCATCTTCCTCCTAAACCCCCTCCCTCCCCTTCGCAGCCTCTCTCCCCAAACCCTCCCTTAACCCTGAATTAATCTCTGTCGTCCCTGAGCCGGAGAGGAGATGGAGGTGATCCAAGGGGAGGTGGCGGGGGTTCAAACAGGCTCACAGTCCATCCTTCGTTCCCCCCACCATGCTTGCACCTTTCCTCCCTCTCATTCTCAGGTCCGCCCATCCCTCCCCCAACCCAGGCACTGCGCAAGGCGATAGGCGTGCGGAGGAGAGGGAAATTATCCAAGGGGAGGTGGTGGTGATTCAAATCGACTGACAGCCCGTCTCCCATTCCCCTCACCCTTACTTCCCTCTTTCCTCCCATCCTCCCCCCAACGCAGGCGTTTCGCAAAGCAATCGGCATGCGGATCAGAGGGAACCGAAATCACCCAAGAGGAGGTGGTGGAAATCCAAGCTGACCGCCCCGCCACTGCCTGTGCGCTCTCCCTCCACTTCCTACGCTCAATTTCTTTCCGCCTCCCTCCCCTCCCCCCCCCCCTTCCCTCCAGCACTGGCGCTCGCTCCCAGGGCACGCGTGCACTGACCACCTAGGCGCCATCGCCTCCCTTCGCCGTGCCCTCGCTCTCTGCCACGCCTCACTCACTACCCGCAGGTCACAACCAGGTCAGTCTCAGGTGAGTCTCGGGTGATTCTCAGGAAGGGTTTCGCAAGTACCTAAATTGAGTCAAAGCGGTCTACAGAATGGAGCCAGTTCTCGAGTCGAACCAAGTGGGTTCAACCAACGCTGAGGTGAGGTGAGGTGAGGTGAGGTGAGGTGAGGTGAGGTGCGCCAAAGTGGCATCTCCTGTGGGTGCTTCTCACCCAAGTCTACCAAACGTCCTGGAGTTGTCCGTGCCAAACCTCTGTTGCTTCGCCGCCGCTCGGCTCGGCTCGGCTCGGCTCGGCTCGGCTCGGCCCGGCTCGGCTCGGCACCCGAAGCCAAACGAACCAAATCAAACGGTTCCACCCGTTCCTGAGCAGGTTTTGAGTCGAAGCTTTTATGCTTTCTTAGAATTTGCAGCTTAGTACTTGGCTCAAAATTAGTCTCAGGCCAATCTCAGGTGTTTCGGCCGTGTTCAGAGTTGACGCACGGGTTGCTGAATACCCTAAACCCTAATTTTCCTATGCCTGATTTTCCGCTTACATGCGCGGCACTGTTTGCAGGTAACATGCGGGCTGCTGAGTGCACTCCTCCAGGCCTGGCGGGGCTTGGTGGGGCTGGGGGGGGACTGGGGGGGCCCTGGGCGCGGCTGGGCGGGACAGGGCAGGGCGGCGGGGTTGCATTGGGTGAGGCTGGGCCGGTGGGTGCCCCGTGGCGGTGTTTTGAGGGTGGACTGGCAGAGGGAGGAGGAGGTGCGTTCCGAGTGAGCCAGGGGTAGTAGACTCGGCCACTTGATGCGTGCGTGTGAGTCACTGGTGGGTGGGTGAGGGGAGTCTGTGCACGGCTGTTGTGTGCTCCGTGGCAGTTTCTGAGGGCGGACGAGCAGAGGGAGTGGGAGGAGGTGCGTTGCGAGTGAGTGAGGTTTAGTGGGCCGGGCTGTTCTGTTTGATGCGTGTGACACACTGGTGGGTCACAGGTGCCGCGCGGCTGGGTGGGGTTGTTGGGTGCCCCGAGGCAGTGTTGGAGGAGTGACGAGCAGAGCGAGGAGGAGGTGCGTTTCGAATGAGGGGTAGTGGGCTGGGCTGTTTGATGCGTGTGAGTCACTGGTGGGTGGGTCTTTGAGGCGCCTCAAAAACTGGTGGGTGGGTCTCGGGTGACGCAAGGCTGTGCAGGGCTGCTGGCTGCCTCGTGGTGGTTTTGTTTTCTTTATCGAGGCGTGGCAGAGGGCAAAGGAGGCGCGTTGTGAGAGGCACGTGGGTTGATTATGGCCACCAGCAGGTCACCAATAGCGAGGCTGCTGGGTGCCCCCGTGGCGGTGGTTGAGGATGGACGGGCAGAGGGAGAAGGAGATGCGTTGTGAGTGAGTGACGGGCAGTGGGCTGGGCCGTTTGATACCTCTGCTGTGAGTCACTTGCAATGCACGGCTGAGGCAAGGCTGCTCAAGCCTGCTGGGTGCCTCGTGGCAGTTTTCTTCCTTCAGGACGAGCAAAAGGTGAAGGGGGAGCGTGGCGAGGGAACCGGCTTGGTTATGGGTGAGCACGGCAGTAGTAGCAGAGGTTCCTCCTTTCCCCACCCCTCCCCCTCTCTCCTTGCTCTGCTCCGCACCTGCTTCTCTTACACCCACGTATGACCCACAGATCTGCGCCCACACATAATCCACCCACGTCTGCCACACATACTCGCCCCACATCTGCCCCGCGTCTGCTTCGCGTCTGCCCCACTCCACGGGCTCGGCCCCCACAGCACTATTGACTCCCTTTCCCCATACGCTCTTTCTCCCCCACACCCTCTTTCGCACCTCTCTCAGCTTTTCGCTGACCTCGCCCACTGCAGCTTTTCGTGTTCTGGTATTGGCGTCACTGTGAACCGCGGAAGTCAGAGGCAGAGCGAGTGGAAAAACAGGAGCGCAAATTCCGGAGGCTGATCATGCGAGCGAAGAGAAAGGATGGATCTTCAGCTACCACTAATGGCTGCTCGGCGACCGCAGGTTCCCCAAAATTCTGATAAGTCACGCGATGTTTGCGAAATCAGCGATTGTGTGGAAGCGCAACAGGAGGTGGACGGGAAAAGGAAAAGAGGGAGAAGGAGCTTCCGAGGCAGCAGCCGCTGTGGCTGGCAGGCGACACGACAAGGGCGAGTGGGAGGGAGGGCGAGAGGTGGGATGAAGGGAGGCGATGGGGCTGGCGGAGCCAAGGGAGGAAGCCTTGGAAGGGAAGGGAGGGCAGCTGACGATGGGAGGGGCAGGTTGGAAGGGCCAGATATGCCAAGGAGAGAGCCTGTGAGAGGTGGGCATGTGCGTGGTGTCGGTGAGGGGTCTCTCTCTGTGGGGTAGGGCGTGTGTGAGAGTCACTCGAAAACAGTGAAAGGGGGGCGAAGGGGGGGACTGGTGGAATGGGGGTTGATGGGGGGTGAAAGTGGGTTTGAAGGGACGGTGAAGGATGTGTGGGTTGGTACTGATGGGTGGCAATGGCAAGGGCACGGGGGCGGCTGACAACCAGGATATTGCCAAGGTTTGAGTGGGCGAGGGGCGAGGGAGATGCGTTTAGGAGTTACTGGCGTCACTCGCCGACAAGGGTGAGAGGGGGCAGTGGAATAGCTGGATGCCGCGCAGGTGGGATTGTTGGAGAGCTGGTGATTAGCCGATGAGGAATGGGTTAGAGTGGCTTGGAATGGCTGTGAGGGTGAGTGGATGGAGGTGATGGGCAGGCGAGGTGAGTTGAGAAGGTGGTTGCAGCCAAGGTGAGACTCATTCCCCCATGCCCCTTCAACTACCTCTGCTCCACTCTCCCGCAATTCCTGATATCCTCTTCCCTCCCAGCCCACATTCACATCCATCCTCCATCCCATCCATTCAGCTGCGCATTTGTGTATCCCACTCCACACCCCATTCTGACCCCTGACATCTGCCCCTACCACACCTGCACATTACTTTCCAAAGCACCACCCCTTCCTCTCCCATTTCCCATTCCCCTAACTTCTTTCCCCACCACCTTCCCGGCCCAGCTCCCAACCTACTTCTCCCACGCAGATTCCTTCCCGTTCAACGCAGTTTCCCACATCCATCCTCCCTGCACCCGTCTCACCAACACACTGCACCCTCCTTTCCCCACCCCCACTCCCTGGCCCCTCTCCCCTCTCCCTCGCAAGCGCGTTTCCTTCCGCCCCACAGGTTAGCGCGCCTCCACCACTGTTCTCCTTCTCCTCCTTTCATCCCGTCCCCCTCCCCTCCGGCTCTGCACCGCTCCTGCTTCTCCTGCACCCACATCTGCCCCACTGCACTGCACTGCACTGCACTGCACTGCACTGCACTGCACGGCCCCCGACAGTGTGGCCGCACTGTTCGCTATGGCCCCATCCCCTCCCCTCTTCTCGCCATAACCCCCCACCTTCCCAACTCCCCCCCCCCCCCAACCCCCCGTCCCACCTTCTGCCTGAAAATTTTCTGCTCCTACGGTGGTGTGGCGGTGCACGGCCCAACTCCCTTCTCTCCCCTTCCCACCTCGCCCAACCCTTCCCCCCTCGCGCCACCACCTCCGCACCGCACCTGATTGCCCTGCACTGATGTCTGGCCCGTGGATTCCCGTCCCTGCAACACGAGCGCACTGTTCACGGGGAACCTGCGGGCTGCTGCTGCTGCGCACTCTAATGATGCTGCTGCTGCGCACTCTAATGATGCTGCTGCTGCGCACTCTAATGATGCTGCTGCTGCGCACTCTAATGATGCTGCTGCTGCGCACTCTAATGATGCTGCTGCTGCGCACTCTAATGATGCTGCTGCTGCGCACTCTAATGATGCTGCTGCAGCGGGCACAGGGTTTGTGGATATGATAGTTTCTGCTGCAGCAACAGATGTGAAAGGCTTAGCTGGGGCAACGCAAGTGGTGGCAGGAGAGGTTGCTGCAAGTCATGCTGCTGCAACAGCAGAGACTTGCCAGTGGATGTGACGGGGGCATCAGAGACTTGCCAGTGGATGCCACGGGGGGAAGCAAATGAGACTTGGCTGGCTGGGACGGTTGGGGGAGCAGATGGGAAGGCAGCGGTAGGAGGACGAAGAGCATGATTCATGGGCTGAACGTTGAAAATGGTGAAGGGCAGGGCACTAAAGAGGACGAGGGGGAGAGAAAAGGATGGGGGGATGCAGAGGAATGTGGGGAAAAAGAGGTGGAGGGGGCAGGGGAGGAGCTGGGGAAAGGGTATGCAGTTGCATGTTGCTCATGATCTCATACGCTCAGAAGGGTGGTAGTTTTTTTTTATAGGGGAGCTGGGGATGAGAGGAGATAGAGAAAATCGATAGAAGGGGATGGAAATGGCAAGGGGGAGAGGGGTGTTCGCACAGGAGAGGGGACGGATGTAGGAAAATAGTTTGCGCGGGGGCAGAAAAATTGCAGTGGACGGAGGGGTCAGGTGGGGAGAGATGCGGGTGAGGAGACACGTGATACTGCAGTGCGGGTGAATAAGCGCGAACGTGGTTTGTTCGAAAATCAAATCTTGCCTGTAACCCCCCGTATATAAGACCCCCCCCAGTTGTAGACCCCCGGGTCTATAATACGGACCCGGGTACTCTATTCGAGTACATCTGAGTTATACCCCCCTAAACGGCTCCTGAGTTATGAAAATGCAAGTGAAAATGGTCATATTCCATGTTGATTTAGAGAAATCACACCTATGAACGCACATGCATGTCAAATTATATAGGGGTTATACATTTGTAGGCTGTAGTGGGTTAGCACTAGGGGGTACAGTATTTTTCTCGACATTCTTCTTGTACCCCTCCTTGACCTAATTCCATCATTCCTCTCTCGTCCACATGGTATAGAGCGGGTTCCCTAGTGGGACCGTTTCTTCCTAGGGCCCACCACAAGAACCTTTTTTTTTAGCTGCCCGAAGCGCCTTTGCGCCCTGCCCGTAAAGTTTCGGCCCCTTAGTGGCCTTACCCCGCCCCTTCGCGGCGGCCCCTCGCGGCCCTCCCTCTCACGGCCCCCTTCGCGGCTCGTCGCGGCCCTTTCGCGGCCCGTCACGGCCCCTTCGCGGCCCGTCGCGGCCCCTTCCCAGCCCGTCGCGGCCCTTCGCGGCCCCTCGCGGCCTTCTTCGCGGCCCTGCGCGGCCCCCTCCACGGCCCCTTCGCGGCCTCACGCGGCCCTCTCACGGCCCCTCACCGCCCTTTCCCGGTCCTTCGCGGCCCCTTTGCGGCCCCCCTTCGTGGCCTCCTCCCGGCCCTTCGCGGCCCCTTCTTGGCCCCTGGAACAGCCGCCCCTGGCCTCTGCAGCAGCCGCCCCTGGCCCCTGGAACATCTGCCCCTGCAGCAGCCGCCCCTGGCCCCTGGAACAGCCGCCCCTGCAGCAGCCGCCCCTGGCCCCTGGAACAGCCGCCCCTGCAGCAGCCGCCCCTGGCCTTTGGAGCAGCCGCCCCTGCAGCTGCCGCCCTTGGCCCCGGAAGCAGCCGCCCCTGCAGCAGCCGCCCCTCGCCCCTGCAGCAGCCGCCTCTGCAGCTGCCACGGAGCCCTCGCCCCGCAGTGGTAGCGGCCTCGCCGTTGCCGCCGTCGTACGCCTGCCCTTCTCGCCCCTAGTGAGCACTGCCCTGCTGCTGCTACTGCTAGCCTGCTGTTGCTGTCATGGCTACTCCCGCTGTTCTTACCTTCGATGCTGAGGGTCGTGCGATCGACTTTGAGGTCTGGCTTGATGATCTGCAGCTTTTTCTGCAGTGTGATAGCAAAGACAATCTCTCACTGTTCGATCTCACGTCTGGTGCCTCTACTGCCCCTGCTGCCGATGCTGACAGTACTACTCGCTCGCGCTGGAACACGCGCGATGCTGCTGCCCGTCTTGCTGTGCGTAGTCACCTGCCGTCTGCTGAGCGTGCGCACTTTACTCAGTATAAGACTGCTAAGACCCTGTACGACGCTGTCGTTGCGCGCTACTCCTCCCCTGCCTCTGCTGCCCTTAGTCGCCTCATGCTTCCGTACCTTTTCACTGACCTTGCTGCCTTTGCTACAGTCGCTGACCTCATTACGCACCTCCGCACTAGTGACACCCGCTACCGTGCTGCGCTTCCTGCTGAGTTCCGCGCCCAGACCCCCCCCCCCCCCCCATGTACATCACCCTCTACTACCTAGTCACCCGGCTCCCTGACTCCCTTCGCTCGGTCAGGGATCACTTCCTTGCTGTCTGCCCTACCACTCTCACCGTTGACCTCCTCGAGAAGGAGCTCCTTGCAGCTGAGCAGAGCATAGTCGCTGTAGGAGCCTCTCGAGGTGACCCTCGTACCCCTTTCTTTGAGGGGTGCTCCCCCGTTCCCCTTTTGCCCTCTGTTGCCTCTGCTGCTGCTGTCGACCTCCTTGGCACTGAGTCGGTCGGCGCTGCGTCTGCCCCTAGCGGGAGGCGCCGCAGCGGCAAGGGTAAGGGGGGCAAGGGAGCTGGAGGAGCTAGCGGGGGTAGTGGTGGTGGCGGTGGAGGCGGCGGAGGGGGTGGGGGTGGAGGTGGGAGTGGTGGCGGAGGTGGGGGCTCTGGTGGCAGCGGTGGAGGCGGAGGCAGCGGCGGCGGCGGCGGTGGGAGTGGAGGAGGTGGCGGTGGCAGCAGTGGTGGCGGTGGCAGCAGTGGCGGCGGTGGCGGCGGTGGCGGCGGTGGCGGTGGCGCTGGTCGGGGTGGCTCCGCGCAGCGAGGAGGCTTCGGTGGTGGCCAGCGTCAGCAGCAGCAGCGCTCTCGTGAGGCCCCGCCACCCCAGCAGCTTCACCAGTGGTACGCTGGGCGTCAGCGGCCTGGGGGTGCTGGTCCCTGTACGTACGTCCTCCGTACTGGTGACCGCACTGGGGAGCCGTGTGGCGGCCCGCACACCACTCAGCGCTGCTTCGGCCGCCTGACAGATGCCTGGCGTCTCCGGTTCCCTGACGCCACTGAGCTCCCTCGCTGGCATGATCTGCTTAGGTCGGGAGTTGCTATCTTTGATCTTGACTATGATGCTATCCTTGCTGCCATGTATGTTATGTCTACTAGTGATGACGGTGACTGTTACCTGAGTGTTCCGCCCGACCCGGGCGGTGCAGCTGCTGCTCTAGGTGCCAGTGAGTCTGCTGCTCCAGGTGCTAGTGAGTCTGCTGCCCCAGGTGCTGGTGAGTCTGCTCTCTCAGGTACCACGTCTGCTCAGGCGTCGCACACTTTCACCCTTGACTCGGGTGCTTCCCGCTCCTTCTTTCGAGACCGCACCACTCTCACGCCGCTCAGTCGGCCGGTTGCGGTCTCCCTGGCAGACCCCTCTGGGGGTCCTGTTCTTGCCCACTACTCCACTGTTCTACCGTGTCCAGCGGTCCCGTCTGGCTCCCTGTCGGGTCTTTACCTCCCCTCGTTCTCTACGAACTTGGTAGCGGGTGCTGACCTACAGGATGGGGGGGTTGACCAGTTCACCCCTGCGCGTCAGCGGGTGACCCACTGCACGTGTGCAGACACGGGCCGACACTTGGCCACGTTTACCCGTCGGCCGGGGTCGAGCTTGTACACCCTGACTACCGAGTCTCCTCCGGTTGCTGTGCCTGGTCAGGTAGCTGCGTCGGGTCAGGTGTTTGCTGCAGCGTCTCGGTCTGGTCCTGAGTCTGCCCCCTGCTCGTGTCGCCTCCTGTCCCACCAGACTCTTCTCTGGCACCACCGTCTTGGTCACCCCTCCCTGCCTCGTCTCCGAGGCATGGCCTCTCGTGTCCTTGTCTCTGGTCTCCCCCGGTCTCTCCCTCCCCTCCCTCCGGGGCCTGCCCCTACCTGCGTTCCCTGCGTCGAGGGGCGGCAGCGCGCCGCTCCTCACTCCTCCGAGTTTCCGCCGACAGAGGCTCCGCTGCAGACTCTTCACATGGACGTGTGGGGCCCAGCCCCCGTCCGTGGACAGGGTCACGAGCGCTACTTCCTGCTGGTGGTTGACGACTACTCGCGTTACACCACAGTCTTCCCCTTGCGCCGCAAGGATGAGGTCACTGAGGTGTTGATCGACTGGATCCGCGCTGCTCGTCTCCAGCTCAGGAAGAGTTTCGGCTCGGACTTTCCTGTTCTGCGTCTGCACTCCGACAGAGGTGGAGAGTTTTCCTCCGGCCCTCTGCGAGCCTTCTGTCGTGCGAGGGGCATCCGCCAGACGTTCACGCTTCCGGCCTCTCCACAGCAAAATGGGATTGCTGAGCGCCGCATTGGCATGGTCATGGATGTCGCTCGTACGTCCATGATCCATGCGGCTGCTCCCCATTTTCTGTGGCCGTTTGCGGTTCAGTATGCAGCGCATCAGATCAACCTTCAGCCCCGGGTCTCCATGCCGGAGACCTCCCCCACTCTGCGGTGGACGGGGAAGGTTGGCGATGCGTCTGCGTTCCGTGTCTGGGGATCTCGGGCTTTTGTCCGAGACTTGTCTGCGGACAAGCTGTCCTCCTGTGCTGTTCCCTGCGTCTTCCTTCCCCCCTGACGCGCCTGGTTGGCAGTTTTACCACCCCACCTCGCGCCGTGTATTGTCCTCTCAGGACGTCACGTTTGACGAGTCGGTTCCGTACTACCGTCTCTTACCCTACCGCGCTGTCCCCCTCCCCCCCCCGCCGCTTTTCCTTGCGCCAGGTCCCCCCCCGGTAGACCCCCTCCCCCCTCAGGGTCCTGCTCCTTCAGGAGTGTCTCAGGTAGGCCCTCCCCCCTTGGCTGAGCCTTTGGAGGTCACTTCCGACACCTCTGGCTCACCTGAGGGGGGTGACGTTGCTGCTGACGCCCCCGCGGCCAACCGCCGCACACCACGCTTGGAGACCCCTCCGGGGTTCCCTCCGCGACCTTCTTCACCGCCTCTGCAGCCGGTTACTGTTGACTCTGGTGTTGCTGGGGGTGGTGCTCCTGGGGGTGCGGAGTCTGGGGGTGCTGAGCCTGCGCGTGAGGAGACTGGAGGTCCTGCGCCTGGGAGTGCTGTGTCTGGGGGTGCTCCGCCTGTGTGTGCGGAGTCTGGGGGTGCTGAGTCTGGAGGTGAGACGCTTGAGGGTACTGGGACTGCTGGTGCGCGGCCTACTTGGAGTGGCCGCCTTCGTCCGCGTGTGCCTCTCACCCCGCAGCAGCTGCACGACTGGTACGGTCGCCGTCAGGGTCGCGCTGCTGGAGCCCGGGGCTCGTCTACTGGAGGTGCTGGAGTCGCTGGTCCCGAAGGTGCTCACACTGGAGGTACTGGAGCTGCTGGGGCTGGGGGTGCTGCGTCTGGGGGTGCCGCTGCTGGAGACACTGAGGCTGGAGACCTTGGGACTGGAGGTGCTGGTTCTGGGGGTGCTACTGCGGGAGACACTGCGGTTGGAGACCCTGGGGCTGGAGGTGCCGGTTCTGGGGGTGCTGCTACTGGTGACGCTGAGTCTGGAGGTGCTGGCGCTGGAGGTACCGGTTCTGCGGCTGGAGCTTCTGGAGCTGCTAGAGGTGCTGGAGCTGCTGGAGGTGCTGGAGCTGCTGGAGGCGCTGGAGCTGCTGGAGGTGCTGGAGCTGCTGGTGCTGGTGCAGCTGCGCCGACACGACTGTTCTTCGCTCCGCCGTCTCCGTCGTCTCTGCCGCCGCCTGACTCTGCTCTTCGTCAGGTTGTTACTCTCCCTCGTCTACTGGTCTTCCGTTACAGACTGGCTCACCGCTGCCTGCTCCCTCTCCTTACACTGAGCAGACAGGTAGTCCTGCTGAGCGTCGTGAGCCTGCGTCACGTCCTGTCTCGCCTGTTCGTTCTGGTTGTACCGGTAAGCGTGTTCCTCGTTCGCGTCAGCCGGCTGTCCCCAGCGCACACCTTGTTGTCCGTCGTCCTTCCTCTACTCCGTAGCCTGTTCCTCTGCCATCTCCCCCTGCGTCCTCTCTGCCTGCCGTTCCGGACCCTGAGTCTGACCGGTTTCGTGCTGAGCACCCTACTGTCACGCGTCTGTTAGCCACTGTTGTCACTGACCCGTCGTTTGAGTCTACGGCTGCGTCTGCCTTGGTCGCTGAGCTTGTTGACTTTGCTGCTGCCTGTCGTCTAGACTACGCCGCTAGACTTGTTGCTGAGTCTGAGTCTGTCTGTCCTCCGTCCGTCGGGGGTGAGTGTGCTCTTAGCACGGACGTCCTTGAGGACAGGCAGGAGGAGTTCCAGTGTCTTGCTGCTGCTTTACCTCATCTCGTGGCCATGCTGCTTGCCCCTAAGGGAGACCCGGATGCACTTGACATCCCGACTCCGCGCTCTTACGCGGAGGCGATAGAGGGTCCCTACTCCTCTCAGTGGCAGACAGCCATGGACGCAGAGATGGCTTCCTGGAAGTCCACAGGCACCTACGTTGACGAGGTTCCCCCACCTGGGGCGAACATCGTCAGTGGCATGTGGATTTTCAGGGTGAAGCGGCCGCCGGGTTCTCCGCCTGTCTTCAAGGCGCGTTACGTGGCTCGAGGCTTCAGTCAGCGGCAGGGAGTTGACTGCTTCAGACCTTCTCTCCCACCCCGAAGATGACCACTCTTCGGGTGCTGCTGCACGTTGCCGCTCACCGTGACTACGAGCTTCACTCGCTTGACTTCAGCACAGCTTTCCTACAGGGCAGCCTGCACGAGGAGATCTGGCTGCGCCGCCCACCTGGCTTCACTGGGTCGTTTCCTCCTGGTACCCAGTGGAGCCTCCGGCGGCCAGTCTACGGTCTCCGCCAGGCGCCCCGTGAGTGGCACGACACACTGAGGACTACGCTTGCGGCTCTTGGGTTTGCTCCTTCTACAGCCGACCCGTCGCTGTTTCTACGCACCGACACCACTTTGCCGCCTTTCTACATCCTCGTGTACGTCGACGACTTGGTCTTCGCTACAGCTGACACTGCTGGACTCTCCCACGTGAAGTCACCGATGCCATCTGTCCGGCGTCGACTTCGTCACC
Source organism: Closterium sp. Yama58-4 (assembly GCA_947470075.1). Lineage (NCBI taxonomy): Eukaryota > Viridiplantae > Streptophyta > Zygnematophyceae > Desmidiales > Closteriaceae > Closterium > Closterium sp. Yama58-4. Next base: position 88,209 of record CANIUD010000890.1, on the reverse strand, counting down.
GATGCAATCGTCCGCAGAGCCACCAATTCGGTCAACATCGACGCCAGCTTCGTCGAGCAGGGTTGAAGGTTGGTGCAGAGGACGCGGCCGGTGTAGCGTGCTCGACCAAGCACCTCCCTGGTCGTGGTGACGAGCAGCATTCCGTCGACGTCGTCTTGGATCTTCACACCGCTGGCATTCAGTTGGCCAGCTGACAGCAGGTTCGCCTGCACGCCCGGGACGTAGAGCACGTCGGGGATGAGGACCTGCTTCCCGGCCTCCCCTTGCACACACCTGCGACACGCTGAATGTTCGGCACACGACAAAATAGAAACCGCGCACGAGACACAAACGACAACGTGGCCTCCGACTAGCGATAACTCGCTATTGACTCGACACACACATTCAACATCATGACATATTATTCACACACTATTATAAGCATGAAATATATATATTATCTCATGCCCTCATACCATTCCATGCACACACGCATGCACGCATACGGACAACAAGCCGAGTGCAAACTATAGGGTTCCAACTTCATTCCATGGAAGAAAAGGATCTGCTACATCTTCAACGTCCTTGGGCTGATCCCAAGGTTGTTTCGCGTCATTCAATTTCCTCTTCCACAACCAGCAGTAGAGAGGTTACCGAAGGCAACAGCGCTGCAGCCCTAAAACAGCCCATTCGATTGCTTCGTTGCCGGATGAAGAAAAAGAGGAGCATGCTTACTATCTTCTTATGCTGGGCATCCATCCTCAACTATCCCTCACTCTTGCTCAAGCCAACACGACAAAGGATATGTGGGGATGCATCATAGCGCGGTTCGACTTCATGGGCAACCATGCACAATTGGCTCTTCTCCGGGATCTTATCACTACACGGATGGACCCAACAACAAGCCTTCACTCCTACTTCGATCGAGTTGGAAACTTCACACACCAACAAAAATCTGCCAGCTTCGAGTTACCATCATGGGTGGTGGTAATCTGCATCATCCTCTACCTTCCGGACTTGTTCAAGACTCTTACTGAAACTATTTTCTCCGTGAAAGAAATCAAGTCCATTACGGTTGACTACCTATAGTCATACCTACTTGATACCGATTGGGAGCATTCACAATCTGGTACAAGCCGCAACATGGAGGGTGCATACAATCTTAATTCCCAGTCCTCCCAACCTCTTCGCTCTGATTCCCGCCAGTCGCCTACCTGTCGTTACTGCAAGAAAACTGGTCACGTCATTGACGAATGCTTCAAGTTGAAGAAGAAGAAAGGGCCCGAGGAAAGCTCTAGACATGAGATATCCATCATCCAGCCTTTGGTGCATGTCTCCACAAGCTCCTATGCTGAAATGACTCCGACCCCCACACCACCTCCTGCCCCATCAGCCCCTTATTCCGTACCTGATTCCTGGTACGTTGACATTGCTGTCAGCACTAGCCAACATACCATCTTCCCCACACGGACTCCTCTTGTCGCTACTGTCTTCATCTTCATCCTCCTCCTCCTCCTCCTCCTCCTCCTCCTCCTCCTCCTCCTCCTCCTCCTCCTCCTCCTCCTCCTCCTCTTCCTCCTCTTTGCTTATGGGGCTCCCTATGCATCGGCATTCCCAGCCTCTTCATCCAACATGGTCCGGACTTCGTCCTGGCTGGTGGACAGCGGCGCATCCTCCTAGATCTGCTCAGATTGCTCGTTGTTTTCGTCTCTCCAGAAGCCAAACGATGATATTCTTCTTCGTTTTGGTGGTGGAGAGACTTAGAAGGTCTTGGGAGTCACCACGGTGGTGGCTACTCCTCGTTCACACGCGTCGGAAACCACCATTCAGTTGGACAACGTTCTACTTCTCCCTTCATCAGTTCACAACCTGCTCTCTGCTGGGCGCGCTGTTCTTACAGGTGATGAAGCTCCTGTTGGCGAGGGTTATACTCGCAACAACCTGTTTTGTCTTCAACTGCATCATGGGAGCAGTGTTGCTCCTTCTATCACGCCTACGGCAAGTCCAGTCTCCACCACCACCTCCTCGTACCTCTGGCATCGCCGTTTTGGGCATCTCAATATGCAGGATTTGTCAACACTTCATCGGCAGCAGCTGGTCACCGGTCTTAACCTCTCCTTCACCTCGATTCCCCACTGCATGTCGTGCTATCGTGGGAAACAAACACGTCAACCGTTTGGCGTGTCCCATTCTCGCACCACAGCACCACTCCAACTCATTCACTCAGATATTGCTAAGCTGTTTTCATATGGAACTACCATTGGCGGCTCTCACTACCTTCTCACCTTCATTGACGACTACTTCTGCCACATTACAGTGTATCTCCTACGCCACCGTTTGGAGGCACTTTCATGCTTCAAAGCTTACGTCACTCGGATGCACAACATGCAGTCCCCAAACACCATCAAAGCCTTTCGCTCCGACGGTGCCTTGGAGTTCACTTCCGAAGCCTTCACTCCATTCCTTACAGCTCATGGCATCGCTAGACACCGCTCTATGCCATACACACCTGAGCAAAATGGAGTATCTGAGCGCGCCAACAGGACTTTACTTGAGATGGTCCGTTCCATGCTTCATGACGCACACATGGACAAAGGCTGGTGGGATGAAGCCGCTCTTACTGCTGCCTATCTTCGAAATCATGCCATCAGTCGGGGTGGTTCAACTTCTAAGACTTCCATGGAACTATGGACTGGTTCGATTCACCCGTCTCGGTTTTCATTCCTTCCCAACGGCGTTCTAAGCTCGACGACCGCAGCACGACCAGCATCATGGTTGGCTATGGTCATCTTGATGGCACCAAAGCTTACCGCATCTATATCCTTTCTCAGCAACGTGTCATTCTTTCTCGTGATGTCACCTTCATAGAGCCCTGTTCGCCACCTTCCGATGACCCTCGAGACCCCCCATCGTCATCTCCACCCACATCATCCTCAATACCTCCTCCTCCACACCCTTCTTCCTTGGCCCCAACCTCCCCTCCCTCTCCTTCCCCCACCATACCCTCCTCCACCAACCCCCACCCACCATCCCCAAATCTGCCCGCACCAGCCACATCTTCTTCTCCTCCATTGTTTTCCAACCTTCCTCTGCCCTCAACGCCGCAAGACTTTCACTTTTCCATCCTTCTCTCCTCCCTCTTCGCCTCATCCTCCCCATTGCACGACTCGCTCCTCACCACCATCCTCTTCATCTCCTCACGATCCTTCCCTTTTCTCCTTGCTCAAGGTCTTACCATCTCCTCTAGAGCCCATTGACTTCATTCTTCCTCCTCTACGCCATACACACCTGAGCAAAATGGAGTATCTGAGCGCGCCAACAGGACTTTACTTGAGATGGTCCGTTCCATGCTTCATGACGCACACATGGACAAAGGCTGGTGGGATGAAGCCGCTCTTACTGCTGCCTATCTTCGAAATCATGCCATTAGTCGGGGTGGTTCAACTTCTAAGACTTCCATGGAACTATGGACTGGTTCGGTTCACCCGTCTCGGTTTTCATTCCTTCCCAACGGCGTTCTAAGCTCGAAGACTGCAGCACGACTGACATCATGGTTGGCTATGGTCATCTTGATGGCACCAAAGCTTACCGTATCTATATCCTATCTCAGCAACGTGTCATACTTTCTTGTGATGTCATCTTCATAGAGCCCTGTTCGCCACCTTCCGATGACCCTCGAGACCCCCCATCGTCATCTCCACCCACATCATCCTCAATACCTCCTCCTCCACCCACCTGCCTCTTCAACCCTGGGTTCCTCTCCTCCTCTTCCATCCGTTATTGTCCCTTCCCCTTCCCCACGCCTTACTCGTTCCAACTTTCAGCACTCTACTCTTTTCACTCGCCTCTTTCCATCCCAAGTTCTTGATCTTCTCGAGGATCGTTTTGAGGAGCTTTTCTCTATTCACCCTGTTTCTCCTCTCCCTCGACTTCATCAAACAGCTGCCTGGGGAGCTCCATGTCTTCAAAGCCTATTACTACGCCAAAGGCTTCACCCGACGTAAAGGCATTGACTACTTTGCCACTTACTCCCCTACTGCCCGTCTCTCTACGCGAGTGGCATGCTAAGCTCGCCTCCACTATTCACTCTCTTGGCTTCTCCACCACCTCTTACGATGCCAGTCTCCTCATTCGCACTTCCCTCCACATGCTTAACATTCTGGCCTGCGTCGATGACTTGGTGCTCCTTCCTGAAGATTGTAAGAATCTGGTTCAGGAAAGATAAAACTATTGAATAATGCACCTGGGTACAAGGCGAGGCTATATATAGGCTCGACACAAAGGCAGTAACCCTGGTGTTACTAGAAGGTTCCGCAGGTCGCGAAGCGTCCCGAACGGGTCCTTCCCGAATTCGGTAGAAGGCAATTCGGTGGCAACCGAAAAGCCTAGAATTCGGTGCACTCAACCTAGTTCGGTGCCTATAACTATAATAAATATAATAGAAGCAACAAACCTAGGAAATCTAGCAAAAGCAGGCAAAAAAAAATAAATCTAAGCTAGATAATGCATAATAAAGCAAAATCAAGCTAGTATATCATAGCAAAGCCGTCGTACTCTCACACGTCCCCCCCTCAAAGCTGGGTGGCGTGAGATACACCCTGCTTGACAAGATAATCCTTGAGAGCACGGCGTGCGTTGCCCATATCAGCTTCTGCAACCCAACTGTCCTCCGACGGGTCATATCTCTTCCAACGTATCAGGAATTTGAACGTGTTGCTGCGTCTGTGTCGATGAGCAAGAACTCGTTCCACCTCGTACTCTGGTTCGTTCTGTACGAGAACAGGTGGTGGTGGCGGTAGCTGTCGTCCTGTGAACTGCTGGTTGGGGTCCTTGTAGGGCTTCAGCAGCTGAATATGGAAAGCATTGTCAAGTTTCCATATAGAAGGTAAGCGCAAGCGGAATGTAACTGGTGTCACCATCGCTTCAACGCGAAAGGGGCCACAAAAGCGAGGCCGGAGCTTGGACGGAATGTGGGATAAGTCCAAGTTGCGTGTGTCGAGAAGCACCTGATCTCCGACTGCTACTGAGTGATCTCGTCGCTGTCGATCGGCATACTGCTTCTGGGAGTTCTGCATCGTGGTGAGACGTCGCTGAGTCTTCTCCCATAGCTGCTGCATGGTGGTGACGAAGTTGTGTGCGGCTTGGACGTGTGCCGGTGTGGTTGGCTGTTGTGGTGTGAGTGGTTCCCGTCCGTAGCACAGAAAGAAAGGAGATTTCCCTCTGGCCACATGCGACGCGTTGTTGTAAGCGAACTCAAGCGTTGGTAACTGTTGATCCCAGTGGCTGATGTCGTCCTTGCAAGCTGTGCGCAGTAACTGTTCAACCACCTGATTGAGTCGCTCAGTCTGTCCGTCAGTCTGGGGGTGGTATGCTGAAGACATTGCAAGCTTTGTCCCCAACAATCCCATAAGTTCCCTCCAGAACTTACTAGTGAACTTTGGGTCTCTATCTGAGATGAGTGTAGCGGGGATGCTGTGGATGGTGATGATGCGGTCGAAGAAAAGGTGAGCAGTTGCTTCAGCTGTAGCCGTGGCGTTGGTCGGGATGAAGTGTCCCATTTTAGAGAACTTATCGATCACCACGAGTATAGCATCATGCCCTCGTGAGGTCGAAGGAAGCCCAGTGATGAAGTCTAGGCTGACAACTTGCCATGGCTGCTCCGGTACGGGTAGAGGCTGAAGTAACCCTGCTTTTTTCTGCTTGCTACTCTTCATCCACTGGCACGTGTCGCATGAGGTGACGAACTGCTGCACGTCTGCTGCCATCCGGGGCCAGTAGTAATACTTCGCAATTCTCGCTAACGTCTTGTTACTCCCGAAATGTCCCGCGTATGCCACATCGTGGAACTCCTCCTGTAAAATCTGTCGGAGCGGGGCATAGTTCGGTACCCAAATCTTTCCCGATCCCTTTCTTACAGCTAAGTCCTTCTCCCACTGTAACAGCTTCTGTTTCTCTGCTGTAGCGATCTCTGCGTCCACGGAGTATCCATGTTGGAATAGACCCTTGAGTAGAGGGTTCATCCCGTCGAGCTGGATGCCTGCTACGTGACTGGTGCGGCTCAACCAGTCAGCTTTGTTGTGTAGCCCGGGCTTGTAGACAATGTCGTAGTGGATGTGGGTCTCCAAGAAGTCCCCCCACCGCACCTCTCGCCGTGAGAGTGTCGGCAGCGACTTCACGTACTTGAGGCTGCAGTGGTCAGTGTAGACTGTAGTCTTGGCTCCCTCTAGGTAACACCTCCACGCCTTGAAGGCTGTGACTATCGCTAAGGCTTCCTTGTTATGGATAGGGTAGTTCAGTTCCGCTTCGTGTAGCTTCTTACTGAGGTAGGCGATGGGCTGCAAACCGCGTCCGTGATCCTGCATCAGTACTGCTCCGACTGCTTGGTCACTAGTGTCTGCTTCCACCACGTAGTCTCTATCTGGATCCGGTAGGATGAGTACTGGCGCTGTAGTCAGTGTTGTCTGTAGCTGCTCCATGGCTTGCTGTTGAGGAGTATCCCATTTATAGGGCGTATCCTTCTTCAGTAGGTTGGACAGTGGCGCTGACGTATTGTGGCACGAACCTGTTGTAGTAGTTGGCGAAGCCTAGGAACTGCTGCAACTCCTTCACGTTCTCAGGAACTTTCCACTTCTTGACGGCTTCAATCTTCCGCGGGTCCACGTGTACGCCCTCCGCACTCACCATGTGCCCGAGAAACTGCACCTTCTTCAGGGCGAAGGTAGCTTCACGTAGAACTTGTTCTTCCGCAGGATCTCGAAGACTTTCCGCAGATGCTCCACGTGCTTCTTCATGTTCTTGTAGTAGATCAATATGTCGTCCAGGTACACTACCACGCACTCGTCCAGCAGGGGCCGTAGGATGTGATTCATCTCCGCCTGGAACGTCGCTGGTGCATTGCAGAGTCCGAACGGCATCACTAAGTACTCGTAGGAGCCGTATCTGGTATGGAACGCCGTCTTGTGGATCGAGTTGTCCGCCATTTTGATCTGCCAGTAACCCGACCGTAGGTCCAGCTTCGAGAACACCATCGTACCACGCAGTTGGTCTAGAAGGTCGTCTATGCGCGGTATGGGGTATTTGTTCTTGACTGTCTGTTTGTTCAGTGCCCGGTAGTCGATGCACATCCGTAAACTACCGTCTGGCTTTGGAGTGAAGAGAACTGGTGCACTGTAGGGAGAGGTGGATGGGCGGATCAGTTTTCTCAATCTGTTTTTTCATGTCTGTCAGTTCGGTCGGACTCAGTCGGTATGGTGCACGTGAGACGGGTTTCGCACCTGGTTCTTCCACGATCTCGTGCTCGTGGGTGCGCGCTGGAGGTACTCCTGCAGGTAGGTCGTCTGGCATGATGTCTTTGTACTGCTCCAACACCTCCTTTACTGCTGCAGGTAGCTCCGAGTTCGGCTTTTCCTCCTCTGCTGCTGCCATAACCAGTGCTAAGTAACCCGTGTTACTCTCGTCCGTTCGAACCGTGCCAGTGTCGTTTCAGGAACGTCCCCTGTATCCGTCCAGCTTCGCAGCTCCACTCGTTTCCCGTTGTTGTACATACATGCCTTCCGATTGACCCAGTCGATCTCGGGGTTGAACCGCTTCAGAAAATCACGCCCCAAGATGAAGTCTAATCCCTTGATGTTCGTGATCGGCAACGTCGGCTTCCACCTCAACGCCCCTATCTGCAGTTGCAGTGTTGACTCGCCGTGGATGGGAAGCTTCGTACCGTCCACCATCGTTGCTGTAAACTGGGTTTCCTCTGATGACTCTCCGATTTTCTCCAACGTCCCGCGGTCGCACACCGAGTGGGACGCACCACTGTCCACAAGTGCCTGGAGGCGTCGCTCGTTGCAGATCACCTCGAGTACTAGTGGCTGCTGCCGCTCCGAGTAGCTGTAGATGGTGTTGCTTACAGGATCATAAGGTAGATCAAATGTATCATCCCTGCGCTCGAAGCTGCTGACTCAGTTTCCAACTTAGCAGGGTTAGAAGGATTTATCCGAGGCCGATTCAGCTTCTCTAGGGCCTGGAATTTTCCCCTAAGCCTTTGCAGCTGTGTAGGGGTCACCTGTGGGAAACGACTGGGAGCCTTTGAACAGGGCTGCTGGGAGAGAATATGAACTCCTCGGAACGCTCGACCCTTATCAGCGCTCCGGAGTAGGGTCCCCATATTACTCGATACCGGTTTGATTTCTAACTCTCCCTTAATAAAGGCTTGAAAACCACGAGAAGTAATATTCTTAGTTAAAGTATCTTTATAGGATAACTTTAACGAATTCTTACTTGTCGGGGTGTACGGCTGGAGTTTCCCGGTCGGTGCAGGGTCTTGTTTCGCGGAGTCTCCTTTTGTCTCGGCGATTTCCCCTGGAGCCGGCTGGTCGTGACGTTGAAATTTTGCGCCACCGTATTCTCCCTTTTTTCGCCCTCTTCGAAGTTGTTGCGTTGTCCGTTTTCTGCTTCGGGGGTGCCACACTGTTCTTGTCCCTCAGCTCCGCACGTACTTTCTTCATTTTCCAACACGCCAAGATACGATGTCCTGTAGCGCCGCAAAATTCGCACGTCTCATTTTTTGCTAGCCGCTGCGTCGCATCGCCCTTGTCGTTCTCCATCGGGTCGGCAGTCGTGGGTGGTGCCGATCGCTCCATGCCACTATTTGGCTTGTTGCGTCGTGTTCCGTAGTAGCTACTGTTCAACGCGTCGAACTGTTCGATCAGTGCTGCCCGAAACTGCGCCCACGTCCCTTCGCCTTGGACTATTCTGTTGCTAATCCACTCTAGAGCTGGGCCTCGTAACAGTGTTGCTGCGAGCCGTATGCGCAATGCGTCTTGGTTGAGGGTCGTGCATCCAACGGCTTCGAAGAAATTTTCTAGTACAGCTACAAATCGACGGACGTCGCTCCCTTTTGCTCTAGGATCGAATGCGTTTGTTCGCCTCGTCTTTACTGCTTCGAGATTTAATGTAGCCGGTGCCGTTGTCGCACGTACAACTATCGGTGTCGCCGTCGTCGCTTCTGCTGCTGCTGCGGCTACCGATTGGTTCGCAAGGAGTTTTTCGAGTCGTGGGAGCGCCGCAAATATCTGCTTATGCTCAGCACGTAACTCCGTGATTTTTCCTATAAAGAAAACTCTATTCCCCTCCCTTTTGGCGATTTACAGAAAGATGCTTGACGAAAATAATTGAATTATGGGTGCTGGTCGACTTACTGCGAGTCGAATCGACTGTAGAATCGACGAGCTCGAATTCTGTGCGTCGCGCAAATCTCCCTTAGGCGAAATTTACGTCCGATCTCGGCCTTTGAAGAAAAACTCGATCCGACGCTCCAAATTCCAACTTTTTTGGGCAAACTTTTCTGGGCCGTTGAGATTCAAATCGAACGAACGGTTGAAATTCCAACATTTTCACCAATAAATCTGAGGGGTGTTCGAAAACCGAATCGAGGGGGACTTAAAAAAATTCGCGCGAAACTGGTTTTACATGCTTTTGTCGTCGCCCCCACGGTTTTTAAAGGCCGGTTTTAAGCGGAAGAAGACCTCGAGTGTAAACAAGCTGTGATACCAAGTGTGAGGATCTGGTTCAGGAAAGATAAAACTAATGAATAATGCACCTGGGTACAAGACGAGGCTATATATAGGCTCGACACAAAGGCAGTAACCCTGGTGTTACTAGAAGGTTCCGCGGGTCGCGAAGCGTCCCGAACGGGTCCTTCCCGAATTCGGTAAAAGGCAATTCGGTGGCAACCAAAAAGCCTAGAATTCGGTGCACTCAACCTAGTTCGGTGCCTATAACTGTAATAAATATAGTAAAAGCAACGAACCTAGGAAATCTAGCAAAAGCAAGCAGAACAAGATAAAGCTAAGCTAGATAATGCATAATAAAGCAGAATCAAGCTAGTAAATCATAGCAAAGCCGTCGTACTCTCACACGATTCAGCCAACCTTGTCGCTGTCAAGTAGGACCTCCAGGCATGTCTCCTGTGCAAGGACCTTGGCGAGCTTCGCCACTACCTTGGCATGGAGATTCGTCGCGATCGTGCTGCGCGCACCATTGGCCCATCTCTTTCTCAATCCTTCTACATTCGTTCCATCCTTGAGAGCTTCAAAATGTCGCAGGCCAAGCGAGTTTCCACTCCTCTTCCTACTAACCATCAACATACTGCCCGTGCCATTCCCGCTCCCTCCTCAGAATTCCAACCCTATCCTGAGCTTTTTGGGTCACTCATGTATGCTACGATATGTACTCGCCCCGATCTTGCTTACCCCTTCAGTATTCCTCTCTCGCTTTGCTAGTCTTCTCGTCAAATTCCCTCTTGGCAGCCATGGCTCTTCTCAAGCCTCCCTTAACACTTGGTGGTTCCTGAAGTACGATGTTCGTAGTGGTTAAACTCAATTCCCTTCACACTCCAACGCTCCCCTTCGTTCCTGGAGGTGCACCACGTGGCTCTTTCGGACGACTCCGTACAGGTCCGAGCAGTACTGGAACTTCTGACATGGCAGTTTTTTCGTAAAAAATCAGCTGCCATTTCGCCAGTTGGGCAGTTAGCTGGACCTTCCCTTTGTCGATTTCGTCCTTGACGAATAAGTAACGCAGGCCGATATCTTTCGCGCGGTTGACGAAGCCCGGTTTGTTCGCGATCTTGATCGCACTCTGGTTGTCGCAGAGTAACTTGAAGGACCCGTTCATCGCCGTCTTCGTTTCCTGTAAGAGCTCCGTGAGATAGAGTCCTTCGCGAACTACTGCACTTGCTGCGATGAATTATGCTTCTGCTGACAAAAGGGTGATGAGCTCCTGCTTCTGTGGGTTCAAGGAGATGGTTCCTACAGGCTCAAGTTTGAAAATGAAACCTGTGTAGGACCTCCTGTTGTCTGCGTCCCCAGCATGATTAGCATCTACGTAGCCAGTAAGCTGTAGGGTAGCCGTTAGATTCGTCTTCTATGTAAGACCGACGTCAGGTGTAGAGGCGAAGTACTGTAGGGCGCGTCGCAGGTCGGCCATATTCTCCCCTTCAGGTCGGCGCAGATACTGGGCAAGCTGGCTGGCGATGTAGGATAGGTCCTGGCGGCAGGTGATGGCGGCGAACAGTAGACACCCAAGCTGCTGCTGATAGAGGCGATGGTCGGCCGGGAAGATCAGGGTGGTGTTGCGCTCATGGTTAGGCGGAGGAGTGCGATTTGGGGTGGTGATGCCGACGGGAGCGATGCCGAACTTCTTAGCGAGGGACTCGGGGAATTTAGCGGTGGAGAGGTGAATCGTGTCGGCAGTCTGAGTTACGTTGAGGCCAAGAGATTGGGTGACATCGTGATCGATAGTCACTTCGAGCTTCTCCTTGGTGTCGTGTTCGAAGCGATCAAGGAGCTCCGTGTTGTCCCCGGTGTATAGCAGGTCGTCTACGTAGGCGACGAGCATGATGAAACCGCTGCGGGACTCGAGGCGATACATCCGTTGATCGTGGGGAAGCTGCTTGAAGCCGAGCTCGATGAGCACGGTGTGTAGATACTGCTGCCATATGCGTGGCGCCTGCTTTATGCCATACAGGGACTTCTGGAGGAGACAGATGGCGTCTCCGTCTTCCTCGAAGGCATGCAGATGCTCGACGTAGGTGATGTCGTCGGCGATCGCGTAGAGGATCACGTTCGACACATCTTTTTTCCGTAAGGGGCGCTGTTTCACGGCTTCGACGCAGAGGAGGACTCGCATAGAGGTATGTCGTCCGACGGGAGCAAATGTTTGATTGTAATTTACGAGCAAGGTCTGTTCGAAGCCGCGGATGACCCAAAGTGCCTTGTATTGGTAGATGGTCCCATCTGCGAGTGTTTTGATTCTGAAGACCCATTTCCCCATGAGACTTTTTCTCCCCTTCGCGTATCATCGTGGTACCAGCTTCCAGGTACCACGTTGCTGTAGCGCGGCGACTTCTGTGGCCATGGCTGCTCTCCAATTCTCAGCATCGGTGCCGCTGAGAGCTTGGCGAACGGTGGTAGGTTTGACCAGCTGCTGGTTACCCCGTACGGCGACGGCAAGTCCGAGGATGCGAACGGTGAGGTTAGACTCCGCGGCATTTGTAACTTCGATCACGTCGTCGTCATCGCCAGGGATGTTGCGAACGGTGTCGTGAGAAGAGTCGCGAGTGGGGTCTTCCTCCATTGGTGAGTGCATTTTTGCACTTGCGTAATTGTGTTGTGCCTGTACTGCTTCATGTGGATCAGTTTTTGTTGTGAAAAAGGTTGTTGTGCCGAACCCCTCTGTAACGGCTACGAAGAGTGCCTCATCCCCAGTTGCCTCGTCTGGCTGTTTGCCTGCCACGTCAACGTCGTCTTCGTCGTTGGCGTAGCTGTGCTGTCCTTGAAAAATGTTGTCTGGTACGTTCTGTGCTGTGCGGTGCTGTTGGTACAGTGGCACGGCCAGTCTTTAGTAGAAGTTGCAGTCACGTGAACGCATGAGCTGGTGGGTGGCGTAGTCCAAAATTGTCCAGGCGTGGTATTCGGATTCGATTCCAAGGTAAATGCCCCAACGACCTCGGTCTTCAAATCTTCCGGTCTGGGCAGTGTGAGGGCGATACTGTATCATGCACCCGAAGACCCGCAGCATCCGTGTGTCGGGATGTTTTCCGGTCCATTCCTTGAAAGGTGAGGTGTTGTTGGGCAGCGCTTTCAAAGAAAGCATGTTTTGCAGGCGAACTGCATGTGACATTGCGAAGGGCCAAAATTTGGTTGGCACAGCCGACTGCTTTCATGAGGGCTCGCATTTTTGTCGCGAGGCTCCTGTTGGTCCGCTCTGCCAATCCCTGCTGCTCGTGAGCGTAAGGGAGGGAGATCATTTTTTAGATCCCTTTCTGCTTGCAGAGGGTTTTGGACTCCTCTGTCTGGTATTCCAGGGCTCCATCCGTTTGAAATGCGTTCAGGTTTTGCTCTTCGCTCTGGGTTTCCGCCATTCTGAGCCAAAATTCGAAGCATTGGTAGGCGAGATAGCAGTTGCTGACATTCATGGCCTAGACGAAGTGTGTGTCAGCGTCAATGAAGGTGAGCGTGTATTGTTCTCCTCCAACCCCTTTTGCCTTGAGTACCAGGGATTCGCTGTAGACCTTCTCGAGTGGCTTGTAGTCTTCGGCTCCGGGTAACTTCTCGGCAAAGGGCGTGTGGCGCAGCGCGGCTGTTGTACAGACAGTGCAGCTGGGTAAGTCAGTTCTTGGTGTGAGTAGCTTTCCATCTGGCAGCAACGGTGCGTCTGCCGCAAAGACGTTTGCGTTGATGCAGTTGTTGAGCACTTCAATTGAAGGATGCTCGAACCGTTGATGCCAGATGTCGGGGTCGGCGCGATATCCTCTTGTCCGTGCGTAGAGCTCCTTCTCCCGTGCTAAGATTTGTTCTGCAGATTCCTTTCCAATTTGCTCCGCAGGTTCATGGGATACATCAACTTGGACTGCAGCTGCCTGGAGTATCGCGCCGTGATACGTTCCGCTGGTGTTGCCAATAGTGATGGTGTGGATGGTCATGGGAAGCTTGTTTGATCCTGAGGAAGTATCGTAGAAGTTCTTGGACATCGGTCCTCTGGCTGTGTGACTTCTCCTTCCTCGAAGTCAGTGTCACCAATCGCCATTCACCTTGTCTCATCGCGGAGGTAGTCTCTGCCGACTGTCGTGATGGGAATCCGGTGAGGTCCGTACTCTGTTAATGATTCTTCTGCTTCTGTTTCCAGTGCCTCCTCCTCACTGTTTCTTCTTCTTCTTCTTCTTCTTCTTCTTCTTCTTCTTCTTCTTCTTCTTCTTCTTCTTCTTCTTCTTCTTCTTCTTCTTCTTCTTCTTCTTCTTCTTCTTCTTCTTCTTCTTCTTCTTCTTCTTCTTCTTCTTCTTCTTCTTCTTCTTCTTCTTCTGCAGGTTTTGCGGCAACGGCTCCCCATCCAGTCTCGGCTCCAGTGGCTTCTCCCAGCGTGGTGTTGTCCATCACCAAATGGACGTCTACCACGTCCCATCCTTCGGTTGTGTTCCAGGCAGTGGGTTGTTGAACGCGAGGCCAGGTCTCTTATGTCACCCTTTCTGCTTCCGTGCTTGGCGTTTCCGAGCTCATCTCTTCTCATTTTTCCACTGTTGGAGTTCCAGTCTTTGCAGGATTGGTGGTTGAGGCGACGGGCACAGCGAGCACACAGAAGGTTCCATCGAGGCCAGGTCATTGATAATCGGTCTCTTCTGGATGACTCCAAGTTTGTAGTGATGGATGGCCGGGTGGATCAAGGACAAGGGTGTGGTGGTTGTTGCAAGAGGTCTTGGGTGATTCGAAATCGAGCACGAATACTCCTCCTCCGCTTGTAGCCTTTCCGATAAAGATTTCGTCGTATATTAAATGAAGCTCGTTCTCCGTTGTTTACAGCACGACGCCACATTTCATCAATTGGTCGAGGGACATGAGCTTGTACTGAAGTTATGGCACGACAAGGACGCCGCTGATGTGGATGCAGTAACAGGTGTCGTGTGATTCCAGCTGGATCTGTCCGCGGCTCTTGGCGTAGATTGTCTGGTTGTTGGCGACGGTGACTTTGACCTCGTTGATGTGCTCCTCACTGTTGAGGATGAAGATGCTCGACGACATCATGTGTTGGCTGCAGCAACTGTCCAGGTACCACTTGTTGACTTCCTTCTTTGCCTAGGCGAGGTTCGCGAGCTTCGGCGTGATGTGATGCTCCATGTCGTGTTCATTTTCGGTGACTCTTGAATCCACTGCAGCGCTTCCCAATCGAACTGCATCCGACCGACTGTCACTTCGTCGTACGTAGGGTCGTTCTCCTCTTCATCTTCGACCGAGCCTTCGGGTCGCTCCTGAGGTGGATCTGCAAACATGTCCTCCCTGCTTCGGAAGAAGCGATAGTGTCGGTTTGTGCGGGGTGGTCCCGGACACACCATGCAGGTTAACACCTTGCTATTTCCCTTGTCGTTTGTGTTCGGAGGGATTCGTGCCGGAGCTTGTGAGGTGCTGGCGACGGCCGGTGGTGACACAGTCTGGTTGCGTGCTGGAGCTCCTACAGCTTGCTGGTGAGTTGCGGCCATAATTGGTGTTGCCGTTCAGCTTCCAGCATTCTTGAATTGTATGTCATGTCTTCTGGCAGTACTTGTAGAAGAGTCGTTTCTTGTCTGGTGGCGCTTGCGTGTAGAAAGCGATCTTCTCCTTCTTGTTGCCTCTCTCGTTGTACAGGTTAATCTCCTGTTGCTCGGCAAGAAGCGATGGGCAGAGGGAAGTTTCACTGAGGGTTCCTTGCGTGCGTAGAAGTGACTTGCAATGCCGCCATTCTAAAACTCAAACAGCGAGGATAATAGTGACGATCATGTCGTCAGGGAAGTGCCGCTTTTCTTGAATTTTCGCAGCGGTAGATGTAAGGTCCGGCCTTCTCGCCGGGAAACATTTTCACATTGTTCAGCTGGTTGAGAAGGCGAATGAGTGTCACCGAATCCGTTGCCATGTGGCAGATCAGGTGTTCCTAGGCTTGGAGGGCTGGCGCCCACTCGTTCTTGAAGGGGCGAATGCTCAGTTGTTCTTCAGGCATCAGGTTTTGGATCAGGACGGTGAAGGCCGGCAGCGATTCGTTGTAATATTGCGTCTTCTCTTGAGGTGAGCCGTTGACTGGGAATGGGTAGGATCCGTCGTAGTACATCCAGATCTGTGCGCCTTGAGCCAGGAGTTCGAATTCAAAACTCCAGGTGTAGAAGTCCTTCCCGTCGAAGGGCAGTATGGTCCTGAGTTTTGACGTCGAGAGGAATTTTCTCTACATTGACGCCATTGTTTAGTAATATAGTTGTTGTGCTTGTGCAGGACCTTGAGCTCCGCAATTGTCGAAAGTGAATGGTCGCTCAGAGTGGGCTCCTTGAGGATCGGGAGTTTTTCGGGCGTTGCTTGAGCCGTCGACGCTCATCGGCTCATGGCTCTCCAGGGCGCAGATGCGGGAGATTAGTTGCCCAAGAAGAGCTGTGTCCACGGTTTGTCGTTCCAGAGGCGGCGTTAGTGGGAGATGGTCCTGGATTTTCTCCAACCTCTCCGCTATCTGCGCCGGGCATGATGCTTGCCCTTGATGTAATAATAAATTATAATGAGAATTGTTTTCCTGAAGACTTCAGAAGATCCTATTATCCAAACAGGCTCGCATACCATGCTAAAGTGAGGACCTTGGATAGGATAGGATAGCCTTAGGGAGTTTTGGTAGCACAAGACTTGTGATAGGAACCTTGTGCATAGTGAATGTAAATGACAAGATTGATTAATATGATAAAAATACAATTAATTAGTAGATCTAGGTAGCCATGTACTCTTAGGGGTACATTCCCTCATTCTAACTGTTTTACAGGAAATTCTACAGTGACTCCGACTATTGTTCTTTTTCTTGTTACCGAGTCGCTGCGTGTAACCGTAGAGATGGTTATGTCAGAATATTATGCTCTAGCCTGTAGTGGGGTGCTCTGTAGCGAGTACAACCCTTCTAGGGTTTGCTATTTGTATCCCCATTCTTGCTAGTGCAACCCTCCTCTTTCGCCTAAACTCTCTTGCCTAGCTAGGACTCTCCTAGCTATGGCTCCTAAGACTACCGCTTATCTCAACATGGTATCAGAGCTTAACGTTCGTGGCCTGTGGGCCCACTTCACTGCTTCCGCTGCTACTGCTACTCCCTGTCCGCCGCGCGCCCCGTGGTGCGCGGCGTCGAAACTAGGGTTTTCAGCCCGCCGTGCGCCCCGAGGCGCGCGGCGGTTTTCTGCCCGCCGTGCGCCCCGAGGCGCGCGGCGGTTCTCTGCCCGCCGTGTGCCCCGAGGCGCGCGGCGGGTTCCTGCCCCGTCACTCGGCGCGTCGCCCCCGGGAGGCGCTGCGACGGGCGACGGGGACCCGCGCGTCGCCCCCCGTCGCCCGTCGTGGCCTGCGCGCGGCCCGTACACCCGGCGCGCGGCCCGTACGGGCTGCGCCAGGCCCGCGCGCGGCTCGGACCGCCTGCGCGCGGTTCGGGAGGCTGTGCCAGGCCCGTGGGCGGCCCGTTCTTCGCTGCCCCTGTCCTCCCCGCTGTCCCCCGTGCTTCTGAAGGCGCCCCACCCCTCCTTCTGCCCGTTCTCCTGGATTAGGGTTTGGGGTTGGGGGGTATGGGGGTGCAGCTTCTGTGTGCCGTTCCCTGCTCCTCCTCCTCCTCCGTCTCCCTGTGCTGCAGCTGCCGCTGAGGGGGGTGGACCTGTTGGAGCCGTCGGAGTGGTACTAAGGGGGGGTGAAGGGGGAGTGGAGCTAGCGGTGTAGCAGCGGGTGTGTGTCGAGGGGTGTGGGACTGTTGGGGGAGGTTGAGGGGAGGTTGCCGTCGTGTCGTACGCAGCGCCTGTACTCCGGGGCACTCACTCCCGGTAGCTCAGAGAGCCGGTTGCGCCGTCGCCTGTGGGTCCGTTGCTCCTGCTGCTCGTCTTAGCCGCGGAGCCTGTTACTCCTGTACTCCGGGGCACTCACTCCCGGTAGCCACTGTGTCGCACCAGAGCCGTCTGTTGCCCGTGTGCCTGCAGCTTCAGTCGTCGCCTCCCATCTACTCTCCTCTCGCCAGCCCTCCTCCTCCTCACTTGCCCGTTGTGACTACCACTAGCTTTGCTCATAATTGTGAACTTTAAACTATTGCTTCTTAAACTTGTGCTCAGAATGTGTGGTGACATTGTGATCCACCCTGAGCTTGTACTGCTTTGCTTGCTCTGCTGATTACACCCCACTTTGGCTATGGGGGTGTGTCAGAATATTATGCTCTAGCCTGTAGTGGGGTGCTCTGTAGCGAGTACAACCCTTCTAGGGTTTGCTATTTGTATCCCCATTCTTGCTAGTGCAACCCTCCTCTTTCGCCTAAACTCTCTTGCCTAGCTAGGACTCTCCTAGCTATGGCTCCTAAGACTACCGCTTATCTCAACAGGTTACGCCTATTGTTATTCCTCAATGGTGAGTCAATCAGTCCAGATGGTCAACATTCGCGACAGTTGACCTTTGCGACTGTTGACCTTCCTGCCCTTGATACGGGCTGATCCGATACTGCTGCTGGTGCTGCTTTGATAGTGACAGGTGCGATACTGCTGCACCTACGGGAATGTTAAACTCTTTTCCCTTTATACTCCAACAGATCGTTTGAACGATGTTTTTTTTGCAGTTCCTTTAATCCAAACTGACTCTCATACCATGTTAGGAAAAGGATTTTAGATACGATATGTCTGCCTTAGAGAATTAGTATCGGAAGCGTTTTTGGTGGGAAGCTTGTGCATAGTGAATATAGGTGACAAGATTGATTAAAATAATAAATTACACACGTTAAATAGATCTAGCTAGCCATGTACTCTAAGGAGTACATTCCCTTATTATGGTAACTTTTTTACAGACATTTCTACGGTAACGCGACTATTGTTATTCTCTTGTTATCGGGTCGTTGCGTGTAACTGTACAGACAGTTACGCCTATTGCGATTCTTAGCTGGTAACTGTTCGGTTCAGATGGTCAAAAGTTGCGACAGTTGACTTTGCGACCTTCCTGCCCTTTATTGGCTGATCCGATACTACTGCTACTGTTGCTTCGATAGTGGCGGGTGCGATGCTGCTGCACCTACGGGAATGCTGAAGCTGATTTCCCGCTTACTCCAACTGGGTTCCGCGCGGTTGAGTAAACCCCTGTAAGGAAATGGGGGTTTCCTTGCACAAACCGTTCTGGTGAGGAAGTTGACTATGGAGCGTTCTTGGGCACGTTGAGCCTTAGGGTTGGGTATAATGACTTCTTTTATAGAGCAAACTAGGGTGTACTAATGTTACAGGGTATTTTACTTAAGGGTGGTTTACCTTAAGCAGTGCCCCCAACCTAATCCCAACCTTATCTTCATCCAATCCCAGATTTCCTTATGCCACGTGACACTCTACTCTTCTAGCTTTCCAATTCCGAGTCTTACAAACTACTTTCCAACATTCTCTCTTGTTCGCTATATAAACCTCTCTTGTACTTGCCAATATCAATCCATTCGCAACCAATTCTCATTCCAATAACTCAGTAACTTCTTCGCCTATTTTGCTAATAGTTCTTTCGCCAAAGTCTTCCGCCGCGTTTCATCCTCGACTTAGTCGAGCCCACTAATCTTTATCGTGTTATAGTCACAATAGGCTTCAATGTACCTAAAACGAAAGATAGAGAGCACAGTCGGATTTCTTCACAGCGGCTTTAAACATTAATAGCGATCTGGTCAGAGCTCCAAATGACCTCATTCAACTTGGATCTGGAGCGTCTTAACGTCGCCTACAATAGGCAATTTTGATCGCACGATTTCCTTAAGAATTGACGACACATCGTCGGTTTGAATGAACGGCACTATGGGAGCAACATAGTCTTAGAAACACACAATTTCGAAGAACTAGGATGAGTTACGAAGGGTTGCGAGTTGGGAATGACTCCCAGCTCCTACAAACCCCAAGAGCCGAGGTACAGTGATGGGAACAGTGCCACACTGTCCCCAACCAAGAAGGGTCTCAAAACTACCCTTCACAAGGGCCTACACCAACTGAAATGTTACACTACACATTGTAATGTAACTATCTTCAATATCTTGAGGTGTACCCTTTTGGCGAGCTTCGAAATCACTTGAAGCTTGAAACCAAGGCTCGGGTTCTTCATCACAAACTCAACCTTGAGTTCTTGATGGGTCTGCTACACACACCTGCGACACGCCGAACGTTCGACATAGGACAAAATAGAAACCGCGCACGGGACACACGACAAAATAGAAACCATGCGTGAGACACAAATGACCGCATTAACACGCGGCTAGCAATGACTCGCTATTGACACGACACGCACACTCGACATCATGACCCATCATACACACACTATTATAAGCATGAAATATATATTATTTCATGCCCTCATTCCATTCCATGCACACACGCATGCATGCACACGGACAACAAGCCGAGTGCAAACCGTAGGGTTGCACCAACATAGCGGACTTAGGCCAGCGGGCCTAACACTTGGTATCAGAGCCTTCGCGGGGAGCGACTTCCAACGAGCGACCGTCGACAATGAGACTACGACGTCATCGTCCCGCGGTGCCGACTTGCAGACTTGGAGTCGTCGAGCGAACATGGACGAAACCATGCACGCTCTCCCCCACGACATGGGCAACACGCTTGCCGAA
Source organism: Closterium sp. Yama58-4 (assembly GCA_947470075.1). Classification (NCBI taxonomy): domain Eukaryota; kingdom Viridiplantae; phylum Streptophyta; class Zygnematophyceae; order Desmidiales; family Closteriaceae; genus Closterium; species Closterium sp. Yama58-4. The sequence goes on along the minus strand of CANIUD010000890.1, from coordinate 68,097 downwards.
CTCATGCGCCAACTTCAAGAGTTGACGTTGGAAAATCGTCAGGTACGAGCCGAAATGCAACAGCTTCGCAATTTGGCTTCTAACCCCCATGGTCATGCCGCACCAACTCCTGCACCCACCACGTCGACTGGCGCGGAAGCGCTGCCGGAACGTCGAAGCGCACTCAAGCCGCAGAAACCCGAGTCGTTCGACCCAAGTCAACGCGACGCGAACGTGCGGACGTGGCTCTTCATGCTCAACAACTACTTCGCCGCGAGCGGGGTGCAAGAGGCGGACACTCAGCAGCGGATCGAGTACGCCGTAACGCTGTTGAGGGGGCCGGCCTTGGAGTGGTGGCGCCAACTTATTCAGACTGATGTACGGAGGGCTCAGTTAGACAGACATCAACAGGGCGTGGGGCATGCAGCTGCAACTTCGAGCTTAGGGAGTCTAGCTTTGGGTGTTACCACGGTTCCGACGACATGGGAAGGATTTGAAGCGGCGCTGAAAAGTAGGTTCGATTTGGTGAACGCCTCCGAAGCTGCTAGGAAGCGTCTGCGTCATTTCCGACAGATAGGAAACGTCCAGGAGTACACACGACGGTTCTTGAGCATCTGCAACGAAATAGACGACATCACGGAAGCAGAGATGCGCGATCGCTATCTCGAAGGTTGAAGCCGGACATAGTAGAAGTTATAGCGATTCACGGGTTGTCCACCTTCGAGTCGGTTGTCGCAGCAGCAGAACGTGTCGACGGAGTACGAAGCCGACGGGGTCATGACGATCACGATAGGGAATACAACAAACCAATCAACGACGCTCGATCGAGGGACGGACCATCGCCCATGGAGATTGGTGTAGCTAACAGTGACGGCTCACAGCGAACGGGTTTTAGGGGGAACTGTCACTACTGCAAAAAGCCGTGTCATATGAAGCAGGACTGTCCACTACTTAAGGAGCGGCAGCAAGGAAACGGAAACAGCCAGTGGACAGCGCGTCGCTAGCTGGCGTGGAAACTTCCATACCCACCAAGTCTCTACCAACGTAGAGGAGACGGCCTCGCAGCAGTCATCTACGGAGAACGAGGTAGACATTAATGATCGTCCAGTCATGCTTCTAGGGAAGCTTCGTGGGTTCTGGTCAAGATTCTGGTAGAAAGCGGAGCTAGACATTCGTTTGTGTTTTCATCACTAGTTAGCCGTCTCCATCTTGAAGCAGATTCCGCAGTCAACTTTAAGGACGCGCGGATGGGATGCCACTTCACATAGGACCAGTCATTCGCAAGTTGCACGTATTGCTAGGGCGATTACAATTAGGCGTGATTTAGATTCTGCGACGCTGGACGGATACGATTTCATCATCGGGAGAGATTGGCTACGGACAGTTAGCACTCAGTTTGATTGGGCTCACGGAAGCTGTAGCGTCAAGGTAGACGAAGAGTTCTGGGAGCTGCCATAATGGAGCGATGGGGCCACATCATCCACAGCTATCATTAATGCTGTTCGTGTGCGACATCTGGTGAAGCGAGCGGCACAGATCTTTACGGTTTTCCTTGACGAGATGGAAGCTGAGGAGGGGAAAGGAGGGAGTGCAGCAGTTAGTGAGAAGGCGACTCTTCCTGCTGAGGTGAGTGCACTGTTAGCAGAGTTCGCAGACGTCTTCCCCGACGAGTTGCCCCCAGGGTTACCTCCCAGCCGGTAGTAGACCATCGAATAGAGTTGGAGTCGGGGAGTAGGCCAATAGCGAAGCCGCAGTGGAGGTTGAGTCCAGCGGAGACAAAGGAGATGACGCAGCAGGTTAGGCATTTCCTAGCACAGGGGTTCATACAACCATCTAGATCGTCTTGGGCAGCACCGATCATGTTTGCGCCTAAGAAAGACGGGGGGTTGCGGATGTGCATAGATTATCGCGGACTGAACGCCGCCACCATCAGAAAAAAAAAAAACAGTACCGAGAGTAGAGGATCTCCTAGGTGCAGTGCAGTGCGCTAGAATCTTCTCAGAGATCGACCTTCGTTCAGGTTACCATCAGAATCGCGTAGTTCGAGAGGACAAGTACAAGACGGCGTTTCGTACGAAGTAGGAGTTGTACGAGTTTAGGGTTCTACCGTTCGGTTTGACCAACGCCCCAGCGACGTTCCAGATGCTCATGAACGCAGTCCTCTCCGAGTTCCTAGGTTCATTCGTTGTCGTTTACCTAGTCGAAAGAAGATCACGTGCAGCACTTGCAGAAGGTCTTTGAGGTCTTGCGGAGGGAGAAGCTGTACGCGAAGCAGTCGAAGTGCGAGTTCTTCCTTCCAGAGGTCGAGTTTCTAGGTCACGTCGTTTGCGCTAGTGGCATTAAGACCAACCCGAAGAAGATCGCAGCAGTGTAGGATTGGTTAGCACCAACCTCAGTCAAGGAACTACAAAGCTTCCTCGGATTCGCTAATTCAGGGTTACGCTTCCATTGCTAGTCCACTCACCGACCTACTTCGGAAAGGCGTAGAGTACGTTTGGGGTCCAGCGCAGCAGCAGGCGTTCGAGCAGATGAAGCAGTCGCTCACGTCTTCACCGACACTGTCGTACCCTGATCCCACTCGCCCGTACGTTGTAGTGACCGACGCTTCAGATCAGGCCATAGGAGCAGTGCTTCTTCAGGACCAGGGATGCGGGTTGCGGCGATCGCGTACGAGTCGCGTAAGCTTACGGGAGCGGATTTGAACTATCACATACACGAGAAGGAGACGCTCACGATTATCCATGCGTATAAGGTGTGGAGGTGCTACCTAGAGGGGGCAGATAGTGTTATACGCACGGACCACTGTTCGCTTCGCTTTCTCAAGTCGCAGCCGCAGCTGAGTCGTCGCCAGGCTAGATGGATGGAGTTCATGGAGGGGAGTTTCCACTACAGGATAGAGTACAAGCCAGGCGTGCGCAACCCAGCAGATCCGCTCACTCGCCCTAGTTGTCAGCTCGCTAGCCTTACAATCACCGCCGGCCATCCACTTCTCACAGCACTCTTCGAGCACGGTTACACAGTAGATCCCGACTTCACACCGCAGCCGCCCGCAGGAGCAGAGGTGCAGGGTAGTGTCTACATACGGAAGGGTACCACACGGATTTGGGTTCCAACCTATCGCCCTCTTCGACAGCTCCTTCTCTCAGAGGCGCACGACGTAGTTAGTGCAGGTCACTTCGGAGCAGATAAGACGGCTAAGACGCTTAGTCGCACGTACTTCTGGCCAGGGCTTGCAGCAGACGTAGAGGATTACATTCGCTCGTGCGACACGTGTCAGCGTACGAAGTCCTCTCGCCAGCGCAAAGCAGGACTTTTGCAGCCGATTCAACCGCCCGACCACCCTTGGCAGGTAGTTACGGTGGATTTCATCATGGCATTACCGCGCACAGTTAGGGGTCACGACGCCATCTTCGTGGTAGTGGATAAGTTCTCCCGACCAGCGCACTTCATCCCCACGCACGGCCAGGTCACAGCAGAGGAAGCCGCGACGCTGTTCGTAGATAACGTAGTCCGACTGCACGGGGTTCCCGATTCCATCATCTCAGACCGCGACCCTAGATTCACCTCGAAGTTCTGGAAGCAGATATTCACACTGTTTGGGACTCGCTTAGCCATGTCGTCTGCATACCATCCAGAGACAGACGGACAGACTGAGTGCGTGAACCACACATTGGAGCAGATTCTTCGCAGCATCACGATGCACGACGCAGCCGCATGGGACAAGAAGCTGAGCATGGCAGAGTTCGCATACAACAACACGCACCACTCCGCCACAGGCATGTCATCGTTTTTCGCACTGTACGGTCAGCACCCCAATGTCCCCACTCGTGTCGATCTCACACCCACTGTCCCTCGTGCGGACAACTTCCACCAGCATCTCACCTTCATTCACGACCACGTGAGGAAGCACCTTGAGCTTGCAAATGCACGCATGGCACGCACCACCAACCGCAGTCGTCGTGAGGTGTCGTTTTCTATTGGCGACCGTGCCCTTTTAGACAGCCGCAACGTCCGACTGCCAATGGACAGCAAGCTTCGTCCACGTTTCATTGGTCCATTCGTCATTGAGCGCGCACTTGGTCCGGTCGCATACCGCCTTCGCCTTCCTGCTCATTTCCGCATGCACCCTTCATTCCACGTGTCTCTTCTTCGTCCATACATCGATCCCAACGCCACCTTCTCGGATCGTGATCGCACTCCACTGCCGGTAGCTGTTGACACCGACGAGCCCGACTACCAGATCCAGCGCATCCTCAGGCACCGTCGCCGTCTCCAGGGGGGTGTCTCTTTCATCGACTTCTTGGTTCGTTGGCGTGGTTACGATGCAGCCGACGACAGCTGGGTTCCTTCGTCCTTGCTGTCTTCCAACAACGCTTGCCTCCAAGCGTACCTTCAGACTGCAGGCGCCGCGGGTGTCGCCTCCTTGGGAGGGGGGTAGTGTTACGGTGTATTTTACTGTTCAAGGGTGGTTTACCCTAAGCAGCGCCCCCAACCTAATTCCAACCTTATCTTCATCCAATCCCTTTGGGATTTCCCGGATTTCCTTGTGCCACGTGGCACTCTACTCTTCTAGCTTTCCAAATCCTAGTTCCACAAACTACTTTCCAACATTCTTTCTTGTTCGCTATATAAACCTCTCTTGTACTTGCCAATATCAATCCATTCACAACCAATTCTCATTCTAATTACTCAGTAACGTTTTCGCCTATTTCGCCAATAGTTCTTTCGCCAAAGTCTTCCGCCGCGTTTCATCCTTGACTTAGTCGACACCGCTAATCTTTAGCGGACTAAGGCCAGCGGGCCTAACAACTAAGCACGCAAACTCTTTTTTTTTTTTGAAAACCGCTTTTGTAGAAAATTGTTACGAGTGCAATTGAGTGAGCGAGCGAGAATTGTACTATTGAAGCAAGAGTACAATGAGCGAAGGCATGAGCGAAGAATATATAGCGAAACTACAGTGGTAACGGTAATGTGTGGAAATTGGGGTGCGCGACGGGCCTAGCGCCGAGGGTGGGAAATGCCGAGGCGGAGGTCCGGAGCGCGGGTTACCAACCGAACCGTGAGGTTGGGTCGCGGCGTGAACAGTGGCGGGAACAGTGTCGAGGCGAGTGTCGCAAGTGGTAACGGTGTACTGTTGGGTGCTGGTGGCGGGAACAGGGGTGTACGCGCTGAGAAGGGAAGCGGAGTAAGGAAAATGAATTTTCCAAGTGGTTGGGTCGTCGCACGTGGCTCGGATGAGTTGCTCCATGGTCTGGTTTGTTCTTTCTGTCTGTCCGTCGGTCTCGGGGTGGTACGAAGAACTAAACTGTAGTCGCGTGCCGAACTGCTGCCACAGGTTCCGCCAGAAGTTGCTGGTAAATTTCATGTCGCGGTCGCTGATGATTACTCCTGGTATCCCGTGCAGTCGAACGACGGTGGAGATGAAGAGGCGAGTTGTTTCTTCGGCTGTGATTGATTTCTTGCAAGCTGCGAAGTGTGCCATTTTCGTCAGCCGATCGACGACGACCACGATCGCATCATTCCCGCTTGCTCCAGCCAGGAACCCCGTGACGAAGTCCATCGTCACCTGCTGCCAAGCACGCTCTGGGGGTGGTATCGGCTGCAACTGTCCTGCCGGCCGCTTCCGTGATAATTTCATGAGCTGGGATGTGGGACACGATGCCACGTGTCGCTGTACGTCAGTCAGCTTCTTAGGCCAGTAATAATATCGCTGCAGCTGCTGCCGTGTTTTTTCCACTCCGAAATGTCCTGAGGTAACTCCGTCGTGTGCCTCCTGTAGCAGTAGCTCCCGCGGTAGTGTGTACCCTGGTACCCAGATGCGGTCAGTCCCGGTTTTTACGTAATAGACTCCCTTTGCTGTGGCGAAATGTTGCGAATTTCTTCCGGTAAAAAATGGATCAGTTTGATAGCCGTGGGTAAATAGTCCTGTCAGTAGAGGGCTAGTCTGGGCGAGTAGTATGGCGTGGATTTGGGCAGTGGGGCGGGTTAGTGCGTCTGCGATGTTCGATGCCCCCTTCTTGTAGGTGACCGTGTAGTGATAGTTTGACTCGAGGAAATCGAGCCAGCGAATCTGTCGTGGGTAAAAGTGGGGTTGTGCGCGGAGGTACTGTAGTGATTTATGGTCTGTCCGTACTGTCACGTCTGCGCCGGTCTGTCAGAACTAGCTGTAGAAAGTAAGAATGAAGAAAGGAGGGTTTGCACTAGCAGCAGTTGGGATACATATAGCAAACCCTAGAAGGGTTGTACTCGCTATAGAGTACCCCACTGCAGGCTAGAGCATAATATTCTGACACACCCCCATAGCCAAAGTGGGGTGTAATCAGCAGAGCAAGCAAAGTAGTACAAGCTCAGGGTGGATCACGATGTCACCACACATTCTGAGCACAAGCAAGAAGCAATAGTTTAAGGTTCACAATTATGAGCAAAGCTAGAGGCAGTCACAAAAGGGGCAAGTGAGGAGGAGGAGGGCTGGTGAGAGGAGAGTAGATAGGAGGCGACGACTGAAGATGCAGACACACGGGCAACAGACGGCTCTGGTGCGACAACGTGGCTACCGGGAATGAGTGCCCCGGAGTACAGGAGTAACAGGCTCCGCGGCTAATATGCGCGGCAGGAGCAACGGACCCACAGGCGACGGCGCAACCGGCTCTCTGAGCTACCGGGAATGAGTGCCCCGGAGTACAGGCGCTGCGTACGACACGACGGCAACCTCCGCTCAACCTCCCCCAACAGTCCCACACCCCTCGACACACACCCCCTGCTGCGCCCCTAGCTCCACTCCCCCTTCACCCCCCTAGGACCACTCCTTCGGCTCCCCACACAACCACCCCCCTGAGCGGCAGCTGCAGCAGCGGGAGACGGAGGAGGAGGAGAAGGAGGGGACGGGGCACACAACCGGCACCCCCACACCCGCCACCCCCACACTCCACATCCCCAAACCCTAAAACGGGTGGGATAGGGGCAGGAGCGCGGGGGACGGCGAGAGGGGGACGGACGAGGCGCGCGCAGGCTGCCCGCGCCGCGCGCTGGCCTGGCGCAGCCCGTACGGGCCGCGCGCGGGTCCCAGGGGCGCTTCGACGGGCGACGGGGGCGTTTTGGCGGGCGACGGGGGGCGCTCCGACGGGCGACGGGGGCGCTTCGACGGGCGACGGGGGGAGGGCGCTTCGACGGGCGACGGGGGGCACTTCGACGGTGGGAAACCGCCGCGCGCCTCGGGGCGCACGGCGGGCAGAAAACCGCCGCGCGCCCCGAGCGCACGGCGGGATGAAAACCGCCGAAACCCTAAAAACGCCGCGCCTTGCGAGCGCGCAGTAGGCAGAAAACGTCGCGCGCCCGAGGCGCGCGATAAGCAGGACAGCAGCGGAAGCATTAGGTGGCGGGCCCACCCACAGGATCGACCCAGGAGGGTCGACCTGCTCTGATAGCATGTCAGAACTAGCTGTAGAAAGTAAGAATGAAGAAAGGAGGGTTTGCACTAGCAGCAGTTGGCATACATATAGGAAACCCTAATTGGGTTGTACTCGCTATAGAGTACCCCACTGCAGGCTAGAGCATAATATTCTGACACGGTCAAGTAACAGCGCCACACTTTGAACGCGTGCACGATCGCGAGCATTTCGCGGTCGTGTATCGGGTAATTCTTCTCGGGCGGATGCAGTTTTCGCGATTCGTATGCGATGGGCTGTAGGCCGTTGCCGAAATCCTGTAGCAGGACGGGTCCGATGATGATGTCGCTTGCGTCGGTTACGACCTCGAACAGGCGGTGTGGGTCGGCGATGTGCAATACGGGCGGTGAGCCGAGAACAGTTTTCAGGGCAGCAAAGGCAGCATGCTCTTTCTCCCCCCACGTAAAAGCGATCCCTTTCCGCAGCAAATCCGTCAGTGGGGCTGTTAAGCGGGCCATGTCGGGGACGAACCGACGGACGTAATTTACGAATCTTAAAAAACTCTGCAACTCCGTGAGATTTGTCGTGGGTGCACGCTTTGAACGTGTCCAGCTTCTTCGGGTCAATCTCAACCCCAGCCTCCGAAATAACGTGTCCCAAAAACTCTAACATGTCCCTGAAAAACTCGCACTTGGAACCCTTGGTCAGTAGGCGGTGCTCGTCTACTATTTTAAAGACTGCTTCCAAATACGCTAAGTGCTGCTGCTTGTCGCGACTGTAGACGAGGATGTCGTCGAGGTAAACTATCACGCATTTATCTAAAAGTGGCCTAAACGCCTCGTTCATGGTCATCTAAAATGTCGCCGGTGCATTGGTCAGCCCGAAGAGCATCACTGTGTACTCGAACGACCCATACCTAGTCCTAAAAGTTGTCTTGGCGCAGTCTGATAGGTCGACTCGAATCTGATGGTAACCTCTCCGTAAATCGATTTTCGAGAAGACCCGTGCCGTTCGCAGTTGATCTATCAGTTCGTCAGCACGGGGAATTGGGTATCGCGACTTGGCTGTTACCCTATTCCGTGCTCTATAATGGAGGCACATGCGGAACCCTCCGTCCTTTTTCGGTGTGAACAGTATCGGTGCGGCGAATGGTGACGAGCTCGGTCGCATGAACTGTTTCTCTAGTAGGTAATCTAACTGCTTCCTAAGTTCGTCGAGCTCCGGCTGTGTCGATCTGAACAGTCACTGTACAGTTGGCTGTGCCCCCGGTTCAAATTCTATCCGATGGTCGTGTGTGCGCTGAGGTGGCAGTCCTTCAGGCAAGTCGTCGGGGAAAATTCCTGGGTACCGTTTCAACAGTTCCTGTAGTTCGGGCGGTACCGCTGCCAGCAGTTTCTGAAAATCGCTCGGCTGCTCTGCTTCTCCTACTACTGCTATGTCCACTGCGTACATGTCAGCTCAAGCGGCGATAGTCCGTTTCATTGTGATGGCGTTGACGTGGACCGTTGAAGACTCAGGCGACTGCCAGCGAGGTAGTTCAACCCAGTTACTGCTATTTCGCACAGTGCAGCTACCCGTCGTCCAGTCGATTCGCGGGTTATACCGTCGCAGCCAATCACGTCCCAGTAAAATGTCGTGCCCATCCAGTGTCGTCGCGAGCATTTCCTGTGTAAACCCAAAGTTTCCTATGGCCAGCGGCGTGGCGTCGACTAAGTGTGCGTCTATCTCTGGTAAGCACCGGCTAAGTGTCAGTTGCAGTTTCCGTACGGTCACAGTATTAACTAAACAGTGGCTTGCTCCTCCATTGATAAAAATCTCCACTGCTGCTCCGTGTATTTTTCTGTGAATCAGTACTGGGCAATCCGTCGCTGTACCCTCCTTATTCATCCGAGCCCGATCAATGACGTGAATCGGTACTGTGACTCGGTGAGGGTCGGTGAGGTTGGGCGAGCAGGCAGCTTCGTTAGTAGTTGGCCCAGACTCTACTGACTGCTGGCGTTTCCTTGCGCCTGAGACCCCCTTCCCTGCTCTGCTCCGCGGCGCCGCAGCTCCTCTGGGCATTCGCTCTTGCGATGGCCCGGCCTGTTGCAAGCAAAGCAGCGCCCCTTAAACGGCGCGGCAGCTGCATTTGTCGCACCTGCGTGTACGGTGGCGTGCTCGATCGGTCCCCGAGGACGATGTCCGTAGTAGGACCCCGGTCTCGGACGGCGCAAAATATCGATCTTCTCGGCGAGCGCGAGGATCTCGTTAAAATTCGAGAGCCCGCGTAGCATGATTTCGTGCGAGATGTCCGGCTTCAGCCCCCCGACGTAACGGTCCACCCGCTCCGCTTCGTGCATGTAGCCGACTTGCTCGCATAATGCGAGAAAACCGCTCGTGTAGTCTTGAACCGACCCGAGCTGCCGCCAAGTACTCTGTTTCTGACGCGCCGAATTAGAAGCCGCGAGACGGCGTATCGGATCTTCGCTGCGTCCGACTCGACGTAGTTTGCGTCGAAGAAGACGTTCATCGTGAAGACCCACGATTGAGCTGTCGGACCTCCACGCTGGCTCGGGTCAAAGCAGGGCGGGCGCTGCGGCTTGAGTGGCATTGGTGCCATGATGGCGTCGTCGCCACTTGTCGCTGCAAATTCCACGTGCCGACGGGCTTCGCGCGACTCCCGCGGGCTGGGCGCCGTCCTGTTCCTGTCCATGCCAGGCATCGAATGAGCGGTGTGTCAGAATGAACGGACTGGAATGATTGAACTAACAGAGAAATCAGTACAAAATGGCAAACCCTAGAATTGTGTACCCCATATAGGCTAACCCACTGTAGCCTAACAAACGCAACATATATAATGTTTGACACACCCCCATAGGCAAAGTGGGGGAGACCTAGGGGTCACAAGACCAGTCAAGGCAAAGCAAGGCAACAACAAGCTCAGGGTGGATCTCAAGGATACCACACAAATTCCGAGCACAAGCTAGTGGTCACAAGACCAGTTCACATGCAGGTTTATAACAGAGCATGAGATACAGTGATCACAACCTAGCAAGAGTAAACATGCAGGTATAGAAATATATAGTGATCACAGTACAAGCAAAGTCAAGAGGTAAGCAAGTGAGGTCCAGTAGGCACAAGGCCTAGTAGAGTGCAGAAGCGCTGATGGTCACGAGGCTGAAGCGCCTTGGTGAACACATCAGCAGTGTTGGCCTCAGTGGCCACGTAGCGAATACAAAGCTGACCGCGCTGCTGCAGCTCTCGAGCAAGGAAGTACCACAGGGCGATGTGCTTCGTTCTGTGCTCCAGTCTGTGCTCCTCACACAAGGCAATGGCAGCCTTGTTGTCGACGTACAGTACTAGAGGAGAACGAGGCGGCTCTCCGAGGTCAGTCAGCAGGTAGGTCAGCCAGCGTAGCTCCTGGGCAGCCATGGCTGTAGCGTAGATCTCAGCCTCGCAACTGGAGCCGAGAACAGAAGAAGAGCGCGTAGAGCGCCAAGAGACCGAGCCAGAGCCAAGGCTGAAGGTGTAACCCTGAGACGACCGCTGAGTGGCCTGGTCGTCTGCCCAAGAAGCGTCTGAGTGCCCTGTGAGTACAACTCGGTCTCGCCCTCCAAGCACAAGCCCCATGCCCGACGTACTGCACAAGTAGCGCAACACCCTCTTAGCGGCATCCATGTGCTCCTTCCTGTGACGGCCAGGAGCGACATAGCGTGCAAGGATGCTAAGAGGGTATGCAAGGTCAGGTCGAGTGCAGGTCATCAGGTACATGAGGCAGCCCACAAGCTCTGGATACGGGCCACTCGGCTCTACGGACTCATCCGAAGGCAGAGCTGAGAGCGAGTGACCGGTAGGCAGAGGAGTGGACTGAGGCGAGGAGTACGTGAAGCCAAAGCGCTGGAGAACCTGCTGCACCATGTGTGACTGAGTCAAGGTGATGGTGCGCCGTGCTCTGTCCCGGGTGATCCGCAAGCCAAGATAGCTTGTCAGCTCACCCAGGTCTGTGCACGTGTGTCTCCTCTGCAGCTCCGACTTCACGTGGGCGAGTCCTGCAGTGTCAGCAGTGGCAAAGACCAAGTCGTCGACGTACACGAGGATGTAGAACGGCGGCAGCAAAGTGTTGGTGCGCAGGAACAGCGACGGGTCAGCTGTAGAAGGCGCGAACCCAAGAGCCGCAAGTGTAGTCCTCAGTGTGTCGTGCCACTCACGCGGAGCCTGGCGGAGACCGTAGACCGGCCGCTGAAGCCTCCACTGGGTACCAGGAGGAAACGACCCAGTGAAGCCAGGTGGGCGGCGCAGCCAGATCTCCTCGTGCAGGCTGCCCTGCAAGAAGGCTGTGCTGAAGTCAAGTGAGTGAAGCTCGTAGTCGCGCTGAGCGGCTATGTGCAGCAGCACCCGAAGAGTAGTCATCTTCGGGGTGGGGGAGAAGGTCTGGAAGAAGTCAACTCCCTCTCGCTGACTGAAGCCTCGAGCCACGTAACGCGCCTTGAAGACAGGCGGAGAACCAGGCGGCCGCTTCACCCTGAAAATCCACATGCCACTGACGATGTTCGCCCCAGGAGGGGGAACCTCGTCGACGTAGGTGCGTGTGGACTTCCAGGAAGCCATCTCGGCGTCCATGGCTGTCTGCCACTGAGAGGAGTAGGGACCCGCCATCGCCTCAGCGTAAGTGCGTGGGGTCGGGATGTCTGGTGCATCCGGGTCTCCCTCAGGGGCAACTAGCAGGGACACGAGACGGGGCAAAGCAGCAGCAAGACACTGGAACTCCTCCTGTCTGTCCTCAAGGACGTCCGTGCCAAGAGCACACTCACCCCCGACGGACGGAGGACAGACAGACTCAGACTCAGACTCAGCAACAAGGCTAGCAGCGTAGTCTAGACGACAGGCAGCAGCAAAGTCAACCAACTCAGCGACCAGAGCAGACGCAGTCGAGGACTCAAAGGTAGGGTCAGTGACAACAGTAGCGAGGAGACGCGTGACAGTAGGGTGCTCAGCACGGTACCGGTCAGACTCAGGGTCCGGAACGTGAGGCAAAGAAGACGCGGGAGGAGACGGTAGAGGGACACGCTGAGGAGCAGTAGAGGGACGCAGAGTCATGTAGTGAGTGCCTGGGACAGGAGGAGGACGCTCACGACGGACACGACTACCAGTGCGAGCAGGACGAACAGGCGACGCAGGACGAGACTCAGGCTCACGACGCTCTGTAAGACCTCCTGTGGGACCAGTGTAAGGAGAGGGAGCAGGGAGAGGCGAGGTAGGCGGTAACTGTGACTGCGACTGGACAGGCAGAGGACACTCTACGGAGGGAGGAGGACAAGGAGGAGGAGCCTGCCCAAGAACCTGCTGAAGGAGCGGTACGAAGTACGGTCGCGGCCGCGCAGTGTCTCCAGAAGCAGAGGAGACTCCAGCGGCCGGGTCAACAGCACCAGCAGCAGCTCCACCAGCCGGGTCCTCAGCACCAGTAGTAGCTCCAACGCCCGGGTCCTCAGCAGCAGCAGCAGCGCCACCGCTCGGGTCCTCAGGTCCAGCAGCAGCTCCACCGTCCGAGTCCTCAGTACCAGCAGCAGCGCCACCGCCCGGGTCCTCAGCTCCAGCAGCAGCTCCAACGTCCGAGTCCTCAGCACCAGCAGCAGCTCCACCAGGCGGGTCCGCAGCACCAGCAGCAGCTCCAACGTCCGGGTCCTCAGCACCAGCAGCAGCGCCACCCCCAGGGTCCGCAGCACCAGGAGCACCACTCCGAAGACTGCAGCGCCGTGTGTACCACTCGCGGATCTGCTGAATGGGGGGGAGCTCCTGGGTAGGAGGGGAAGTACCGGGACGAGCTCCAGCAGCACCTCTCCGGAGGCGGCAGTACTCGAGGTACCTCTCCTGCAGCTGCTGGGAGGAGAGGGCTCCTCCAGGTGTAGCACGCTCAGGCTCAGCACCCCCAGACGCAGCACCCCCAGGCTCAGCACCTCCAGGCTCCGCACCTCCAGGCTCCGCACCTCCTGGCTCAGCACCCCCAGGCTCCGCACCCCCAGACTCAGCACTCCCAGGCTCAGCACCCCCAGACGCAGCACCCCCAGGCTCAGCACCCCGAGCAGGACGAGAGTCAACAGCTACCTCGACAGGCTCACCCGGGTCTACCTGGGACACACCTGAGGGAGCGGCACCCTGAGGGGGGAGGGGGTCTGGTACCTCAGCACCTGGAGCGAGGAAGAGAGGCGGGGGGGGGAGCGGGGCAGTGCGGTAGGGGAAGAGGCGGTAGTAGGGGACGGACTCGTCAAAAGTGACGTCCTGAGAGGCCAGGACACGCCGCGAGGTGGGGTGGTAGAACTGCCAACCAGGGGCGTCCGGGACAAAGCCAAGGAAGACGCAGGGGACAGCGCGACGGGAGAGCTTGTCCGCGGACGTGTCGCGGACAAAAGCTCGGGATCCCCAGACCCGAAAACGCGACGCATCGCCAGCCTCTCCCGTCCAACGCAGTGTCGGAGAAGTCTCGGGCAAGGAGACACGGGGCCAGAGGTTGAGCTGATGCGCAGCGTATCGGACTGCAAACGGCCACAGAAAATGGGGGGCAGCCGCATGGCTCAAGGAGGTACGGGCGACCTCCATGACCAGACCAATGCGGCGCTCAGCAACCCCATTCTGCTGTGGAGAGTCCGGAAGCGTGTACGACTGCTCAATGCCCTCCTGCTGACAGAAGGCCTCCAATAGGCCAGAGGAGAACTCCCCACCTCTGTCAGAGTGCAGACGCAGGACAGGGAAGTCGGAGCGGAAACGCTCACTGAGCTAGAGACGAGATCTGCGGATCCAAGGGATCAAGACATCAGGGACGTCACCCTTGGCGCGCAAGGGGAAGACCGTGGTGTAGCGCGAGAAGTCGTCAACAACAATCAGGAAGTACCTCTCCTGACCCTGACCACGGACGCGGGCTGGGCCCCACACGTCCATGTGGAGCGTCTGCAAGGGAGCAGTCGTCGGGGGAAAGGAGGAGGAGTGAGGAGCGGCGCGCTGCCGTCCCTCGACACAGGGAATACAGGGAGGAGCAGGTGAGTCGGGAAGGGGAGGGAGCACCCTGGGAAGACCAGCAACAAGGTCCCGCTTGTGCATGGCCCGAAGGCGCTGCACAGACGGGTGACCAAGGCGGTGGTGCCAAAGGACAGTCTCATGCGCCAGAGAGCGACACGAGCAGGGGGCGGACAGCTGACCTGACGCAGACGCAGCTACCTGAGGGGACACAGTGGTCAGTGTGTAAAGGTCCGACCCCGGCTCCCGAGTGAAGGTAGCCAGGTGGCGACCCGTCCGAGCACACGTGCAATGTGTCACGCGCTCGTAGGCAGGGGTGAACTGGTGAACACCCCCGTCCTGGAGCGCACTACCTGCCACCAAGTTCGTAGAGAACGAGGGGAGGTAGAGACCTGACAGCGTGCCGGACGGGACCGCCGGACAAGGAAGGACAGTGGAGGAGGTCGCAATGACCGGACCCCCAGAGGGGTCAGCAAGGGAGACAGCAACTGGCCGAGCGAGTGGCTCAAGGACAGTGCGGTCACGAAAGAAGGAGCGAGAAGCACCTGAGTCCAGTGTGAAGGTGTGCAGTGCTGCAGTCGACTCAGTACCAGGGGGCACGGACGCACGAGCACCTAGAGCAGCGACCTCACCAGGACCTGTGGGAGTAGACGCACTAGCACCTAGAGCGGCAGCCGGACTGGCCTGAATGCTCGGGTCGGGCGGAACACGCAAGTACTGAGCACCCTCTCCACTAATAGACATCGCATACATGGCAGTGAGAATAGCATCAAAGTCTAAAGCCCAAATATCAACACCCCTCTTTTCCAGATCAGCCCAGCGCGGCAGCTCAGTGGCAGCAGGAAACTGAGTGCGCCACGCGTCGTTAAGGCGCGCGAAGCAGCGCTGCGTGGGGTGCGGCCTCCCACACTGCTGGCCGCTGCGGTCACCTGTGCGAATGACGTACGTGCAGGTAACGCTACGCTGCGCATACCACTCACGGGCGGCCTGAAGCGTCGGGGCGGGCTGCTGACTCTGCCCTCCGCCAGTGCCTCCACGACCACCACCCCCACCGCCGCCGCCCCGGCCACCTCCACCCCTGCCGCCGCCACGACCACCTCCGCCTCCGCTGCCGCCTCCACCACCACTCCCACCGCTGCTGTCTCCTCCCCCACTGCCGCCACTAGTCTCCCCAGCCGCGCCTCCACTCCCACCGCCTCCACCCCCACCTCCTCCGCCGCCACCCCCACCCCGGCCGCCCTTGTTCCTGCGGCGCCCGCTCGAAGCAGACGCGGTCCCGACCTTCTCAGCACCAAGAAGGTCGACAGCAGCAGCAGATGCGACAGAGGGGAGGAGGGGGGAAGGGGAACACCCCTCAAAGAACGGGGTGCGGGGGTCGCCACGAGAGGTGCCTACAGCGACTATGCTCGTCTCGGCTGCAAGCAGTTCCTTCTCGAGGAGGGCAACAGTGAGCTCAGTGGGGGAGCGAGAGAGGAAGTGGTCCCTGACTGCGCGCAGAGAGTCAGGGAGGCGGGTGACGATGTGGTAGAGAGTGATCCAGAGCGGGGGGGGTTGCTAGTGAGAAACTCGGCAGGCATAGCAGCGCGAAAGCGGGCCTCACTAGTCTTAAGGTGGGTGATGAGGTCTGCGACAGTGTGAAAGGAGGCTAGGTCGGGGAACAGGTAGGGGAGAGTGAGGCGGCCTAGCGTGGCAGAGGCGGGTGAGGAGTAGCGGGCAACTACAGCGGTGTAGAGGTCCTTAGCAGTCTTGCACTGGCCGAAGTGCTCGCGCTCGTCTAGTGGCAGGGAGTTGCGAATAGCAAAGCGAGCGTGCGCATCACGGGTCTGCCACTGGGAACGCAGAGTGCTGTCAGCAGTCGAGTCAGGGGCAGTGGCATGGCCTAGGGCGTGGTCGTACAGTGAGATATCTTCCTTGGCAGTGAGCTGTAGGAACAGGTGCAGGTCATCGAGCCAGGTTTCGAACTTCACTGGACGGCCCTCGGCATCGAAAGCTAGAACTGGCGGACTAGCCATAGTGACAGTAGCAGTAGGAATCAGGCCGCTGGAAAGGTGTGGGCAGTGTCAACGGGGCCGGCAGCAGCGGCAAACAAGTGGTAGCGTACGGGCGGCAGCAGCAGTGGCGCACGGGCGGCAGCAGCAATGGCGCACGGGCGGCAGCGGCTTTGGCGCACGGGCAGTAGCGGCAGTGCAACGCGGTAATGGCGGCCGCAGTAGCAGCACACGGGCGGCAGCGGCGGTAGCGCACGGGCGGCAGCTGCAGCGGGCGGCGGGAGTAGCGGTAGCGAGCGCACGGGCGGGAGCTGCAGCGGCGGCGGCAGCGGCAGTAACGCACGTGCAGCAGCGGCAGCGGCGCACGGGCGGCAGTGGCGGCGGCACAGCAGCGGCAGCGACAGTGGGCGGTGCGCAAGCAGCAGCGGCAGCAGCGTACGACAGCGGCAGCGGCAGTGGCGTACGGGCGGCTGCGGGTGACGGGCGGGCGACAGCTGCGGCAGCGAGCTGCGGGCCTGCGGGGTCACGGCGGGGCGCGCGCGAGCAGCAGGGGCCGCGCGAAGGGCTGACGGGCCGCGTGCGGGCGACTAGCGGGCCACGCGCGCAACTAGCGGGCCGCGCGCGCAAGAAACAGAGCCGCGCGCGCGAAAAAAAAAAGGACCCGCGCGCGGGTAGCTAGCGGGTCGCGCGCGCGTGGTGGGGAAAGGCGCACGAGGGCGCGAGGCCTTAAGGGGCCGTAAGAACCGAGGCGCTCTAAGGCGCAGGTAGGTAGGTAGGTAGGTAGCGGTGGGCCCTAAGAACGGTCCTAGCGAAGGACCTGCTCTGAAACCATGTCAGAATGAACAGACTGGAATGATTGAACTAACAGAGAAATCAGTACAAAATGGCAAACCCTAGAATTGTGTACCCCATATAGGCTAACCCACTGTAGCCTAACAAACGCAACATATATAATGTTTGACACGGTGCCATCACTGGCTGCGCCTGAGCGCTGTCCCACGCTGTCGTTTTGTGTCGGTGTGCCTGATGAAATGATGATCGGCTCCTCCGATTGTGCAGGTGCATTTGCAGGTGCGTGTGGAGGTGCTGGAGCATTTACCGTGGACTGCTGTCGAGCGGAGTCGCGTTCCGCCGTGAGCGTCGCAATCTCGAGTTGGCGCACCAGACGGTCAAGCTGCTCCTGCGTCAGCGTCGCGAGAGTGAATTCGGCCATGGCGGGGGTGTCGGGCAAGCTCAGCGAGAGCCTCTGTCGTGGCCGTGCGTGCTTACGAGAGAGCACTACGAGCGGCGGTGCTTGTGTTGCTGAGAGACGTGTACCCAAAAAAAAAATGAGATGGTGGGGAAGCGAAGGTGTGGATGCGGTCCGAGAAGAGATCGTAGGCTCTGAATACCAAGTGTTACGGGTGCAATTGAGTGAACAAGCGAGAATTGCACTATCGAAGCAAGAGTACAATGGGCGAAGGCATGAGCGAAGAATTTATAACGAAACTACAGTGGTAACGGTAATGTGTGGAAATTGGGGTGCGCGACGGGCCTAGCGCCGAGGGTGGGAAATGCCGAGGCGGAGGTCCGGAGCGCGGGTTACCAACCGAGCCGTGAGGTTGGGTCGCGGCGTGAACAGTGGCGGGAACAGTGTCGAGGCGAGTGTCGCGAGTGGTAACGGTGTACTGTTGGGTGCTGGTGGCGGGAACAGAGGTGTACGCGCTGAGAAGGGTCGCGGAGTAAGGAAAAGGAAATTTCCTTACAAAAATCTACCATCACCTTTGCCTCGTGGGACGAGCGCCGTTTTGGCGGCGATTCTGCTTTTTTACTCGCCCTTCGCTTTGGGCTTTTTGTTTGAGGCAAGGGTTGCTCCTCCAACTTTGCAGCATCGTTCCTCGGAAACCTCATCTAAGCGCTTGCTGACGCGTGTGAATCGACAACCGTTTTGGGTGAGGTCCCGAAAGTCTATCAGCAGATATCAACCGTCGATGAAACTCGTGATGACATCCCATCAACGATCTGTGGACTCCGATTGTTGTCATGATCGCATCGTCATCTCATTGCCACGCTGGCAAGCGGAATCAGGCTGAGGTTAGTTTCATGGTCGATTCCGGCGGCTTACGATTTCTGCGCAAGGCGGGAGGCGGAGCGGCGAATGAGGGAGGTGAGATTCCCTGTGCTGGGCGGATCAACTGTTTTCTCGATTCCTGCCAGCTCCGCCGATGCGGATCGAAGAGGTTGCGGTTGAGGTTGCTCCGTCGCCAGCACCACCCACCCGCTCTCTCACCAACCACCCTCGCCTTCACCCTCATGGCATTTCTTGCAGCATCAGCACGAGTCACGACTCACGACACGACTTCACAACTCACATCACACCAGCAGCTACAACATCAGCCACGCTCAAGCACCCGCTCATGGTCGTCCCCCACTCGTACCTCGCTTCGCTCTTGTCGGTCCAAGTAGCCGCTCTTGCCTGCCTTTCAGCTCTGCGTCAGCATTGTCAAATCCACACAACCTGTCGGTTCATTCGAGTCGGTGTGTTCTGGAAGATGGAAATGATGTGACACTAAAGTATTCAGCCAATCAGAGCTCGCTTCTGCTCTTGCGCATATACCCTGTAGGGACTTGTTACGTTCGTCTAACTCGCATCGCGATTAGCTCATCACCGTCGACCCACAGCCGCCATGATCGTCACGAAGCCGGTGGACGTGCCGGGCCCGGCGCGGCGGCAGGCTGGCGTCGCGCGCGGGGCTGCCGTGAGCTACGCGTCGGCGCTGCTGCACCGCTCGTCCTGCCACACCGGTGTAGCTGCCGCGCCAAAGGCCGCCGAACCACACCCACCCTCGCATGTCGACGCGCTTAGGCCGCAGCCACAGAAGAAGCTCGAACGGCATATGCCGACGCAGCAGCAGCAGCAGCCGCAGGCGGTTCTGCAGTGGCCCGCGCTGGGCCGACAGTCGCAGGAGCCGTCACAAGCCCAGGCAGCAGCGCAAGCGACAGTACAGGCTGTGCGACAGGCAAACCCGCAGGAAGGGTCGCAGGCAATAGGCCCGCAACCAGATAAGAAGCAGCAAGGGAAGGCGTGGGGGCGCAGCGCTCTCAGGCCGGAAGCGCAGGAGAAAGGGTTGGAACCGCAGCCGCAGCCGCAGCTGCATCAACAGAAACAGCAACAGCCGCCGCAGCGACAGTCGCAGCAGTCGCAGCCAAAGCTTAAACCCGAGTCGCAGCCGTCGCAGCGAGGAGCCGAGCAGGCGAGCGACCACGAGTTCGACTTCGACGACGTGTTCGGTCCGTCGCCCGCCTCTTCCGGGCGGCTTTCGTCGTCCAGCAGCCTCGACTCGTCGCACGACGCGTCGTCCGGCCGCCTGGCGACGGCGAGCGGTCGCAATCTGCGCACGGTGGCGGAGATGGACGAGGACGACGTGGCGAGCTGGATGGCCGACGAGCAGCTCGCGGATCGCGCGGCGGGCGAGGAGCCGCCGGAGGTGATCACGCACCGCTCGCACTCGCTCGTGGGTCCCGCCGCCATCACGCCGCGGCAGAGCGTCGCGCGATCCAGCAGCCGCCGCTCGTCGCTGGACGAACCCGACAGCGCGCGACCGTCGCTGATGGGAACGTCGCCGTGCGTGCGGTCGATGGAATCGCCGAGGAAGGCCGTCGCACGTGCGATGCTAGATGCTGGGATGGCGGCGGATGGGAGAGAGGGGGCAGCGGCAGCCACGGCCGTGGCAGGAGCAGCAGCGGAGGGCGGTAGGGACAGTGATGCGAATGGCGCGATAGAGGCGAGGGAGGAGGGGGATGCGGCAGAGGCGAGGGGCGCGTTAGATGCGGTGGAGAAGGACAAGGTGGGGCCGGAAGACTTCGAGCTGCTGCGCGTGGTGGGGCAGGGCGCCTTCGGCAAGGTCTTTCAGGTGCGCCGTGACGGGCGATCGCGCCGTTGAGGCTACTGTGTCCCCCCGTGGACCCTAATCCCACCCTCGTCCTCCACCTACGACATATTTCCCTGAAGTAGTTTGGCACGTCGCAAGGCGGCGCTCGCGTCGCGATCCTAACACGACCCTGACAACCCTTTCGTAAACCCTTCTCCCACCCTCCCCCCTCGACGATCGGCGCGAGCAGGTGCAGCACCGATGGACGGGCGAGATATTCGCGATGAAGGTGATGAAGAAGCAGCGCATCCTGGAGCGCAACCAGGGCGACTACATGCGCGCGGAGCGCGACATCCTCACCAAGGTCGTGCACCCCTTCGTCGTGCAGCTGCAGTACTCCTTCCAGGTATGCCCTTCGTCGTGCAGCTGCAGTACTCCTTCCAGGTATGCCCTTCGTCGTGCAGCTGCAGTACTCCTTCCAGGTATGCCCTTCGTCGTGCAGCTGCAGTACTCCTTCCAGGTATGCCCTTCGTCGTGCAGCTGCAGTACTCCCTCCAGGTATGCCCTTCGTCGTGCAGCTGCAGTACTCCTTCCAGGTATGCCCTTCGTCGTGCAGCTGCAGTACTCCTTCCAGGTATGCCCTTCGTCGTGCAGCTGCAGTACTCCTTCCAGGTATGCCCTTCGTCGTGCAGCTGCAGTACTCCTTCCAGGTATGCCCCGCCCTCGCCTCGCCCTCCCCTTCACAAGCCGCCCTCTCCTTGAGGCTCACCCCTCGTAGAACCGCCCCTGCGCCGCCCTCGCCACCTCGTTGCTAGCAACGGCCCCTCACTCATCTCGCTCGCCACAGCCCTCGTATACTTCGAACCCCAAACTCTCTATAACTTATTGTGCGCTGCAGCCACGCGTCGCCAGTGTGCGTGATGCGATTTTCTTCTCCCTACCCCATCCCTTCACCTCTCGTCTGTGCGCCCTCCTCGAACCGTGCAGACGAGCGCGAAGCTGTATCTGATTCTCGACTTCATCAACGGCGGCCATCTCTTCTTCCAGCTCTACCGCCACGGCACCTTCAGGTACCGCCACTTGGTCAGCAGCAACTATCACTCTTGGCTTCACTGGCCGCTTGAACGCCACATCAATTTGCATCCTACCAAAGTCCACGTGCGCCTAGCCCTCACCAACCCCTCCCCTTCCCTGCGCCCCCTTCCCCGCACTCCCTTCCACCTTCCCCTCCCCCACTTGCCGTGCACGTGGCAGTGAGGACTTGGCGCGCATCTACACGGCGGAGCTGGTGCTGGCGGTGGGGCACCTGCACTCGCGCGGCATCATGCACCGCGACCTCAAGCCAGAGAACATCCTGCTCGACTCCGACGGCCATGTCAGTCCCTCTCTACTGCTGCTCGCCACATGCGCGGCCATTATCGCACGGAGGGAGTGTGGGAGAGTGCCCCCCTGTGTGATCTCCCTTCTCTGATTGCCTCGCAAGCGCCTCACAAGGCATGCCGGCGCACCACCCATGTGATTCGCCTATACGTCTTCCACCACCCATGTGATTCGCCTATACGTCTTCCACCACCCATGTGTACGCCTACACGTCTTCAACCACCCATGTGATTCGCCTATACGTCTTCCACCACCCATGTGATTCGCCTATACGTCTTCCACCACCCATGTGATTCGCCTATACGTCTTCAACCACCCATGTGATTCGCCTATACGTCTTCCACCACCCATGTGATTCGCCTATACGTCTTTCACCACCTCTCTCACCCCCTCACTCCCCTCGCTCCTCTTGCTCCTCTTGCCATTTTTCTTATCTGCCACTCTGCCTTGCCGTCTCTTCTCAACCCCCACTTCCCGCAGATCAAGCTGACGGACTTTGGGCTGGCGAAGGAGGTGAGGGGTGGCGATGAGCGCAGCAACTCGCTGTGCGGCACGGTGGAGTACATGGCGCCTGAGATCATCCAGGCCCACGGCCATGGCTTCCCCGCTGACTGGTGGAGCATCGGCGTGCTGCTCTTCGAAATGCTCACCGGGCAGGTGAGATGCTCACCGGGCAGGTGAGATGCTCACCGGGCAGGTGAGATGCTCACCGGGCAGGTGAGATGCTCACCGGGCATGTGAGATGCTCACCGGGCATGTGAGATGCTCACCGGGCAGGTGAGATGCTCACCGGGCAGGTGAGATGCTCACCGGGCAGGTGAGATGCTCACCGGGCAGGTGAGATGCTCACCGGGCAGGTGAGATGCTCACCGGGCAGGTGAGATGCTCACCGGGCAGGTGAGATGCTCACCGGGCAGGTGAGATGCTCACCGGGCAGGTGAGATGCTCACCGGGCAGGTGAGATGCTCACCGGGCAGGTGAGATGCTCACCGGGCAGGTGAGATGCTCACCGGGCAGGTGAGATGCTCACCGGGCAGGTGAGATGCTCACCGGGCAGGTGAGATGCTCACCGGGCAGGTGAGATGCTCACCGGGCAGGTGAGATGCTCACCGGGCAGGTGAGATGCTCACCGGGCAGGTGAGATGCTCACCGGGCAGGTGAGATGCTCACCGGGCAGGTGAGATGCTCACCGGGCAGGTGAGATGCTCACCGGGCAGGTGAGATGCTCACCGGGCAGGTGAGATGCTCACCGGGCAGGTGAGATGCTCACCGGGCAGGTGAGATGCTCACCGGGCAGGTGAGATGCTCACCGGGCAGGTGAGATG
Source organism: Closterium sp. Yama58-4 (assembly GCA_947470075.1). Taxonomy (NCBI): domain Eukaryota; kingdom Viridiplantae; phylum Streptophyta; class Zygnematophyceae; order Desmidiales; family Closteriaceae; genus Closterium; species Closterium sp. Yama58-4. The sequence continues at coordinate 45,202 of CANIUD010000890.1, read as the reverse complement.
CTCTCCGGGCAGGTGAGGTGCTGGAAAGATGCTTTGTGGGCTTTTTGGATCCCTCCACTCCACCTTGCCACACTCCAGCACATTCTTCTAGCTGTATCCATCCCCCTCCCCATGTGCCCCACGGTCTCCTCCCCTGGGCATTCAATCTCAAATGTGCCCCTCTGTGCGTTGGCCCTCTCGCCCCCGTGCGCCCCGCAGCCGCCGTTTTCAGGTGGCAACAGGCAGAAGCTGCAGCAGCGCATCGTGAAGGAGAAGGTGAAGCTGCCGCAGTACCTCACCAGCGAGGCACACTCGCTGCTCCGCGGGGTGAGCACAGGAATTGGTTGCTCCAGTGCTCTGAGAGCGAGGAGGGGTGGGACAAGGAGGTTGGTGGGATGAGACGCGGTTTGGATGAAAGGGTTAGTGCTGAGAGGAAAGGATGGAGAGGGCAGATAGGAGAAGTTAGGGGTGCGAGGTGGCAGGCTAGCAACGCTCCTTGCACTGCGCCTCGCTTTGTTTTTTTTCCTGTAAAATAACGCTGTTCTGCACTCGGTGTGCTGCCTGGAAGTACACCCCTCGACCCATCTTGATTCCCTGCCATGCCTCACCCCGTCCTCCCTGCCCTTACCAGTTGTTGCAGAAGGACCCGGCGAAGCGGCTGGGCAGTGGGCCGCGGGGGGTGGAGGAGATCCGCGCGCACAAGTGGTTCCGCGGCGTGCACTGGCGGCGCCTGGAGGCGCGCGAGGTGGTGCCGCTGTTCCGCCCCACGGTGACGGGTGGCAAGCGCTGCACCGCCAACTTTGACGAGATGTGGACGCAGATGCCCGTGCACGACTCGCCCGCCGGCACGCCCACCATGCACGGCGCCGACGCCTTCTTCCGCAACTACACCTTCACCGCCGCCCCGCCCGCCCTCTCCACCGTCGACAGCGACAGCGACGGCGAGGTGGGCAGTGGCGAGTCGGAGGAAAGCGAGGAGGGTGAGGAGGAGGGAGAGGGAGGCGAGGGGGAGGAGCAGGTGGTGGAGGGGCAGTGAAGCTCAGAAGTGGTGGAGGGGCAGTGAAGCATTCAGTGCAAATGCGAGGAACATGCACTAAGCCGCGGACCATCACCCTGAATCGTCATCGTTACCGTATCGCCAGTGCACATACAGCACCTCTGCCCTTTTCATCTTGCCATACAGCTGCACTCTACCACCTAAAGTGGTTGCAGGATGCAGTTGCATTTTTGCTGAGCAATGAACCCTACTGCATGTTTTACTGTATGGCCCCGGATATAAGTGTCAAACTACCGATGCTTGTGCTTTGTAGGCTGTAGTGGGGTAGCCCATAAGGGGTACAACCCAAATTAGGGTTAGCATTTGTACCCATTTCTCTCATCAATGTTAGATGGAACCCTAATGGGGTTGTACCCCATATTGGCTACCCCACTACAGCCTATACAAGTATAACATGCATATATGTTTGACACACCCCCATAGACAAAGTGGGGGAGAGCAAGGGGTCATAAGACCAGTCAAGAAAGGCAAAACAAGCTCAAGGTGGATCACAACGTCACCACACGCACTGAGCACAAGCAAAGGGCCACAAGGCCAGTTCGCATGCAGAGGTATATATGCAACAATAGCATCACAGTGATCACTACCTAGCAAAAGCAAGCATGCAGGTATATATATATATATATATCACAGTACAAGCAGAGAGTACAGCAAGTGCGGGAACGTAGGCACAAGGCCTAACAAAGTACAGAAGCGCTGATGATCACCAGACGGAAGTGCCTTGGTGAATATATCAGCAGTGTTGGCCCGAGTGGCCACGTGAGCAAGACGAAGCTGACCTCGCTGCTGCAACTCCCGAGCCAGAAAGAAACGCAGAGCGATGTGTTTCGTTCTGTGCTCCAGTCTGTGCTCCTGACACAAGGCAATGGCGGCCTTGTTGTCGACGTACAGAACTGGAGGAGAACGAGGCCTCTCTCCCAAGTTAGTCAGCAGGTAGGTGAGCCAGCGTAACTCCTGTACAGCCATGGCTCTTGCGTAGATCTCAGCCTCACAACTGGAGCTGAGAACAGAAGACGAGTGCGTGGACCGCCAAGAAACAGAGCCAGAGCCAAGGCTGAAGGTGTAACCCTGTAACGACCGCTGCGTAGCCTGGTCGTCAACCCAAGACGCGTCAGAGTGTCCAGTGAGGACAACGTCACTCCGTCCTCCAAGCACGAGCCCCATGCACGATGTACTGCACAAGTAGCGCAGTACCCTCTTTGCAGCATCCATGTGCACCTTTCGGTGCCGACCAGGAGCCACGTAGCGAGCCAAAAGGCCAAGAGGGTACGCAAGGTCAGGCCGAGTGCAGGTCATCAGGTACATGAGGCAGCCCACTAGCTCTGCGTAAGGACCACTCGACTCTACGGACTCGTCCGAAGGTGGAGCTGAGAGCGAGTGACCTGTAGCCAGCGGAGTGGGCTGTGGGGAGGACCAGGTAAAGCCGAAGAGCTGAAGGACCTGCTGCACCATGTGTGACTGAGTCAGTGTGATGGTGCGGCGTGCTCTGTCCCGGGTGATCCGCAAGCCAAGGTAGCTGCGCAGCTCACCCATGTCTGTGCACGTGTGTCTCTTCTGCAGCTCCGACTTCACCAGAGCAAGAGCCTCAGTGTCAACAGTGGCAAAGACCAAGTCGTCGACGCACACGAGGATGTAGAACGGCGGCAAAGAAGTGTCGGTGCGTAGAAACAGTGACGGGTCAGCAATCGAAGGAGCGAATCCAAGAGCCGCAAGTGTAGTCCTCAGTGTGTCGTGCCACTCACGAGGAGCCTGGCGGAGACCGTAGACTGGCCGCCGGAGGCTCCACTGGGTACCAGGAGGGAACGACCCAGTGAAGCCAGGTGGGAGGCATAGCCAGATCTCCTCGTGCAGGCTGCCCTGTAAGAAGGCTGTGCTGAAGTCAAGAGAGTGAAGCTCGTAGTCACGCTGAGCGGCAACGTGCAGCAGCACCCGAAGAGTGGTCATCTTCGGGGTAGGGGAGAAGGTCTGGAAGAAGTCAACTCCCTCACGCTGACTGAAGCCTCTAGCAACGTAACGAGCCTTGAAGACAGGCGGAGAACCCGGCGGCCGCTTCACCCTGAAAATCCACATGCCATCGACGATGTTCGCCCCAGGAGGGGGAACCTCATCGACGTAAGTGCCTGTGGACTTCCATGATGCCATCTCTGCGTCCATGGCTGTCTGCCACTGAGAGGAGTACTCACCCGCGATCGCCTCAGCGTAAGAGCGCGGGGTCGGGATGTCTGGTGCATCCGGGTCTCCCTCAGGGGCAAGCAGCATGGCCACGAGATGAGGCGCAGCGGCTGCAAGGCACTCAAGGTCCTCGTGCCTGTCCTCAAGGACGTCCGTGCCAAGAGCACACCCACCCCCGACGTACGGAGGACAGACAGACTCAGACTCAGCAACAAGACTAGCGGCGTAGTCTAGACGACAGGCAGCAGCAAAGTCAACAAGCTCAGCGACCAAGGCAGACGCAGCAGCAGACTCAAAAGACGGGTCAATGACAACTGTGGCTAGCAAACTCGTGACAGTAGGGTGTGCAGCACGAAACCGGTCAGACTCAAGGTCCGGAACGTCAGGTAGAGAGGACGCAGGGGGAGATGGCCTGGGAACACGCTGCGGGGCAGAGGGAGGATGAAGGGCGACGAGGTGCGCGCCGGGGACAACCGGCGGACGCTGACGAGGAACACGACGACCAGTACGACCAGGACGAACAGGCGAGACAGGACGCGACGCAGGCTCATGACGCTCAGCAAGACCCCTTGGCTGCCCAGTGTAAGGAGAAGGAGCAGGCAGCGGTGAGCCAGGCAGTAACGGAAGACCAGTAGAAAACGGGAGGCTAAGAACCTGGCGAGGCACAGAGTCAGGAGGTGGCAGAGACGACGAAGACGGCGGAGCGAAGAACAGTCGCGTCGGTGCAGTGCCACCAGCACCAGTAGCTCCAGCACCTCCAGCAGCTCCAGCACCCCCAGCGCCAGTACCTCCAGGACCAGCGCCACCAGTAGCAGCAACAAGTACCGCATCGACGACACCGTCGAGCGCGAGAAGGCGAGGCTGGTCGTGAAGGGCTTCACGCAGTTGTACGGTGCCGACTACGACGATACGTACTCGACGGTGAGCAGCTACATCACGCTGAGGATCTTCCTCACCATCATCGCCGTCCTCGACCTGAACCTGATGCAGCTCGACATGAAGAACGCCTTCCTGCAGAGCAAGCTCGACAGGGTGCTCTACATGTACCAGCCGGACTACTTCGACGATGGGACCGGCCGGGTGTGTAAGCTGCTGAAGAGCCTCTACGGGCTGAAGCAGTCGCCGCTGCTGTGGTACAGGGCTCTCGACGGAGTGCTGCAGGGGGCTGGCTTGAAGAAGAGCCAGGTCAACGAAGCGCTCTACTTCATGTCCGGCGTCGACGGAGAGACCTGCTGGGTGCTGGTCTACGTCGACGACCTGCTCGCCGCCAGCAGCTGCCTCGCCTACCTCGCCGACACCCGCGACACCGCCTTGGAGTTCGGCGGTGGACCAGAGTCGCTGGAGCTGATCGGCTACGTGGATGCAGATGACGCGGACGACAAGCAGAATCGGACGAGCACGGGCGGCTACGTGTTCGTCTACGGATGCCACTGTCTCCTGGTCGAGCTCGCGCATCAAGTGTGCGACGCTCTCCTCGACCGAGTCGGAGTACGTCGCGGCCACGGATGCTGGCAAGGAGGGACGCCGACTTCGTTTCCTCCTTGCGGAATTCAAGCTGCTCGACGCTGGGAAGCCGACCATCCTCCGCGTCGACAACAAGTCGGCAATCACGGTCGCTGAAGGCTTGGGGCTGACGGGCAACCTCAAGCACATGGAGCGATGCTACGCCTGGCTGCAGCAAATGGTGAGGCGCGTGAAGTTTGTGCTGAAGTACACCCTGACCACCGAGCAGCCGGCAGACTTCATGACGAAGGCGCTGCATTTTCTGGCTTTCAACCGGTGCTCCATCGCGATCGGCCAAGTACGCCTGGCCAACGTCGGCGACGGAGATGACGATGTGCAGCAGTAGGTGCCGTGCCCTTCTGCACGGCTGGTGCGGTGACGGCGTGCTGTGTGTGGGGTGCACGCCGAGGACGAGTATTCTTCGTGGAGTACTACCGTGTTGGCTGGAGGCCCAAGCGTGGGCGCGGCAGGGGAGTGTTGATGGGAATGGAGTGTTGGCCCCGCCCTCGCTTGGGCAACGCCGACGACTTGGTCGGATGTACGGGAGTAGCAGCCGACCGTTCACAGTGGTTGAGTTGTTCAACAGGCTACGTCGAGCTGCAGGGGACCGCTGTGGTGTTGCTGTCGACTAGGGAGCTCGACAGCTGCAACTGACTGGCCTGGACGGCGGGTGGGCCGTCCGGGAGGTCGACGGAGCAGTCCGTCGACCTGCAGTTCGACCAGAGGGTCAATAGAGCAGTCCGTCGACCTACAGTTCGACGGGGAGGTCAGCGGAGCAGTCTGTCGACCTGACAAGTGAGCAGCGATCAACGAGGGGAGCTCGGCGACAACCGCTGACTGTTCTGGTCGACGGAAGGGGGTCCGTCGACCAGGGACATGCTCGACGGGAGCTACGGTCGACCAGAGTACTTGGTGCTCGACCGGAGGCACCTGGCGGTCGACCAGAAGTACCTGGTGGTCGACCGAGGGACCTGGCGGTCGACCGGAGGCACCTGGTGGTCGACCGGGAGCATCTGGTGGTGTCCAGGTCGACCAGGTAACCTGCTCGACGAGTTCTGCGGAGGCACGCGAACGTCGTCGAGGTCGCGATGGCGAAGGCGACTTCGGGCTGGTATCCCGAAGTCGATGTGGCTCGTCAGGCGCAGACAACAGCCGACGGATGCCCAACGAGGCAAGTCGGGCCAATCGTCTGCGCGCACCTGCGAGCGTGCGCACTGCTGTCTTCTACGGGGCAACGCTGGACAGCCGCACAGCTGCAGTGTTGGCACGCCGCTCTCCTGCAGTGCTGGCGTGGCTCCTCTACGCAACGCTGGCACGCGGTCGACCATGCAGTGCTGGCGGTCGACCAGGCTAGCTGCAGAGTTGCTAGGTGCCTGATGTAGTATATTCTGTTATTTCTTGCTCGATAATTCTGTAATTCCAACTTTGCTAGTGGAAACTCTTGCCAATCTCTCCCGTGAATGCGCAAGTGCTAAGGATCCAAGCAAAGCTATGATCACTCCTAGTAGTTCGTGCCAACCCCCGTAGTCTAGCTCACTACCATTGTAGAGTCAATATCCGCACTCGCTTACTCTTTTAACATGGTATCAGAGCAGTAGGTCCGTAGGACCGTTTTTTTCCATGCCCACTATTAGCTAGTAACCGCCTGTGGTTACCGCGCTACCCCACGCCCTGCCTTGCGTCACGCTGCCCATGCACGCCCTGCCCTGCGTCGCGCTGCCCCGCGAGCGCTCTGCCCTACGTTGCACCACCCCGCGCACGCCCTGCCCTGCCCTGCGTTGCGCTGCCCCGCGCGCGCCCTGGCCTGCGTTGCGCCGCCCCGCGCATGCCCTGCCCTGCCCTGCCCTGCGTCGCGCTGCCACGCGCGCGCCTTGCCCTGCGTTGCGCCGCCCCGCGCACGCCCTGCCCTGCCCTGCGTCGCGCTGCCCCGCGCACGCCCTGACCTGCCCTGCGCCACCCGTACGCCGCCCTGTGCAGCCCGTGCGCCACCAGTGCAGCCCGCGCGCCTCCCGTCTACAGCCCGTGTGCCGCCCTGCTGGCCGCCAACTACCCTTCGCAACCCGCGCACCACCCTAGCAGCCCGCGCGCTGCCCTTCACAGCCCGCGCGCTGCCCGTTGTGAGGATCTAGGATCGAGCTCAGAAAAGATGATTTGAATTGAATGATCACCTGGGTACAACACGAGGCTATATATAGGCTCGACACAAGGGGCAGTAACCAGGTGTTACGCGAAGGTTTCGAGGGTCGCGAAGCGTCCCGAACAGACCCTTCCCGAATTCGGTAGAAGGCAATTCGGTGGCAACCGAATAGCCTAGAATTCGGTGTACGCAACCTAGCTCGGTGCTATAACTAAAATAAAATATAGGAAAGCACCTAGCTTAGGAAATCAAGAAATTCATGCATGCATAAAATAAATCTAAGCTAGGTGGCGTGAGATACACCCTGCTTGACAAGATAGTTCTTGAGAGCACGACGTGCGTTGCCCATATCAGCTTCTGCAACCCAACTGTCCTCAGTGGGGTCGTATCCCTTCCAGCGTATCAGGAACTCGAGGGTCTTGCCGCCGCGGCGCCGATGAGTGAGAACGCGCTCGACCTCGTATTCGGGTTCATCTTACGCAAGAACAGGTGGTGGTGGCGGTAGCTGTCGTCCCTGGAACTGTTGGTTGGGGTCCTTGTAGGGCTTCAGTAGCTGAACATGGAATGCACTGTGAAGCTTCCACGTATCTGGTAAGCGCAAGCGGAATGTAACTGGTGTCACCTGTGCCTCCACGAGAAATGGACCACAGAAGCGAGGCCGGAGTTTGGATGGTAGGTGTGACAGGTTCAAATTGCGCGTGAAAAGAAACAGATACCTGATCTCCGACTGCTACTGAGTGATCTCGTCGCTGGCGATCGACATACTGCTTCTGGGAGTTCTGCATCGTGGTGAGACGTCGCTGAGTCTTCTCCCATAGCTGCTGCATGGTGGTGACGAAGTCGTGTGCGGCTTGGACGTGTGCCGGTGTGGTTGGCTGCTGTGGTGTGAGTGGTTCCCGTCCGTAGCACAGGAAGAAAGGTGTTTTCCCTGTGGCCGCATGCGAGGCGTTGTTGTAAGCGAACTCCAAGGTCGATAACAGTGTGTCCCAGTGGCTGATGTCGTCTTTGCAAACTATGCGTAGTAACTGTTCAACCACCTGATTGAGTCGCTCCGTCTGTCCGTCAGTCTGGGGATGGTATGCTGAAGACCAACAGTCCCCAACAGTCCCATAAGCTCCTTCCAGAACTTACTCGTGAATTTGGGGTCTCTGTCTGAGATGAGTATAGCGGGGATGCCGTGGATGGTGATGATGTGGTCGAAGAAGAGGCGAGCAGCTGTTTCAGCAGTAGCTGTGGCGTTGGTCGGTATGAAGTGACCCATTTTGGAGAACTTATCGATCACTACGAGGATGGAATCGTGCCCTCGTGAGGTCGAAGGAAGTCCCGTGATGAAGTCGAGGCTAACGACCTGCCATGGCTGCTCCGGTACGGGTAGAGGCTGAAGTAACCCTGCCTTTTTCTGCTTGCTACTCTTCATCCGCTGGCATGTGTCGCATGAGGTGACGAACTGCTGCACGTTCGCTACCATCCGAGGCCAGTAGTAATACTTTGCTATACCCGCTAACGTCTTGTTGCTCCCAAAATGTCCCGCGTATGGTACGTCATGAAACTCTTCTAAAAGGATCTGCCGTAGCGGGGCGTAATTCGGTACCCAAATCTTTCCTGAACCCTTCCTTATCAAGCTAAGTCTTTCTCCCACTGTAACAGCTTCTGTTTCTCTGCCGTTGCGATTTCGCCGTCTACGGAGTACCCATGTTGGAATAGACCCTTGAGCAGAGGGTTCATCCCGTCGAGCTGGATGCCTGCTACATGACCTGGGCGGCTCAACGCGTCTGCCTTGTTGTGTAGCCCGGGTTTGTAGACAATGTCGTAGTGGAAGTGGGTCGTCAAGAAATCCACCCACCGCACCTGTCGTCGTGAGAGCGTCGGCTGCGACTTCAGGTATTTGAGACTGCAGTGGTCAGTGTAAACTGTGGTCTTGGCTCCCTCTAGGTAACACCTCCATGCCTTGAAGGCTACGACTATGGCTAAGGCTTCCTTGTCGTGTATGGGGTAGTTCAGTTCTGCTCCGTGAAGTTTCTTACTGAGATAGGCGATGGGCTGTAAACCGTTCCCGTGATCCTGCATCAATACTACTCCAACTGCCTGGTCACTAGCGTCTGCTTCAACAACGTAGTCTCTGTTTGGGTCTGGTAGGATGAGTACTGGCGCTGTGGTCAGTGCTGTCTGTAGCTGTTCCATGGCTTGCTGATGAGGAGTATCCCATTTGAAGGGCGTATCCTTTTTCAGTAGGTCGGTCAGTGGCGCTGCTATCTTAGCGTACTGTGGCATGAACCTGTTGTAGTAGTTGGCGAAACCAAGGAATTGCTAGCGCTGCAACTCCTTCACGTTCTCCGGAACTTTCCACTTTTTAACGGCTTCGATTTTCCGCGGGTCTACGTGTACGCCCTCGGCACTCACCATGTGCCTGAGAAACTGCACCTTCTTCAGTGCGAAGTCGCTCTTTCACAACTTCACGTAGAACTTTTTTTTTCTGCAGGATCTCGAACACCTTCCGCAGATGCTCCACGTGCTCCTTCATGTTCTTGGAGTAGATGAGGATATCGTCCAGGTACACTACTACGCACTCGTCCAGCAAGGGCCGTAGGATGTGTTGGTGCAACCCTACGGTTTGCACTCGGCTTGTTGTCCGTGTGCGTGCATGCGTGTGTGCATGGAATGGAATGAGGGTACGAAATAAATATATATATTTCATGCTTATAATGGTGTGTGCATGACTGTTCATGATGTCGAGTGTGTGTGTCAAGTCAATAGCGAGTTATCGCTAGCCGCGTGTCAATGCCGTCATTTGTGTCTCGCGCGCGTTTTTTATTTTGTCGTGTGTCCCGTGCGCGGTTTCTATTTTGTCGCTTGTTGAACGTTCGGCGTGTCGCAGGTGTGTGCAGAAGACCCATCAAGAACTCAAGGATGAGTTTGTGATGAAGAACCCGAGCCTTGGTTGCAAGCTTCAAGTGATTTCGAAGCTCGCCAAAAGGGTACACCTCAAGATATTGAAGATAGTTGCATTATTACAATGTGTAGTGTAACATTTCTATGGGTGTAGGCCCTTGTGGAGGGTAGTTTCGAGACCCTTCTTGGTTGGGGACAGTGTGGCACTGTTCCACATCACTGTACCTTGGCTCTTGGGGTTTGTAGGAGCTGGGAATCATTCCCAACTCGTAACTCTTCCTAGTTCTTGCTAATTGTGTTCCTAAGACTATGTTGCTGCCATAGTGCCGTTCGTTCAAACTGACGCTGTGTCGTCAATTCTTGATGAAATCGTGCGATCTAAATTGCCTATTGTAGGCGACGTTAAGATGCTCCAGATTCAAGTTGAATGAGTTCATTTGAAGGTGTGAGCAGATCGCTATGAACGTTTGAAGCCGCTGTGCAGAAATCTGACTGCGCACTCTATCTTTCGTTTTAGGCACATTGAAGCCTATTGTGACTATAACAGGATGTGGTTCATCTCCGCCTGGAACGTTGCTGGTGCGTTGCAGAGTCTGAACGGCATCACTAAGTACTCGTAGGAGCCGTATCTGGTACGGAACGCCGTCTTGTGGATCGAGTTGTCCGCCATCTTGATCTGCCAGTAACCCGACCGTAAGTCCAGCTTCGAAAAGACTGTTGCACCACGCAGTTGGTCCAGTAGGTCGTCTATGCGCGGTATAGGATATTTGTTCTTGAGTGTCGATTTGTTCAGTGCGCGGTAGTCGATGCACATCCGTAAACTGCCGTCTGGTTTTGGGGTGAAGAGAATTATTGTTCTGTAGGGAGAGGTGGATGGGCGGATCAGTTGTCTGTCCAGTAAATATTCGATCTGTTTTTTCATGTCTGTCAATTCGGTCGGACTCAGTCAGTAAGGTGCACGTGAGACAGGTTTCGCACCTGGTTCCTCCACGATCTCATGCTCGTGGGTGCGTGCTGGAGGTACGCCTGCGGGTAGGTCGTCATACATTATATCTTTGTACTGCTCCAAGACCTCCTTCACTGCTGCAGGAAGCTCCGAACTCGGCTTCTCCTCCTCTGCTGCTGCCATGACCAGTGCTAGGTAACCCGTGTTACTCTCGTTCACCGTCCGTTCGAACCGTGCCAGTGTCGTTTCAGGAACATCCCCTGTGTTCGTCCAAGAGCTTCGTAGCTCTATCCGCTTCCCGTTGTTGTAGATGCACACCTTGCTGTTGACCCAATCGATCTCAGGGTTGAACCGCTTCAGGAAATCTCGCCCCAAGATGAAATCTAATCCTTTGATGTTGGTGACTGGTAGCTTCGGCTTCCACCTTAACGCACCTATATGCAGCTGCAGTGATGCTTCGCCGTGGATGGGAAGCTTCGTACCGTCCACCATTGTTGCTGAGAACTGGGTGTTCTCCTCCTCTTCTCCAATTTTCTCCAATGTTCCGCGGTCACACACTGAGTGAGATGCACCGCTGTCCACCAGTGCCTGGAGGCGTCGCCCATTGCATAACACCTCGAGAAGTAGTGGTCTCTACTTCGCCGAGTAGCCAAAGAGGGTCTCATTAATAGGATCATAGGGTACATCAAAATGAATACCTTCCCTATTTCCTATACCTGACTCAGCACTTTTCTCTTCCAACTTCACCTAGGGGGTAGGAGGATTTTTTCGAGGCTTGTCTATTTTTCCCTGAGCCTGGATTTGTCCTCTAAGCCTTTGCTATATAGGCTTCACCTGTGGGCAATGGGGAGCCTTAACACGGTGCTGCGGGGAGAGAATATTAACTCCACGGAACGCACGACCCTTTTCTACGCTCCGTAGTACTTTGCCCAACTTCTCGGGTACTTTTTCTTGGCCTCTAAATCTCCCCTGAGTTTTTCAAAGGCTTGGGAACCACGAGAAGCAATATTTTTCGTTAGAGTATCTTTATAGGATACTTTTAATTAATTCTTACTTTCGTGGGTGTTCGGCTGGAGTTTCCCGGTCGGTGCAGAGTCTTTTTTCGCGGAGCCTCCATTCGCCTCGGCGATTTCCCCTGATGCCGGCCGGTCGTGACGTTTTAGATTCGCGCCATCATTTTCTCCTTTTTTCACCCGCTCCGAAGTCGCCACGTCGTCGCCTTTTCCTGCTTTTCGGATCTTTACGCGATCGCCAGGTCGATCCGCGGCTACTGGCGATTTCCGTTTTTTTTACTTCGGGGGTGCTCCACTGTTACTGCCTTGCAGTGCTGCATGTGCCTTTTTCATCTTGTATCACGACAAAATTTGATGCCCCGCTGCGCCGCAAAATTCGCATTTTGTCGGCTGCTGCTTTGCGTCGTATTTGTCGATGTCCATCGGTTCGGCGAACGTGGGGGGTGCCGATCGCTCCGTGCCGAATGTACGGTTCGGCGCGAAACGTCGTGTTTCGGGTTGACCTCGAGTCAACGCGTCGTATCGCTCGGCAGCACGCACAATGTCGCGGTAATTGTTGTAATTCATTGCGATCACCTGTCAGCGAATCTCCAATTTTAACCCTTCTGTGTACGCCTGGATTTTTTCGCCTTCGGTCAGGTCGGGGATGCGGTTGAACAGTAGCTCCATCTGCTGCGTGTACTGTGCTACACTACTGTACTGTTTCTGACGGTGTATCTGCTGCCGCGCCATATAAGTCATATTAATTGGCTCGAATCGTTCGATGAGGTCTGCCCGAAACTGCGCCCACGATTTCTCCCCGCGGGCCACGTCAGTGTAGTAAATCCACTCTAGTGCCAGTCCACGTAACAGTGTCGCTGCAAGCCGAATCCGTGCTGCATCGTGTGTCGGGGTCGAACAGCCAATGGCCTCGAAGTAAATTTCGAGGGTTGCCACGAATCGTCGAAAGTTAGATCCTTTCGCACTGGGATCGAACACTTCGGGGAGCCTCGGGCGTGCTGCTTCGAGGTTCGGCGATAGTGGTGCCATCGGTCCGTAAAATGTCGGTGTCGTCACTGCTGCTGGTGTTGTTGCTGCTGCGTTCGCTGCTGCTGCGGTGGTGGCTCCTGGTTGGTGTGTCAGAAGGGCCTCGAGTCGTCGGATCGCCTCCTGCGTCTGCTCCATGTTGGTGCGGAGGCTTGCGATGACCCTCGTCGTTGCGTAATTGTCGCCTTGGCCCTCCATGCCTGACATTGTCGCCCCCGGGGTTTTTTTAAAGCCGGCAGCCCAAATTGCACATGTTTTAAAAAGTTGACGGGAGGGGAGTTTTACTGGGTTGGGTTTTGGCGAGCGTTACGGATTTCGTTGAAGTCGTTTGTTTCGCCAAACCCAGCCAGCCCCCCGTTTTTGCCCTGGTGTGAGTTTGTGAGACCCGAAAGTCCCAAATTGCAGCCGCGCTTCTTTTCAAAAGCTTGCAGAGCCAACTTCGTCAAGTTTTAAAAACTTGACCCGCGCGGTCCGCAATTTGGGCCGCGGGCTTTAAGACTCGGTTTTAGCGGTCGAAAGCTCTCGCGTGTAAACGGGCTCTGATTACCAAGTGTGAGGATCTAGGATCGAGCTCAGAAAAAATGATTTGAATTGAATGAATCACCTGGGTACAAGGCGAGGCTATATATAGGCTCGACACAAGGGGCAGTAACCAGGTGTTACGTGAAGGTTCCGAGGGTCGCGAAGCGTCCCGAACAGACCCTTCCCGAATTCGGTAGAAGGCAATTTGGTGGCAACCGAATAGCCTAGAATTCGGTGTACGCAACCTAGCTCGGTGCTATAACTATAATAAAATATAGGAAAGCACCTAGCCTAGGAAATCAAGCAATTCATGCATGCATAAAATAAACCTAAGCTAGTAATAGCGTAATAAGATAAAAGCAAGCATGCATGGCTGGCATAAGCCGTCGTACTCTCACACCCGCGTAGCTCGCGCACCGCCCATCTGCAGCCCGCGCGTCGCCCTGCTGGCCGCGCGCTGCCCTTCATAGCCCGCGCGCCGCCCTTGCAGCCCGCGCGCTGCCCTTTTGCAGCCCCGCGCGCTGCCCTGCTGGCCGCGCGGGGCCCCTACCTGCCCGCTCGCCGCCCTTTGCAGCCCGTGCGCCGCACTTCTGGCCGCGCGCCGACCCTACTTGGCCGCGCGCCGTCTTTTCTGCCCGCGGGCCGCTCTTCCCTGCACTGCCCTGCAGCCTACCCGTGCGCCGCCCTACTAAACGCATGCCACCCTGCTTTACCCGCTATGACTTCACTTCGTGACGGTGGGAGTGGTGGCGGTGGTGGTGGCAGCAGTGGGAGTGGTGGCGGCGGCCGTAGTGGCAGTCGCGGTGGAGCTGTTCAGTGGGGAGTTTCTGGCGGTGGCCAGATGCAGCTGCAGCGGCGTCCGCGCGAGACCCTTATGCCACGGCAGCTGCGCGAGTAGTACGCTAGGCGCAAACGGGTGGCTGAGGGTGACTGTTACCTGTGTGTGCCGCCCGACCCAGGTATAGCGGCTGCTGCTCTAGGTGCTAGTGAGTCTGCTCTCTTTGGTACTGCGCCTGCTGAGGCCTTGCACACCTTCACGCTTGACTCAGGTGCTTCCCGCTGCTTCTTTCGCGACAGTACCACAGTCCACTCCCTGCATGTGTTGCAATCTCTCTGGCTGACCCCTCTTGAGGCCTTGTTTTTGCACGTTCCACCACTGTTCTCCCGTGTCCGACGGTTCCGTAAGGCTCACTATCAGCTCTTCACCTCCCCTCGTTCTCTACGAACTTGGTGAGCAACGCAGTTCTCCAGGATGAATGGTTTGATACCTTTACCCATGGATGACAGCGTGTGGCGATTTTCACGTATGCACGGACGGGCCGTCACCTGGCCACGTTCACCTGTTGGCCTGGGTCGAGCCTGTACACACTGACTACTGAGCCTCCTCAGGTCGCTGCGTCTGGTCAGGTGTCTGCGTCAGGTCAGCTATCAGCCCCTTGTTCGTGTCGCCTCCTCTCGCACCAGACTCTCCTCTGGCACCACTGCCTTGGTCACCCCTCCCTGCCACGCCTCCGTAGCATGCACTCCTGCCTCATTGTCTTTGGCCATCCCAGGTCTCTGCCTCCCTTCCGCGCTCGCCTGCCCCGCCCTGCCTTCCTTGCGTCGAGGGGCGGCAGCGCGCCGCTCCTCACTCCTCCTCGTTTCCCTCGACGACCTCTCCTCCGCAGACTCTCAACATGGGTGTGTGGGGCCCAGCCCGCGTCCAGGGACAGGGCCGCGAGCGGTACTTTCTGCTGGTTGTCGACGACTATACGCGTTACACCACGGTCTTCCCCTTGCGCAGCAAGGGGGAGGTCCCTGATGTTCTGATCCCTTGGATCGGTGCTGTCCGTCTCCAGCTCCGCGAACGTTTCCACATGGACCTTCCTGTCCTGCGTCTACACTCTGACAGAGGTGGTGAGTTCTCCTCCGACCTCTTGCGGGACTTTGTCATGGGGAGGCCTCCCCGCAGCAGAATGGGGTTGCTGAGCGCCGCATTGGCTTAGTCATGGAGGTCGCTCGTACCTCCATGATCCATGCGGCTGCTCCCCATTTTCTGTGGCCGTTTGCGGTCCGGTACGCTGCGCATCAACTCAACCTCTGGCCTCGCACTCGCCTACACTTTGTTGGGTGGACGGGGGAGGTTGGCGATGCGTCGGTGTTCCGGGTCTGGGGCATCGTGCCTTTGTCCGCGATACCTCCGCGGACAAGCTCTCCTCCCGCGCCATTCCCTGTGTCTTCCTTGGCTTCCCCCCTAACGCGCCTGGCTAGCAGTTTTACTCCCTCACCTTCGTCGCGCCGTGTCTTCCCCTCTCAGGACGTCACGTTTGACGAGTCGGTTCCCTTTTACCGTCTCTTCTCCTTCCGCACTGCCCCGCTCCCCCCCCCGCCGCTCTTCCTTGCTCCAGGTCCCCCTCCGGTAGACCCCCTCCCCCCTCAAGGTCCTACTCCTTCAGGTGTGTCTCAGGTAGACCCACTCCCCTTGGTTGAGCCTGTCAATGTCACTGGTGATTCTGGTGCTGCTCAGGGTGCTGCGTCTGGTGGTGCTGAGTTTGTGGGTGCAGAGCCTGAGCGTGCGGAGCCTGGGGGTGCTGAGCCTGCGAGTGCGGAGCCTGGAGGTGCTGAGCCTGAGCGTGCGGAGCCTGGGGGTGCTGAGCCTGCGGGTGCGGAGCCTGGGGGTGCTGAGCATGCGGGTGCAGAGCCTGGGGGTGCTGAGCTTTGAGCGTGTGGAGCCTGGGGGTGCTGAGCCTGAGGGTGCGGAGCCTGGGGGTGCTGAGTCTGGGGGTGCTGGGTCTAGGAGTACTGCGTCTACACTACGGGAGCCTCTCTCACCACAGCAGCTGCGCGAGTGGTACGCTCGGCGCACCCGCCTTCGGAGTGGCGCTGCTGGAGCTGGAGGCCCTGGAGCTGCTAGTCCTGGAGGTGCTGGAGGTACTGTTGGTATTGGTGGTAGTGGGGGTACTGGAGCTACTAGTCCTGGAGGTCCTACCGGTGCCTCGCCACAGCAGAGGGTCTAGCCGGCGGGAGCCTCTCTCACCACAGCAGCTGCGCGAGTGGTACGCTCGGCGCACCCGCCTTCGGAGTGGCGCTGCTGGAGCCGGAAGCCCTGCCGCTGGAGGCACTGACACTGGAGGCACTGGAGCTGGAGGCCCTGCCGCTGGAGCCACTGGCGCTGGAGAAGCTGGAGTTGGAGACCCTGGAGCTGGAGGCACTGGAGCTGGAGGCGCTGGAGCTGGAGGCGCTGGAGCTGACGCTGGCCTTGGAGACCCTGAAGCTGGAGGCACTGGAGCTGGAGGTGCTGGAGCTGGAGGCGCTAGGGCTGGCGGTCCTGGAGCTGGAGGCACTGGAGTTGGAGGCTCTGGAGCTGGAGCAACTTGAGCTGGAGGTACTGGAGGTACTGGAGGAGCTAGAGCTGCTGGTGCTGGAGATGCTGGTGGTGCTTGCACTGCTGGTCCCTGAGGTGCTCGTACTGGAGCTGTTAGAGCTGGAGGTGCTGGAGCTGGAGGCGCTGGAGCTAGAGGCGCTGGAGCTGGAGGTTCTGGAGCTGCTGGAGGCGCTGGAGCTGCTGGTACTCGTACTGGAGGTGCTGGTGCTGGTGGTACTGGTGCTGGTGGTACTGCTCAGCGTCGACTGTTCTTCGCTCTGCCGTCTGCGTCGTCTCTGCCACTGCCTGAGGTGCTTAGCCTCCCGTCTTCTACTGGTCTCCCGTTACATCCAGGCTCCCCACTGCTTTCTCCTTCTCCTTACACTGAGCTGTCGGGCTCTCTTACGGAGCGTCGTGAGCCTGCGTCTCGTCCTGTCTCGCCTGTTCGCACTGGTCGCCGTGTTCCTCGTCCGCGTCCTCCTCCTGTCCCCGGCACTCACACTATGACACTTCGTCCTTCCTCTGTTCCACAGCGTGTCCCCCTGCCGTCTCCCCCTGCGTCCTCTTGTCCTGACGTTCCGGACCCTGAGTCTGACTTGGTCCGTGTTGCCAGCCCTACTATCACACGTTTCCAAGCCACTGTTATCACTGACACTTTGTTTGAGTCCAATGTTGCGTCTCCCTAAGTCGCTGAGCTTGTCGACTTTGCTGCTACTTGTCGTCTTGACTACGCTGCTAGTCTTGTTGCTGAGTCTGAGTCTGTCTGTCCTCTGTCCGTCGGGGGTGAGTGTGCTCTTGGCACGGACGTCCTTGAGGACAGGTAGGAGGACTTTGAGTGTCTTGCAGCTGCTGTACCTCATCTCGTGGCCATTATGCTTGCACCTGAGGGAGACCCGGATGCACCAGACATCCCGACCTCGTGCTCTTACGCAGAGGCGATTACGAGTCCCTACTCCTCTCAGTGGCAGACATCCATGGACGCAGAGATGGCATCCTGGAAGTCCATAGGCACTTACGTCGACGCAGTTCCCCCTCCTGGGGCGAACATAGTCGATGGCATGTGGATTTCAGGGTGAAGCGGCCGCCGGGTTCTCAGTCTGTCTTCAAGGATCGTTACGTTGCACAAAGCTTTAGTCAGCGCCAGGGAGTCGACTTCTTCCAGACCTTCTCCCCTACCCCAAAGATGACCACTTTTAGGGTGTTGCTGCACATTGCCGCTCAGCGTGACTACGAGCTCCACTCTCTTGACTTCAGCACAGCTTTCTTACAGGGCAGCCTGCACGAGGAGATCTGGCTGCGTCGCCCACCTGGCTTCACTGGGTCGTTTCCTGCAGGTACCCAGTGGAGCCTCCGGCGGCCAGTCTACGGTCTCCGCCAAGCGCCTCGTGAGTGGCACGACACACTAAGGATGACACTTGCGGTTCTTGGGTTTGCTCCTTCGGCTGCTGACCTGTCGTTGTTTCTACATCCTCGTGTACGTTGACGACTTGGTTTTTGCCACTGCTGACACTGAGGCACTGGCCCTTGTGAAGTCGGAGCTGCAAAAGAGACACACGTGCACAGACCTGGGTGAGCTGCACAGCTACCTTGGCTTGCAGATCACCCTGGACAGAGCACGGCGTACCATCACCCTGACTCAGTCACACATGGTGCAGGAGGTTCTTCAGTGCTTCGGCTTCACTGGGTCCTCGCCTCAGTCCACTCCTCTAGCTACCACCTTCGAACGAGTCCGTAGAGCCGAGTGGCCCTACCCAGAACTTGTGGGCTGCCTCATGTACCTGATGACCTGCACTCGACCTGACCTTGCCTACCCTCTTAGCATCCTAGCACACTACATTGCGCCCAGAAGACACCGACGAGAGCACTGGGAGGCTGCTAAGAGGGTGTTGCTTTACTTGTGCAGTACATTGGGCATGGGGCTCGTGCATGGAGGGCGGAGTCGAGTTGTCCTTACTGGACACTCCGACATGTCCTGAGTTGACGACCAGGCTACGCAGCGGTCGTCACAGGGTTACACTTTCAGCCTTGGCTCCGGCTCTGTTTCTTGGCGGTCTACCCGCTCGTCTTCTATTCTCAGCTCCAGTTGTGATGTTGAGATCTATGCAGGAGCCATGACTGCACAGGAGTTACGCTGGCTCACCTACCTACTGACCGACTTGGGTGAGCGGCCTCGTTCTCCTCCAGTTCTGTACGTCGACAACAAGGCTGCTATTACCTTGTGTCAGGAGCACAGACTGGAGCACAGAACGAAGCACATCGCTCTGCGTTACTTCCTTGCTCGAGAGTTGCAGTAGCGTGGTCAGCTTCGTCTTGCTTACGTGGCCACTCGGGCCAACACTGCTGATATATTCACCAAGGCACTTCCGCCTGGTGATCATCAGCGTTTCTGTACTGCTTTAGGCCTTGTGCCTGCTTCGTCTCACTTGCTCTTTGCGTGAATTTGCTTGTACTATGATCTATGAATATACCTGCATGCTCAATCTTGCTAGGTAGTGATCCTTGTACTGTTTGCTCTTTTTATATAACTCTGCATGTGAACTGGCCTTGTGGCCATTTGCTTGTGCTCAGAATGTGTGGTAATTTCGTGATCCACCCTGAGCTTGCTTTGCTCTTCTTGACTGGTCTTGTGACCACTGGTTCTCCCCCACTTTGCCTATGGGGGTGTGTCAAACTATAGTGATTTTTGTGCTGTGTAGGCTGTAATGGGGTAGCCCATAAGGGGTACAACTCAAGTTAGCCTCCTCCAATGGCGATCACTATCTATTTCATCGCCACTAGCCTCCCTGACCGCCTTGCTTCGGTTCGTGACGCGCTTCTTCTGAAGCACCCTAGCGAGCTCACTATCGGCGTCCTTGAGTCTGCTCTCAAGGACGTCGAGAGCAACCTCCGCTCGGTAGCCTCCGCCTCTGGTGCTGTGCCCCCCCCACTGTTTCACGGGTGCACGGTCTTTCAGCTGCCCACCTTTACTGCCTCCCTCGCCACTGCCGCTACTGACGTGACCGCAGCTGCTGTTACGACTTCTTCGCGGTCTAGGGGTCGGAGTGGCAGGCGGGGCGGCGGCGGCGGCTGCGGGGGCGGCGCTGCGGGTGGTGGTGGCGGGAGTGCAGGGGCTGGTGGAGCGCCTGGTGCTGCGTCTCGTGACCCCCCTCCCAGGATTGGTGGAGGTGCCGCTCGGGTTCCTGTGAGCCTGCCGCCTATGGGTACTGGAGCGGCGGCGTGGTACTTGACCCAGCGCCAGCAGCGCAGCAGCAGAAGCAGCAGCAGCAGCAGCAGCAGCAGCGGTAGCAGCAGCAGCAGCAGCAGCAGCAGCAGCAGCAGCAGCAGCAGCAGCAGCAGCAGCAGCAGCAGCAGCAGCAGCAGCAGCAGCAGCAGCAGCAGCAGCAGCAGCAGCAGCAGCAGCAGCAGCAGCAGCAGCAGCAGCAGCAGCAGCAGCAGCAGCAGCAGCAACAGCAGCAGCAGCAGCAGCAACAGCGGCAGCAGTAGCAGCAGCCGCCTCTCTCGAAGCAGCAGCAGGGGCAGCAGCCGACTCCAGGAGCACGTCAGCAGTCACGTGGTGACGTCCACCCTCCCTGCCCCTATATAATCCAGACAGGTACTCAAAGTAGCTTCTGCTGTGACCGCTGCCACCCGCGTGGTCAGTGCTTTGCTCAGCTCACTGACACCCTTCGCGCGGCCTACGGCGTTGACGGCCCTGCCCCTGACTGGCTTCCTCTTGTTCAATCCCACGGTGCTGCACTATGGGCCATGTCTGCTTC
This sequence comes from Closterium sp. Yama58-4, assembly GCA_947470075.1. NCBI lineage: Eukaryota > Viridiplantae > Streptophyta > Zygnematophyceae > Desmidiales > Closteriaceae > Closterium > Closterium sp. Yama58-4. The sequence goes on along the minus strand of CANIUD010000890.1, from coordinate 24,860 downwards.
TCAGTTGCTTGATCTCTTAAGAACCCATCATGATATGTATAATGTTGTTGACTCTAGAGCTTTTGACTCTATTTACTCATCTGTTGTTAGCTTATGTGCTAGTGTTGATCATGTGCCTATTGCTAGTGTAGGTACTTACTTAGGTACTAGTCTAGGCACTGCTTCGGAGCGCTCTTCGTTGTCTTTCACCCTCGAGTCTGGAGCTTTGCACTATTTCTTCCGCGACCACATGGCTCTTACTCCGCTTCCTGTACCGGTCTTGGTAGCACTGGCTGGTCCCATTTCGGGACCCGTCACTACTCGCTACACTACTACGCTTTCGTGCCCGGCTGTACCCTCGGGTGTCCGGACCGGTTTTCATGTCCCCTCGTTCTCCAGGAATTTTGCGGGTGTGAGACCACTCGTGGACAGCCACGTGGGGGTTCGGATCGAGCCTTCTGGGGATACTGCGACGTGTGTAGACGGGTTTAGCGAGCGGAAGCTATAGTAGTCTTAGAACCTCCTCCTAAAGCCTAGGAATATTAGGAGTCAACTTGAGCATGAACCATGCTATAACCAAAGGGGACTTGGGAAGAAGTGAAGTTCTAACAAGAGATAACCTTAACTTATAAGGTTTGGGAGGTGGTCCACTCTAAATAGTATACACCACAAGTTCTCCCAACTCAACCGATGTATTCTACACTACTACTGTATTCTCCCGAACATAACACCCTACGGTGTAGCTATAAATACAGGGACAAAAAGGTGGGTGTCTTCTCATATGAAAAGGCTACATAATACCCGGGTGCATATTTTAGTGTAAGAGTTTTTTTTTAGGAGACAAGTTGAGTGTTTCCATAGGCGTTTTAACATCACATGTTTAGGCGCAAATGTGAGTCTTGACGCGAACACATGTATCAGAGCGAAGGTCTCGGGTTCGAATCCTGGTGTGTGCACCTCGGGCATCCTAGTGCGGGGGGGTGTCAGAGGTCCATTGGAGATCCCCGATTGATCCTAGGGAAGGGTTACAGGCACGTCGGCCTGGGGGGTTATGGACGCACTCACCCGCTACACAAACAAGCCCTTTTATCCTAGAAATTAGTGGCTGGGATTCTGACACATGTCACATGTGGCACCTCTCTGGGCACCTGCAGCGGAAGATTCACCAGCGCTTGGCGACAGCGAAATAATGGGGGGGGGGGGATCTTGACAGATTTGAACTGAAAGAACTGCGAAATTTTATCGAGGGAGAGATTTTCGCGATATCCTCCAATACTTGCACCTATTCGTTATCACCTATAATAAAGAATCTGAAAGAAAGGGGGGGTGTTATAAAATATTATCCAAAAGGGGGATATAGTACAAACCAGGGCCTCAGATTCATTTTTAGGGACCCTTGGCCCTCAGGGCATGACTCAGAAATGCGTGTCCTCCTCAGGGCAGAGCCCCTTGGGGGACCCTTATTTCTCATGGCATGCCATAACTAAACCCTGATGCTTCAGGCCTTTTTTTTTTTTTTTTTTTTTTTCATACTGTATTTGCTGTTGCCCTAGCTACAGCCGAGCAAAGAGGCGTTTTTAACAGATGGAACAAAATGGTGAACGAGGTGGCCAGGTGCCACCAACATGCACTGGTTTGAGATGGGTGGGGTGATGGGAGGTGGCAGACGCCTCGGGCAATGCCAGCGCACGTAGCCTACACGCGGGAACTTGACTAACAATATGCTAAGATTGGTCAACTAGGGACATGCAGCAGCAGACGTTTGAGTTCGTGCAAATCGTAAAGTGTTAGTGGTGGGTATGAGAGGGGTATTGTAACGGGTAGTCATGCCTGCCGCATCGCTGTATGTTGCCCCATGTGGGCCATTTTGTCGTCAATGTAAGTGGTGGTGGGCGACTCGCGTGTGTTCGGCGCAAAATTTCGGAAATCAAGAACTTCGCACAAGGGCCCCCTCTAGGCACACAGTGTAACTTATTCAGGGTACGCCATACAAGAACCCTGACGCCTCATGGTAGGCAGGTGTACACTACTCTGAAATCTCAAGGTAATATAGAACTGACATCCTGAAATCTCAGGGCTTAAAAAAAAAAAAAGACCCTGATTTTACATTCTTCATGGCAAGAGGGTTATGTTAACCCTGAAATCAAGGTAATTATGGTATTTTACACTGATATCAAGGGCCCTGGTACATACCCACCACATAGCACCCCTCCCGCACAAGCTACCCAGGGGTGTACAATTTCAGGGGGGTGTTATGCCCGGGAGGATACAGTCTAGTGTGGATCTAGCACTACATATGTTTATTGGAGCAACCCGAATTAACCATAATTCCAACAGAAAGGTACGTTCTCCTCCAGTGCAAGAGGGCTTCGGTCTGATTGGGTGGGCTTCGGTCTGATTGGGCGCTTACAGAATATGCTAGTCACAATCAGGGCTAATTTTATCAGTGTAAATCACCCTGATACCCTGATTATCAGGGTGGTTTTTGGTAGTCACACTGATGGCCTAGGAAAGTTTTCTCGGGAGCTAGGATTTTCCTGATATGCTAGGGTTTACATTTAAGGCACACTGATAACTCAGGGTTACCGATCTTCATAACGAGTTTTTCTCTGAAGCGAGTACCATACCCCCCCCAATCCCCCCCCTTCCACCCCACCCCCCTCCCCACCAAGCCCTCGCACTTCTGTCCCGCTATTGGATGCCAAAGCATGCTATTGGATGACTCACGTTGGAGTAGCCCGGTCGGTAGATTGGTCTTCGGAAGGATGAAGACCCGGGATTCGAATCCTGTAGCCGGCCTTTTTGTTCAAAACTTCAGTAGAAACACTTTATCAGGGTTCTGAAAATTGTTACACTGTGGCCTAAGGGTAAATTTCTTGAAACTATGGAAAACCTTGATGGAAAAGATTTTTCCCAAGGGGTCACACTGATAATCAGGGCTTTGCAAAGGTGCAGGACTGATGATAAGGGTTGCTTAAAACCAAAAATTAGCCCTGGTCACAATTACCGTATTACCCCGGATATAAGCGCATGTGCGCTTAGAATAAAACAGTGTTTTTTTGGGGGGGGGGGGGGGGGGGGGGGGGGGTGGGGGTATAATTGAGTCGAATTTATAAGCGCATGCGCCTGTCGAATTCAACCGACCATGCACCAAGTGGGATCGTGCATGGATTTCAGGCAAAAACAGCTGCGGTTCGGTTTCCCACCGCACAATGTTTTCTAGAACCATCGAACGTGACAGCAGTGACGGGGATGTTGCCGTGCGGCCCAATCACAGCCGCATGCGCTGCGTGGCATGTGCATTCGGGCAGAACCATCTTGAAGGGTGGGGAATATTCCTTGAAAGCGCAGCGTATATGCTGCCACGCAGGATCCTTTACGGGGGTAGGTGGGGGTTTCCTGCCTGTCATCGACGAGGACCCCGAGCCGCCAACCCACAGGGGTCCCCGTCTTTGCCTATTTGTGCACCCTCGTCTTCATTTTTTTCATTCAGTTTCCAGTCTAGGCCGCCTGGCAGTCGAAGCCATGGAGGAATTCAGTGGGACTCACATTGTCTTCAAGAAAAACCATGCCGCCCGTGGCGACTTACCAAGGACGGGTGGTATACCCGTGAGCCACCAGCGCCTCAAGTGCCACCGGAACCCCCTGCACCACCTGCTCCTCCTGCTCTTCCTGCGCCTCCTGCTCCACCTGCTCCTCCCGCTCCTCCCGCTCCTCCCGCTCCTCCCGCTCCTCCGAATCCACCTGATTCTGGTACGGCTAGTGCTCACCAACGGCCCGTGCTCCAGCTGTATTTACCAGCCACGTTCGACGAATGGCTGGCCAAAGGGGACACACCCAAGGCCCCCGATTCGTGCATCCAAGCTCCGGCGCCTGCACCACGGTGGAGACAGCCAGAAGCTTGCGCGTGGGATGAGTCGGCTGTGGGCGCCGACGATGATGTGGCCGCCGACAACAGTGGCGCCGGCGAAGCTGGAGGCGACGATGAAGCGGGCGACGAGGAGGACGTGTTCCCAGACCGTGATACAACTGCCGAGGACGATGACGGTGTGGAGTCTTGGTGGCGCGACGCACCACGCGAGAAGATGCCAATTCCGACGTATCCGCCAATTAACAAAAAACGCCCCCACCCGGATTCCGAGAACCGAGATGCCCACCCCCCGTCCCCCAGGCACAAGCCGACTCAACATAAGCGGCAGTCTTACACCGCCCAGGAGAAATTGAGGTGGCTCGTGCGGCTCAAGCTTGCGGCATCGGTAAGCGAGGTGGCGCGGGAGTCCGGCATACACCGAAAATGCCTAACAGAGTAGAAATCCCAAGCGAAGGCGCTCAAGGCTGCACACGGCGCATGGATGCGACTTCATGGGCGCGGGAGGTCTTCATGGGCGCGGTACAGACCTATGGAGTTAAAGGTGTACGCGCAACTCCTCGACCGGCGACGCCGCGGAGTTGCGGTTTCGGTCGGCCGGCTGCAAGAGTGGTCTCGCAAGGTGATGAAGGTGATGTTCCCTGACGTCAAGTGGAAAGGCAGTCAGCGGTCGACGGAGCGGTTCCGCAAGCGGTGGAACCTCAGCGTGCGCATGAAAACAAAGGTGGCGCAGAAAACACAGCAGCGTAAGTGGTTCGTTTACCCGTTGAATTCGAGCGAGCCCATTTATGATTTCTACATTTGTTGCCCGTCTCTTGTGCGCGATACTCATACGTCTTACTATGTGTCCTTCCCTCCCTGTGCGCAGACGTGGAGGAGCAGTGCAAAGAGTTTTGGCAGTTCTTCCGCGACCCACGCAATGAGTACGACATTGACAACCGCTATATTATCAACACCGACCAGACACCGCTGTGGTTGGAGATGCCGGCGACGTCCACTGTGGAGCAGACGGGCGTGAAGTCGATGCCCATCCGCAGCGGTGGGTACCAGAAGAGCGAGTCACCGTGATGCTGGCGTGCACGGCGTGTCAAACATTATATATGTTGGGTTTGTTAGGCTACAGTGGGTTAGCCTATATGGGGTACACAATTCTAGGGTTTGCTATTTGTACTGATTTCTCTGTTAGTTCAGTCATTCCTGTCTGTTAACTCCGACATGGTTTCAGAGCAGGTCCTTCGCTAGGACCGTCCTAAGGGCCCACCTACCTACCTACCTACCTACTACCGGAGTGCCTTCTTAGCGCCTCCCACGTAGCGCCCTCGAGCGCTTTATTATTAATCTTTTTTTTCGGCCCCGCTGGCCCCGTCGATCGAGCCCCGCCTAGAGGCCCCGCGGCCCCGTCGTTTTTGCCCTAGAGGCCCCTCACGGCCCCGTCGCGCCGCCCCTTAGCCGCTCGAGTGCGGTCGCATTCCCTCGCGCACGCCCGCAGCCGCCCGTCGCCCGCTCGCGCACGCCCCGCAGGCCCGCAGCCCGCCGTCGCAGCAGCCGCTCACTCGCAGCCGCCCGTCGCCCGCTAGCGCACGCTTCGCAGCCGCCCGTCGCCTGCTCGCGCGCGCCCCGCAGCCGCCCGTCGCCTGCTCGCGCACGCCCCGCAGCCGCTCGTCGCCTGCTCGCGCACGCCCCGCAGCCGCTCGTCGCCCGCTAGCGCAAGCCCCGCAGCCGCTCGTAGCCTTCTCGCGCTCGCCCTGCAGCCGCCCGTCGCCTGCGCACACACGCCCCGCAGGCCCGTAGCCCGCCGTCTCAGTGGCCGCCCGCCCGCAGCCGCCGTCGCCCACTCGCGCACGCCCTGCTGCCCGCAGCCGCCTGTCCGCCGCTTCTTCCGCTGCTGCTTGCGCACCGCTCCCTCCCGAGCGCCGTTGCTGCCCCTACGCTGCTGCTGCCCGTGCGCCACCGCTACTCGTGCACCGCCGCTGCCACTCGTGCGCTTCTGCAGCCGCCGCCCGCGAGGCCCACGCTCTCACTGCTATTATTTTCTACCTACCGTGCACACTGCTGCCACTGCAACAGCCACCAGTGCACCGTTGCAGCTCCTGCTGCCCAGCTACCTACTACTGCCGCTAGTGTGCCACTACGGACAGTCGACCCCGCCCGCGCCTTACCTAGTGGCCCAGCCGGCCCCGTTGACTCTCCGCACACTGTTCCAGCGGCCTGATTCCTACTGCTACTGTCGCTATGGCTAGCCCTCCCGTTCTAGCTTTCGATGCCGAGGGCCGTCCGGTGAAGTTCGAAACCTGGCTAGATGACCTGCACCTGTTCTTACAGCTCACTGCCAAGGAAGATATCTCACTGTACGACCACGCCCTAGGCCATGCCACTGCCCCTGACTCGTCTGCTGACAGCACTCTGCGTTCCCAGTGGCAGACCCGTGATGCGCACGCTCGCTTTGCTATCCGCAACTCCCTGCCGCTAGACGAGCGCGAGCACTTCGGCCAGTGCAAGACTGCTAAGGACCTCTACACAGCTGTAGTTGCCCGCTACTCCTCACCTGCTTCTGCCACGCTAGGCCGCCTCACTCTCCCCTACCTGTTCCCCGACCTAGCCTCCTTTCACACTGTCGCAGACCTCATCACCCACCTTAAGACTAGTGAGGCCCGCTTTCGCGCTGCTATGCCTGCCGAGTTTCTCACTAGCAACCCCCCCCCGCTCTGGATCACTCTCTACCACATCGTCACCCGCCTCCCTGACTCTCTGCGCGCAGTCAGGGACCACTTCCTCTCTCGCTCCCCCACTGAGCTCACTGTTGCCCTCCTCGAGAAGGAACTGCTTGCAGCTGAGGCGAGCATCGTCACTGTAGGCACCTCTCGTGGCGACCCCCGCACCCCGTTCTTTGAGGGGTGTTCCCCTTCCCCCCTCCTCCCCTCTGTCGCCTCTGCTGCTGCTGTCGACCTTCTTGGTGCTGAGAAGGTCGGGACCGCGTCTGCTTCGAGCGGGCGCCGCAGGAACAAGGGGGGCAGGGGTGGGGGTGGCGGCGGAGGAGGTGGGGGTGGAGGCGGTGGGAGTGGAGGCGCGGCTGGGGAGACTAGTGGCGGCAGTGGGGGAGGAGACAGCAGCGGTGGGAGTGGTGGTGGAGGCGGCAGCGGAGGCGGAGGTGGTCGTGGCGGCGGCAGGGGTGGAGGTGGCCGGGGCGGCGGCGGTGGGGGTGGTGGTCGTGGAGGCACTGGCGGAGGGCAGAGTCAGCAGCCCGCCCCGACGCTTCAGGCCGCCCGTGAGTGGTATGCGCAGCGTAGCGTTACCTGCACGTACGTCATTCGCACAGGTGACCGCAGCGGCCAGCAGTGTGGGAGGCCGCACCCCACGCAGCGCTGCTTCGCGCGCCTTAACGACGCGTGGCGCACTCAGTTTCCTGCTGCCACTGAGCTGCCGCGCTGGGCTGATCTGGAAAAGAGGGGTGTTGATATTTGGGCTTTAGACTTTGATGCTATTCTCACTGCCATGTATGCGATGTCTATTAGTGGAGAAGGTGCTCAGTACTTGCGTGTTCCGCCCGACCCGGGCATTCAGGCCAGTCCGGCTGCCGCTCTAGGTGCTAGTGCGTCTCCTCCCACAGGTCCTGGTGGGGCTGCAGCCCTAGGTGCTCGTGCGTCCGTGCCCCCTGGTACTGAGTCGACTGCAGCACTGCACACCTTCACCCTGGACTCAGGTGCTTCTCGCTCCTTCTTTCGTGACCGCACTGTCCTTGAGCCACTCGCTCGGCCAGTTGCTGTCTCCCTTGCTGACCCCTCTGGGGGTCCGGTCATTGCGACCTCCTCCACTGTCCTTCCTTGTCCGGCGGTCCCGTCCGGCATGCTGTCAGGTCTCTACCTCCCCTCGTTCTCTACGAACTTGGTGGCAGGTAGTGCGCTCCAGGACGGGGGTGTTCACCAGTTCACCCCTGCCTACGAGCGCGTGACACACTGCACGTGTGCTCGGACGGGTCGCCACCTGGCTACCTTCACTCGGGAGCCGGGGTCGGACCTTTACACACTGACCACTGAGTCCCCTCAGGTAGCTGCGTCCGCGTCTGCGTCTGCGTCAGGTCAGCTGTCCGCCCCCTGCTCGTGTCGCTCTCTGGCGCATGAGACTGTCCTTTGGCACCACCGCCTTGGTCACCCGTCTGTGCAGCGCCTTTGGGCCATGCACAAGCGGGACCTTGTTGCTGGTCTTCCCAGGGTGCTCCCTCCCCTTCCCGACTCACCTGCTCCTCCCTGTATTCCCTGTGTCGAGGGACGGCAGCGCGCCGCTCCTCACTCCTCCTCCTTTCCCCCGACGACTGCTCCCTTGCAGACGCTCCACATGGACGTGTGGGGCCCAGCCCGCGTCCGTGGTCAGGGTCAGGAGAGGTACTTCCTGATTGTTGTTGACGACTTCTCGCGCTACACCACGGTCTTCCCCTTGCGCGCCAAGGGTGACGTCCCTGATGTCTTGATCCCTTGGATCCGCAGATCTCGTCTCCAGCTCCGTGAGCGTTTCCGCTCCGACTTCCTTGTCCTGCGTCTGCACTCTGACAGAGGTGGGGAGTTCTCCTCTGGCCTATTGGAGGCCTTCTGTCAGCAGGAGGGCATTGAGCAGTCGTACACGCTTCCGGACTCTCCACAGCAGAATGGGGTTGCTGAGCGCCGCATTGGTCTGGTCATGGAGGTCGCTCGTACCTCCTTGAGCCATGCGGCTGCCCCCCATTTTCTGTGGCCGTTTGCAGTCCGATACGCTGCGCATCAGCTCAACCTCTGGCCCTGTGTCTCCTTGCCCGAGACTTCTCCGACACTGCGTTGGACGGGAGAGGCTGGCGATGCGTCGCGTTTTCGGGTCTGGGGATCCCGAGCTTTTGTCCGCGACACGTCCGCGGACAAGCTCTCCCGTCGCGCTGTCCCCTGCGTCTTCCTTGGCTTTGTCCCGGACGCCCCTGGTTGGCAGTTCTACCACCCCACCTCGCGGCGTGTCCTGGCCTCTCAGGACGTCACTTTTGACGAGTCCGTCCCCTACTACCGCCTCTTCCCCTACCGCACTGCCCCGCTCCCCCCCCCCGCCTCTCTTCCTCGCTCCAGGTGCTGAGGTACCAGACCCCCTCCCCCCTCAGGGTGCCGCTCCCTCAGGTGTGTCCCAGGTAGACCCGGGTGAGCCTGTCGAGGTAGCTGTTGACTCTCGTCCTGCTCGGGGTGCTGAGCCTGGGGGTGCTGCGTCTGGGGGTGCTGAGCCTGGGGGTGCTGCGTCTGGGGGTGCTGAGCCTGGGAGTGCTGAGCCTAGGGGTGCGGAGCCTGGGGGTGCTGAGCCAGGAGGTGCGGAGCCTGGAGGTGCGGAGCCTGGAGGTGCTGAGCCTGGAGGTGCTGGGTCTGGGGGTGCTGCGTCTGGGGGTGCTGAGCCTGAGCGTGCTACACCTGGAGGAGCCCTCTCCTCCCAGCAGCTGCAGGAGAGGTACCTCGAGTACTGCCGCCTCCGGAGAGGTGCTGCTGGAGCTCGTCCCGGTACTTCCCCTCCTACCCAGGAGCTCCCCCCCATTCAGCAGATCCGCGAGTGGTACACACGGCGCTGCAGTCTTCGGAGTGGTGCTCCTGGTGCTGCGGACCCTGGGGGTGGCGCTGCTGCTGGTGCTGAGGACCCGGACGTTGGAGCTGCTGCTGGTGCTGCGGACCCGCCTGGTGGAGCTGCTGCTGGTGCTGAGGACTCGGACGTTGGAGCTGCTGCTGGAGCTGAGGACCCGGGCGGTGGCGCTGCTGCTGGTACTGAGGACTCGGACGGTGGAGCTGCTGCTGGACCTGAGGACCCGAGCGGTGGCGCTGCTGCTGCTGCTGAGGACCCGGGCGTTGGAGCTACTACTGGTGCTGAGGACCCGGCCGGTGGAGCTGCTGCTGGTGCTGTGGACCCGGCCGCTGGAGTCTCCTCTGCTTCTGGAGACGCTGCGCGGCCGCGACCGTACTTCGTACCGCTCCTTCAGCAGGTTCTTGGGCAGGCTCCTCCTCCTTGTCCTCCTCCCTCCGTAGAGTGTCCTCTGCCTGTCCAGTCGCAGTCACAGTTACCGCCTACCTCGCCTCTCCCTGCTCCCTCTCCTTACACTGGTCCCACAGGAGGTCTTACAGAGCGTCGTGAGCCTGAGTCTCGTCCTGCGTCGCCTGTTCGTCCTGCTCGCACTGGTAGTCGTGTCCGTCGTGAGCGTCCTCCTCCTGTCCCAGGCACTCACTACATGACTCTGCGTCCCTCTACTGCTCCTCAGCGTGTCCCTCTACCGTCTCCTCCCGCGTCTTCTTTGCCTCGCGTTCCGGACCCTGAGTCTGACCGGTATCGTGCTAAGCACCCTACTGTCACGCGTCTCCTCGCTACTGTTGTCACTGACCCTACCTTTGAGTCCTCTGCTGCGTCTTCTCTGGTCGCTGAGTTGGTTGACTTTGCTGCTGCCTGTCGTCTAGACTACGCTGCTAGCCTTGTTGCTGAGTCTGAGTCTTAGTCTGTCTGTCCTCCGTCCGTCGGGGGTGAGTGTGCTCTTGGCACGGACGTCCTTGAGGACAGACAGGAGGAGTTCCAGTGTCTTGCTGCTGCTTTGCCCCGTCTCGTGTCCTTGCTAGTTGCCCGTGAGGGAGACCCGGATGCACCAGACATCCCGACCCCACGCACTTACGCTGAGGCGATGGCGGGTCCCTACTCCTCTCAGTGGCAGACGGCCATGGACGCCGAGATGGCTTCCTGGAAGTCCACACGCACCTACGTCGACGAGGTTCCCCCTCCTGGGGCGAACATCGTCAGTGGCATGTGGATTTTCAGGGTGAAGCGGCCGCCGGGTTCTCCGCCTGTCTTCAAGGCGCGTTACGTGGCTCGAGGCTTCAGTCAGCGAGAGGGAGTTGACTTCTTCCAGACCTTCTCCCCCACCCCGAAGATGACTACTCTTCGGGTGCTGCTGCACATAGCCGCTCACCGCGACTACGAGCTTCACTCACTTGACTTCAGCACTGCTTTCTTGCAGGGCAGCCTGCACGAGGAGATCTGGCTGCGCCGCCCACCTGGCTTCACTGGGTCGTTTCCTCCTGGTACCCAGTGGAGGCTTCAGCGGCCGGTCTACGGTCTCCGCCAGGCTCCACGTGAGTGGCACGACACACTGAGGACTACACTTGCGGCTCTTGGGTTCGCGCCTTCTACAGCTGACCCGTCGCTGTTCCTGCGCACCGACACTTCGCTGCCGCCGTTCTACATCCTCGTGTACGTCGACGACTTGGTCTTTGCCACTGCTGACACTGCAGGACTCGCCTACGTAAAGTCGGAGCTGTAGAGGAGACACACGTGCACAGACCTGGGTGAGCTGACAAGCTATCTTGGCTTGCGGATCACCCGGGACAGAGCACGGCGCACCATCACCTTGACTCAGTCACACATGGTGCAGCAGGTTCTCCAGCGCTTTGGCTTCACGTACTCCTCGCCTCAGTCCACTCCTCTGCCTACCGGTCACTCGCTCTCAGCTCTGCCTTCGGATGAGTCCGTAGAGCCGAGTGGCCCATATCCAGAGCTTGTGGGCTGCCTCATGTACCTGATGACCTGCACTCGACCTGACCTTGCATACCCTCTTAGCATCCTTGCACGCTATGTCGCTCCTGGCCGTCACAGGAAGGAGCACATGGATGCCGCTAAGAGGGTGTTGCGCTACTTGTGCAGTACGTCGGGCATGGGGCTTGTACTTGGAGGGCGAGACCGAGTTGTGCTCACAGGGCACTCAGACGCTTCTTGGGCAGACGACCAGGCCACTCAGCGGTCGTCTCAGGGTTACACCTTCAGCCTTGGCTCTGGCTCAGTTTCTTGGCGCTCTACACGCTCTTCTTCTGTTCTCGGCTCCAGTTGCGAGGCTGAGATCTACGCTACAGCCATGGCTGCCCAGGAGCTACGCTGGCTGACCTACCTGCTGACTGACCTCGGAGAGCCGCCTCGTTCTCCTCCAGTACTGTACGTCGACAACAAGGCTGCCATTGCCTTGTGTGAGGAGCACAGACTGGAGCACGGAACGAAGCACATCGCCCTGCGGTACTTCCTTGCTCGAGAGCTGCAGCAGCGCGGTCAGCTTTCTATTCGCTACGTGGCCACTGAGGCCAACACTGCTGATGTGTTCACCAAGGCGCTTCAGCCTCGTGACCATCAGCGCTTCTGCACTCTACTAGGCCTTGTGCCTACTGGACCTCACTTGCTTACCTCTTGACTTTGTTTGTACTGTGATCACTATATATATCTATATCTGCATGTTTACTCTTGCTAGGTTGTGATCACTGTATCTCTGGCTCTGTTATAAACCTGCATGTGAACTGGTCTTGTGACCACTAGCTTGTGCTCGGAATTTGTGTGGAATCCTCGAGATCCACCCTGAGCTTGTTGTTGCCTTGCTTTGCCTTGACTGGTCTTGTGACCCCTAGGTCTCCCCCACTTTGCCTATGGGGGTGTGTCAAACATTATATATGTTGGGTTTGTTAGGCTACAGTGGGTTAGCCTATATGGGGTACACAATTCTAGGGTTTGCTATTTGTACTGATTTCTCTGTTAGTTCAGTCATTCCTGTCTGTTAACTCCGACACGGCGAGGGCGTGAAGCTGAAGCCGTGGGTGTTTTTCAAGCGCAAAACACACCCAAAGGGTGACTTCCCGAACGGTAAGATGTTGTCGCGGGTGTTTCCGACGGTATTACCAGAGAAGTACTAACCCGTCGCTTTCTTGCGTGCAGATGTCGTGGTCGGCTACCAAGCGAACGGGTGGATGGAGGCCGCGGGCGTCGTCGAGTGGCTCGATGTGGGCGTGGTGCCGTTCCTAAAGCCGAAATTCGGCCTGCAGAGTCGTAGCGCCATGATGGTACTGGACTCCTACCGCGGTCACCTGACACCTAAAGTCAAGGCGAGATTCGCAGCGCTCAACATCGTGCCTGCGATCATCCCTGCGGGATGCACGGCAGACTTGCAGCCGCTCGATGTGTCGATAAACAAGAGCTTCAAAGCAAGTGTTCGTCAGCAGTACCAGAATTGGTTTGAGCAGGACGGCATGAATATTCTGACCCCTGCAGGTGAGCGATGACATGTCCTCCCATCTCCACTTCGTGTGCTTGTATGCCTGCTTAAGGACTCATGTGTCCCCCGCTCCCTTCCGTGTGATGCAGGGAACATCAAGAAACCACCTCCGGAGGTGGTGCTCAAGTGGAATTCACAGGCGTGGAACGCTGTGCTCGCCGACCTGATCAAGAAAGCCTTCCTCACGTGCGGCATCAACAACGCTCTTGAGCGAGCAAAGACAAACTGGTGATGGCGCACCGGAGAGGCCAGTTGTCGCATGAGGTGGAGGTAGACGACGACATCCAAGCAGACGGGTTCTAGGCCAACAACTCCACGGAGCCTGAATCGGACGAGGAGGAAGAATAGGCCATAGGGTAGACTAGGCATGTTGTATGGTGTTTAGGGCAGGACAGTACCGTATTACCCCGGATATAAGCGCACATGTGCTTATCATAAAACATGTTTTTTCGAGGGGGTGCGCTTATAATTGAGTTAAAAAAATAAGCACATGCGCATATAAAATAACAAATAAACATTTCTAATTTACAAGCACGAAAATGTAATTTGCGTCATTGCGCACCCAATCGAGTCGATTTGAAACAAGGGGGTAAAAATCTCTCGTAGGCAGGGAAAGATTCCCTGCCAGCACATACACTCAAAATGAGTCACTAGGCACTTCTGACAGCACATGCTGACGGGACGTGCAGCGTGCAGGGTTTGAATGCGAAGGAGATTTGATTTTCAAGTCATCAGCTTGCTAGAGCGAGCTTCATTATAGTAATTTGACAATTTTTCAAATTGAGAACTAACATCCGCTTACAATAAATGACGGTTTTTAAGGGGGTGCGCTTATAATTGAGGATCGGCCATAAGCGCATTGCCCCAGACAAAAGCGCATGCGCTTTTAATAGGCCTGCGCTTATATCCGGGGTGATACGCTAGTGACCATACTTGTATGTGATTGTTTAAGTTCTTGGGGAATTTCAGGAAATGAAGGCTAGGTAACTTAAAAAAAACAGTTAATTCTTTTTTTTTTTAATTAACCTTAGGTGCAAGGAATGTTTTCGAATTCCTTATCGGGGTTGACTGCTTCGCGTACAACCCGATTTTCGGACTTTGCACGTTCGGCCGATTTCAACGCTGCCGAGGCTCCTCGCGTCGCCTTCGGCATTTCCCATCGCCAAACCTGCACCCAACCTCGCTCGCCCGAGGTTCCCTCCTAGCTAGGCTAGCCCTACATTAGTCTGTGCATTCATTGTATTCTCAGTTCATTCAGTCACAGCCTCGTTATTCGTTTACCTGCGCACTCTCTTTTACAACTCATAACACCTGGTATGAGTGCTACTTTCCTAGTTCACCCCGCTTTTCGAGGGTAGTTTGGTGGCACGGGTGTGGTTGGTTTAGTGACTACACGACGGTTGGCTGCAGGGATTGTTAATTCAATCCTGCCCGACTCCGATAGTTCGTGTTTTCACTTGCCTGGAGGCCACGGGTACCCGACTGCCCACCAGACGTAGTGCTAGGCACATGGATCAGGAGGCTGTTAACAAGTTGATGGCGCAAGTGGCAGAAATGCAGGAGGGCATGAAGTCATTAATGGCGGAAGTGACAACGCTGCGAGAGGAAAACGCCGAGCTACGCCAGACGCGACGTGAAGGCGAGGGCAACAGTCAGGCGATGAGCAATCCGCTGGATGCGCTCACACGTGACTTCGAAGAAGAAGTCAAACAGCGAGCGGTAGCAGCGCCGGTTGCAATAACAACGATCAAGATCAAGCCCGTCAACCCGCCCCCGTTTAATCCTACGGACAAGACGACTATAGTAAAGGGGTGGCTGTTCGGTGTCGAGGTCTTCTTCACGGCAGCAGGCGTTAACGACGATGCCACGCGTATTAATTACGCGGTTTCGCTTCTTCGAGGTGCAGCGCTTGAATGGTGGCACCGGACCTTGGAAACGGGGACGCCGACAGGTGTGACGCATGTGGCAGACGGGACCTTTAGAGTGGTTCATCAAGTGGCAGAACCGATCTTCGGTGTGACCAAGATACGCACGTGGAAGGAGTGGGGCGCAGCCTTACGAGATCGCTTCGAGCACGTATCCAGCTCGGAGCAAGCTCGCATGAAGCTGCGTGCATGGTCGCAGATGGCTTCTGTCCAAGACTACACGGCGTCATTTATGGGCCTCGCCGACCAAGTTGATGACATGTCGGAAGCAGAGCGGTTGGATAAATACATCAGCGGCCTTAAATACGAGATACAGTACGAGGTTCGCAGTACGGTTGGCGGAGTCAACAGATGCGCTGATGCAGTACGCGAGAGCAGCTTCCAGGGATGGGAGAAGCTTTCGTGGCCAGACCCATCGGGCCACGATCAACGCCGTCCATACACCCGACCGCCCTCCTAAGGGTCCGTGTTTTCGGTGTGGGAAGGTGGGTCACTACAGGAAAGACTGCCAGGAGAAAATGCCGCTGACAGGGGACGACAGGAAGGAGCAGGGAAATGGGAAGAGTCAGTAATTAGCGGGCCCTTTACTGACTGTGCTCCGTCGCCCGAACACCATCATCCCCACCGAGTCGTGGTTCCGATTCATGCAATCGATCGCACTCGGCCGAATAACGGGGATAATCATGTGGATCACCCTGTGCTGGTCGCTGGCAAGGTGTTAAAAAATTATTTGAAAATGTTCGTCGATGGGGGGGCCAGCCATAGCCTCTTCAACTTGGCGAGCGCAAAAAGATGCAAGCTGCAACTTGACAGGTGTGTCAGAATATTATGCTCTAGCCTGTAGTGGGGTGCTCTGTAGCGAGTACAACCCTTCTAGGGTTTGCTATTTGTATCCCCATTCTTGCTAGTGCAACCCCCCTCTTTCGCCTAAACTCTCTTGCCTAGCTAGGACTCTCCTAGCTATGGCTCCTAAGACTACCGGTTATCTTGACATGCTATCAGAGCGGTTACGCTCCTGGCCTGTGGGCCCGCCTGCTTCCGCTGCCTTCCTGTGTGTCGCGCGTCCCGTGGCGCGCGATGTTCGAGCGCGCGGCGGTTTTCTGCCCGCCGTGCGCCCCGAGGCGCGCGGCGGTTTCCCACCGTCGAAGCGCCCCCCGTCGCCCGTCGAAGCGCTCCCCCCCGTCGCCCGTCGAAGCGCCCCCGTCGCCCGTCGGAGCGCCCCCCGTCGCCCGTCGAAACGCCCCCGTCGCCCGTCGAAGCGCCCCTGGGACCCGCGCGCGGCCCGTACGGGCTGCGCCAGGCCTGCGCGCGGCCCGTACGGGCTGCGCCAGGCCCGCGCGCGGCCCGTACGGGCTGCGCCAGGCCCGCGCGCGGCCCGTACAGCCCGCGCGCGGCCCGTACGGCCTGCGCCAGGCCCGCGCGCGGCCCGGGCAGCCCGCGCGCGCCTCGTCCGGCCTGCGGCAGGCCCGTGCGCGCGCCTCGTCCGTCCCCCGAGCTTCTGCCGGCGCCCCACCCCCGCTACTGCCCGCGTTCCTGTGTTAGGGTTTGGGGGTGGAGGGTATGGGGGTGCCGTGAGTGTGAGCCGTCCCCTGCTCCTCCTCCTCCTCCGTCTCCCACTGCTGCAGCTGCTACTCAGGGGGTGGGTGTGTGGGAGCCGAGGGTTTAGGGTTTAAGGGGGGTGCCATGGGAGTGGAGCTAGGGTTTCAGCAGGGGGTGTGTGTCGAGGGGTGTGGGACTGTTGGGGGAGGTTGAGGGGAGGTTGCCGTCGTGTCGTACGCAGCGCCTGTACTCCGGGGCACTCACTCCCGGTAGCTCAGAGAGCCGGTTGCGCCGTCGCCTGTGGGTCCGTTGCTCCTGCTGCTCGTCTTAGCCGCGGAGCCTGTTACTCCTGTACTCCGGGGCACTCACTCCCGGTAGCCACTGTGTCGCACCAGAGCCGTCTGTTGCCCGTGTGTCTGCAGCTTCAGTCGTCGCCTCCACTCTTCTCTCCTCTCGCCAGCCCTCCTCCTCCTCACTTGCCCTCTGTAACTGCCTCTAGCTTTGCTCATAATTGTGCACTTTAAACTATTGCTTCTTAAACTTGTGCTCAGAATGTGTGGTGACATTGTGATCCACCCTGAGCTTGTACTGCTTTGCTTTCTCTGCTGATTACACCCCACTTTGGCTATGGGGGTGTGTCAGAATATTATGCTCTAGCCTGCAGTGGGGTACTCTATAGCGAGTACAACCCAATTAGGGTTTCCTATATGTATGCCAACTGCTGCTAGTGCAAACCCTCCTTTCTTCATTCTTACTTTCTACAGCTAGTTCTGACAGAAGGACGGCGAGCTTCGCATGTGCATCGACTATTACGCGTTGAACCGGGTGACCATCAAGTCTCGCTACCCAATCCCACGCACCGACGACCTTCTCGACCAACTTCGCGGCGCTAGCTATTTCTCGAAGATTGGTCGACTTACGTGGCGGTTACCACCAGATTCGAGTCTTCGCCGACGATTGTCACAAGACTGCGTTTCGCACACGCTACGGGAGTTACGAATTTACGGACGATTGTCACAAGACTGCGTTTCGCACACGCTACGGGAGTTACGAATTTACGGTGATGCCTTTCGGCCTCACGAATGCGTCTTCGACTTTTCCACTGACCATGAACAGGGTTTTTGGGATCTTCTAAACCGCTGTGTCATCGTCTACTTGGACGATATCCTCATTTTTAGCAAGACACGGGAGCAGCATCTCCGCGACCTGGACGCAGTGTTTAAGCGGTTGCAGGAGAACCGCCTCGACACCAAGGGCTCTAAGTGCGAGTTTTTTAAGCAGGAGTTGGAGTTTTTGGGGCACGTCATTTCCCGCGCGGCATTCAAATCGACCTGGCGGAAATCAAGACCATACAGGAGTGGAAGTCCCCGATTAATGTCCCAAAAATTCAGAGTTTTCTGGGGTTCGTGAATTATGTCCGGCGGTTTATCCCGAATATGGCAGGGATAACCGGCCCGCTGACCGACCTGCTGCACAAGGACAAGAATTTCGTGTGGGGGGAGGAGGCAGAGGCGGCTTTCCAGGAGCTCAAGAATTTTCTCGTTTCGCCTCATGTGCCACGCATCGCCGACCCATCGAAGCCGTTCGAAGTCGTAAACGACACCTCGGATTTCGCCATCGGAGCTGTGCTACTCCAAGATTTCGGGAACGGGCTGCAGCCGATCGCTTACGAATCACGCAAGCTGCAGGCAGCCGAGCGCAACTACCCGATTCACGACAAGGAGATGCTTGCCATAATCCATGCGTTCAAACTGTGGAGCTGCTATTTGGCGGGCGCCGACGTCACTGTTCGCACGGACCACAAGTCCCTACAGTACCTGCGAGCCCAGCCCAACCTCAACCCGCGACAAATACGGTGGCTGGACTACATCGAGAGCCATTTCACCTACCGCATCACGTACAAGAAGGGGGCAAATTACATCGCCGATGCCCTGACCAGACCGACAGTACAATCTGCTGCAGTACTCATCACTCATTCGAACCCACTACTTACCGGACTATTCACCCACGGCTACACTACGGACCCGTTCTTCACGATTGGGAGTCATGAGCAGGCCACAACGCAGAAAGGGGATTATTACCTGAAAGCCAGAACTGATCGGATTTGGGTCCCCGCTTACCGGCTGCTGCGTGAACTCCTTATCCAGGAGGTCCACGATTCGAACTTCTCCGGACACTTCGGGGTTGACAAACCCCAGAAATTACTGGCCTGACTCCTCTAACGACGTGCAGCGCTATGTGTCCTCATGCAGGGTGTGCCAAGCCATGAAATCGACACGTCAACGACCAGCTGGGCTGCTGCTGTTAGAGACTAAGGACTGAGTCTATGAAGAATAGGTGCCAGAAGATCTCAAAGTCATTGGCTTAGAATTCTAAACAGAAATGTCGACTTCACAAAAAACGCCGTCGACTCCACCAATTTCGGATATGTTGTAGCTCTAGTCTGTCGGTACAATTCCCAATTTGAATCGTATCAAATGATGGAGTATATCTCGAGTTATCAATTTCGGCGCACTAGGGGGTAAGCTGCCATAAGCTTAACTCAATTACAATTATCCTCACAAGTTCTCAAAGGATACACACAAGAGAGTTAGAGTAGGACTAAACCAGGTAGGAGGGGATGAGGAGGACGAGAGGGAAGGTCCCAAGGGAGTTCCCAACCAAGGAAACCCCATGCCACACAATTCCCCTCTCCATAGGCAACCCCACTTTCACATTTGTCACTTTCCCAACTCATGCCATCCACCTCACTCCCACTTGGCCACACTTGCCAACCTGGTTTGGCTTCTCCCAACCATATGACAGCATCTACAGTGATGGGTTCGAATTTCCCAACCCTCAAAAGTCTGTACCCCTTATGGAGCAAACCCCACAACTTCCCATAGTCGCCACAACCAAAGTACAGAAAGCATACGAACTCCAACGTTCGTAACTTTCTTGATCTTGCTCCGATCGCGACGATTCTTGGTTCGTCGGAAAGCTCTTGAGCAGAGAAATCACTTTAGATATCTGCTCAGGCCAAGTAACATTCGCACACACTTAAGAGATCCAAACCGTGCAAAACACAAATTCTTGCACACGCTCACACCACGCATGCAACGCACGAACACATGATGGGAGGCAGACAGACGTGAATGCATATGGTTGCATCACACAACAGCTGCAACCCCTCGAGCCACCCGAACGACCGTGGCAGCAAGTGACAATCGATTTCGTCACGGGGATGCCAGCTGGGCCGTCCGGCAACGACGCTGTTCTCGTCGTCGTCGATCGCTTCACGAAAATGGCGCACTTCGCCCCATGCCGAACAACATTCACAGCCGAAGAAACTGCGCGCCTCTTCATCTCAACGGTCGTGCGACTGCACGGCATCCCTTCGGCGATCATCAGCTACCGAGACCCGAAGTTTACGTCAAAATTCTGGAAGGAGACGTGGGCGCAGTACGGCACGAAGCTACAGTTCTCATCGGCGACCACCCACAGACAGACGGACAAACCGAGCGAACCAATCAGACCATAGAGCAGCTGATACGGACAAACTCCCCCGACCCTGCCCGCTGGGAGGATTCTCTCGCCTTGTTGGAGTTCGCCTTCAACAACGCACCGTCAAGCACGACTAATCACTCCCCGTTTCTCCTGAATTACGGGATGGATCCAATGGTTCCCACGGCCACTTCTATCGACAACCCAATCCCGAGGTCACAAACCTTTGTGACGGAACTTCAAAGCATCCGCGAAAAAGCCGCAGACGCAATTCGCAAGGCGAATATTACTTCCCGCAAATACACCGACCTTCTACGCCGGGAGCTCGTCTTGACCACTAGGCAACTAGTGTTAAATTGTAATGTGTTATATGTTGGTAGGCTGTAGTGGGGTAGCCAATATGGGGTACAACCCCAACTAGGGTTTCATATTTGTACCCAAACTTCTGCTAGTTCATTCATTCTTGCCTAGTTCAGTTGACATGGTATTCAGAGCAGGAGGTCCCTAGGACCTACCGATCGTTTTTTTTAGGGCCCACCACCGCTCGCATGCGGTTACCACGCTACCCCGTGCCCTAGCCTCATAGCGCCCTCGTGCGCCCTCGTTAGCGCCCTCGTGCGTCCTCGTTAGCGCCCTCGCGCGCCCTCGTTAGCGCCCTCGCGCGCCTCTCGTTAGCGCCCTCGCGCGCCCTCGCTAGCGCCCTCGCGCGCCCTCCTTCGCGCCCTCGTGCGCCTCTCGTTAGCGCCCTCGCGCGCCCCTCGCAGCGTCGCCCGCCCGCCGAGCCGCCCGCTCGCAGCGTCGCCCGCCTACCGCGCTGCCCGTTTCGCAGCCCGCCCGCCGCGTCGCCCGCTTGCAGCGTCGCCCGCCCGCCCGCTGCCCGCTTCGCAGCGTCGCCCGCTCGCCCGCTGCCCGCTTCGCGACCCGCCCGCCTCGCTGCCCGCTCGCCCGCTGCCCGCTTCGCAGCGTCGCCTGCCAGCCCGCTGCCCGCTTCGCAGCGTCGCCCGCTCGCTCGCTGCCCGCTCGCAGCGTCGCCCGCCCGCCCGCTGCCCGCGCGCAGCGTCGCCCGCCCGCTCGCTGCCCACTCGCAGCGTCGCCCGCTCGCTCGCTGCCCGCTCGCAGCGTCGCCCGCCCGCCTCGCTGCCCGCTTGCAGCGTCGCCCGCCCGCCCGCTGCCTGCTTCGCGGCCCGCCCGCTCGCTCGCTGCCCGCTCGCAGCGTCGCCCGCCCGCCCGCTGCCCGCTTCGCAGCGTCGCCCGCTCGCCGCGCTGCCCGCTCGCCGCGTCGCCCGCTCGCCCCGCTGCCCGCTTCGCAGCCCGCCCGCCGCACTTCCCGCCTGCAGCGCCGCCTGCCCACCGCGCTGCCCGCTTCGTAGCCCGACCCCTGCACTGCCCGCTCGCCGTGTCGCCCGCCCTCCGCGCTTCCCGCCGAGCTACCTACCTGCAGCGCTGTGGCAGCTTCCTTTGCTCTGTCGCTATGGCTTCCATCCGAGTGCTGTCGTTCGATGCTGAGGGCCGCCCTGTGAAGTTCGCCACTTGGCTGGATGACCTGCAGCTGTTCCTTCTGAGCGATAGCAAGGAGCATGTGTCGCTCTATGATTACGCGTCTGGTGCTGCACCTGCCCCTCCTGCCACAGCTGAGCTTAGTGTTCGTTCCCACTGGCAGACTCGTGACGCAGCTGCTCGCCTAGCCATTCGCAGTCACCTGCCGTTAGCTGAGCTCGAGCATTTTGGCGACTGCAAATCCGCTAAGGCCCTGTACGATGCTGTCGTTGCTCGCTACTCCTCGCCTGCCACAGCCGAGCTTAGCCGCCTCATGCTGCCGTACCTGTTCCCTGACCTGTCCACCTTTGCTACAGTCGCCGATCTTATCACCCACCTTCGCACTAGTGATGCCCGCCTTCGTGCCGCCCTTCCCACCGAGTTCTGCGCTAAGAACCCCCCTCCCCTGTACTGGACACTCCACTTCATAGTCACCCGTCTCCCTGACACCCTCAGCTCAGTTCGAGACCACTTCCTTGCTCGCTGTCCCACTGAGCTCACCGTTGCCCTCCTAGAGGAGCAGCTGCTAGCGGCCGAAAAGAGCATAGTAGCTGTCGGTGCTGCTCGTGGCGCTCCTCGCACCCCCATCTTTGAGGGGTGTTCTCCCTCTCCCCTCGCTCCCTCCTACACTACTGCTGCTGCTGTTGACTTCCTTGGTGCTGAGTCTGCTGGCGCTGCTTCTGCTCCTAGTGGGAGGCGCCGCACCGGCAAGGGCAAGGGGGGCAAGGGTGGCGGGGGTGGCGCTGGGGGGGGGGGGGCGGCGGTGGGGGAGGTGGGGGGGGAGGCGGTGCTGGAGGGAGCGGTGGCGGGAGTGCTGGGGGAGTGGGGTCGGCAGTGGAGGCGGGGGCGGCGGAGGGAGCGGTGGCGGTGGTGGCGGCGGCGGCGGTGGCGGCGGCGGCGGCGGTGGCGGCGGCGGTGGTGGCGGTCGGAGCGGAGGTAGTGGTGGTGGCGGAGGTCGGAGTGGAGGCACCGGCTCGGGCCAGAGCTCCCAGCAGCAGCAGCGTCCCCAGACGACCCAGCAGCTTCGTGAGTGGCTTGCTCAGCGTGGGACGTCGGGGGGCAGTGGCCGCTGTTCCTATGTCATTCGCACAGGTGACCGCAAGGGACAGACGTGTGGGAGGTTCCACACCCCGTACCGCTGCTTCTTCCGCCTTGACGACGCTTGGCGTGAGGAGATGGGCGAGGATGTTGAGCGCCCCCGCTGGGCTGAGCTCATGAGGGCTGGTGTTGATATCTTTGCTCTTGACTATGATGCTATTATTGCTGCCATGTATGCATTGACTGTTAGTGCCGAGGGAGACTGTTACTTGTGTGTGCCGCCTGACCCAGGTATAGAGCCTGCTGCCCTGGGTACTAGTGAGTCTGCTCTCTCTGGTATGGTGCCCCCGGTACTTGCTCCCTCCAGTGCTGTCCCGGCTGTTTGCGAGTCTGCTCTCTCAGGTACAGCACCCACAGAGACTGCTCTCTCAGGTACCGCACCGGCTGAGGCCTGTCACACCTTCACCCTTGACTCAGGTGCTTCCCGCTGTTTCTTTCGTGACAGTACTGAGCTCACACCGCTTCCTGCACCGGTTCCAGTCTCCTTGGCTGACCCCTCTGGGGGCCCAGTCCTTGCCCAGTCCACCACTGTGCTCCCTTGTCCGGCGGTTCCGTCTGGCTCGTTGTCGGGTTTCCACCTCCCCTCGTTCTCGACGAACCTGGTGAGCAACGCTGTCATCCAGGATCAGTGGGTTGACACCTTCACCCCAGGAGGACAGCGTGTGGCGATCTGCACGTGCTCCAGGACCGGCCGTCACCTGGCTACGTTTACCCGTCGGCCGGGGTCGAGTCTCTACACACTGACCACTGCGTCTCCTCAGGTCGCTGCTGTCGGTCAGGTGTCCGCGTCAGGTCTAGTGGCCCACGCCTGTGAGTGTCGTTCCCTGTCGCACCAGACCCTTCTCTGGCACCATCGCCTGGGTCACCCCTCCCTACCACGCCTCCGTGGCATGCACCGTCGCCACCTTGTGTCTGGTCTTCCCAGGTCCCTCCCTCCCCTCCCTGCCTCGCCTGCACCGCCTTGCCTTCCTTGCGTCGAGGGGCGGCAGCGCGCCGCTCCTCACTCCTCCTCGTTCCCCCCGACAGAGGCTCCTCTGCAGACCCTCCACCTGGACGTGTGGGGCCCAGCCCGCGTTCGTGGCCAGGGCGGTGAGCGGTATTTTTTGCTGGTTGTCGACGACTACTCGCGTTACACCATGGTCTTCCCCTTGCGCACCAAGGGTGAGGTCCCTGCTGTTCTGATCCCTTGGATCCGCGCAGTTCGTCTCCAGCTCCGCCGCCGTTTCCGGACGGATCTTCCTGTCCTGCGTCTGCACTCTGACAGAGGTGGTGAGTTTTCCTCCGACCTCTTGAGGGCCTTCTGTCAGGAGGAGGGCATCGAGCAGACCTTCACGCTTCCGGACTCCCCACAGCAGAATGGGGTTGCTGAGCGCCGCATTGGCCTGGTCATGGAGGTCGCTCGTACCTCCTTGGTCCACGCGGCGGCTCCCCATTTTCTGTGGCCGTTTGCTGTCCGGTACGCCGCGCATCAGCTCAACCTCTGGCCCCGTGTCTCCTTGCCGGAGACCTCGCCCACACTGCGTTGGACGGGGGAGGTTGGCGATGCGTCGCGCTTCCGGGTGTGGGGTGCTCGTGCCCTTGTCCGCGATACGTCCGCGGACAAGCTCTCCTCCCGCACACTTCCCTGTGTCTTCCTTGGCTTTGTCCCTGACGCGCCGGGCTGGCAGTTTTACCACCCCACCTCGCGCCGGGTCTTCGCCTCTCAGGACGTCACCTTTGACGAGTCGGTCCCTTTTTACCGTCTCTTCCCCTACCGCACTGCCCCCCTCCCTCCCCCGCCGCTTTTCCTTGCTCCTGGTCCCCCTCCGGTAGACCCCCTTCCCCCTCAGGGTCCTGCTCCTTCAGGTGTCTCTCAGGTAGACCCTCCTCCCGTCACTGAGCCTGTCGAGGTCACAGGTGACTCAGGTGCTGCTGCAGGTGGTGCTGCTGGGAGTGCTGAGCCTGGGGGTGCTGAGCCTGCGGGTGCTGGGCCTGGGAGTGCTGGGACTGCGGGTGCTGGAGCTGAGGGTACTGTGCCTGGGAGTTCGGCGCCTGGGGGTGCTGAGCCTGGGGGTGCTACGACTGGGGGTGCTGAGCCTGCGTGTACGGAGTCTGGGGGTGCCGAGCCTGGGGGTGCTGCTACTGAGCCTACGGAGCCTGGGGGTGCTGCGACTGGGGGTACTGGGGGTACTGAGCCTGGGGGTGCTGCTGCTGAGCCTACGGAGCCTCGGGTTGCTGCGTCTGGGGGTGCTCCGGTCCGGGTGCTGAGCAGTCTCTCACACCGCAGCAGCTTCGTGACTGGTACGTCCGGCGCTTTCGCCGTCCTAGTGGCTCGGCTGGAGCTGGGGGTACTGGAGCTGGCCGGACTGGTTGTTCTGGACGCACTACTGGGGTG
>CANIUD010000889.1:0-35969 GCA_947470075.1 Closterium sp. Yama58-4 | reverse complement strand
CAGCAAGGCGTGAGCTCACTGCAGCAATGCGTGAGCTCACTGCAGCAAGGCGTGAGCTCACTGCAGCAACGCGTGAGCTCACTGCAGCAATGCGTGAGCTCACTGCAGCAACGCGTGAGCTCACTGCAGCAAGGCGTGAGCTCACTGCAGCAAGGCGTGAGCTCACTGCAGCAACGCGTGAGCTCACTGCAGCAACGCGTGAGCTCACTGCAGCAACGCGTGAGCTCACTGCAGCAAGGCGTGAGCTCACTGCAGCAACGCGTGAGCTCACTGCAGCAACACGTGAGCTCACTGCAGCAAGGCGTGAGCTCACTGCAGCAAGGCGTGAGCTCACTGCAGCAATGCGTGAGCTCACTGCAGCAACGCGTGAGCTCACTGCAGCAACGCGTGAGCTCACTGCAGCAAGGCGTGAGCTCACTGCAGCAAGGCGTGAGCTCACTGCAGCAACGCGTGAGCTCACTGCAGCAAGGCGTGAGCTCACTGCAGCAACGCGTGAGCTCACTGCAGCAACGCGTGAGCTCACTGCAGCAACGCGTGAGCTCACTGCAGCAACGCGTGAGCTCACTGCAGCAAGGCGTGAGCTCACTGCAGCAACGCGTGAGCTCACTGCAGCAACGCGTGAGCTCACTGCAGCAACGCGTGAGCTCACTGCAGCAACGCGTGAGCTCACTGCAGCAAGGCGTGAGCTCACTGCAGCAACGCGTGAGCTCACTGCAGCAAGGCGTGAGCTCACTGCAGCAACGCGTGAGCTCACTGCAGCAAGGCGTGAGCTCACTGCAGCAACGCGTGAGCTCACTGCAGCAACGCGTGAGCTCACTGCAGCAACGCGTGAGCTCACTGCAGCAAGGCGTGAGCTCACTGCAGCAAGGCGTGAGCTCACTGCAGCAAGGCGTGAGCTCACTGCAGCAATGCGTGAGCTCACTGCAGCAAGGCGTGAGCTCACTGCAGCAAGGCGTGAGCTCACTGCAGCAATGCGTGAGCTCACTGCAGCAACGCGTGAGCTCACTGCAGCAAGGCGTGAGCTCACTGCAGCAACGCGTGAGCTCACTGCAGCAACGCGTGAGCTCACTGCAGCAACGCGTGAGCTCACTGCAGCAACGCGTGAGCTCACTGCAGCAACGCGTGAGCTCACTGCAGCAAGGCGTGAGCTCACTGCAGCAACGCGTGAGCTCACTGCAGCAAGGCGTGAGCTCACTGCAGCAAGGCGTGAGCTCACTGCAGCAAGGCGTGAGCTCACTGCAGCAAGGCGTGAGCTCACTGCAGCAACGCGTGAGCTCACTGCAGCAACGCGTGAGCTCACTGCAGCAAGGCGTGAGCTCACTGCAGCAATGCGTGAGCTCACTGCAGCAAGGCGTGAGCTCACTGCAGCAACGCGTGAGCTCACTGCAGCAAGGCGTGAGCTCACTGCAGCAACGCGTGAGCTCACTGCAGCAAGGCGTGAGCTCACTGCAGCAAGGCGTGAGCTCACTGCAGCAAGGCGTGAGCTCACTGCAGCAACGCGTGAGCTCACTGCAGCAAGGCGTGAGCTCACTGCAGCAACGCGTGAGCTCACTGCAGCAACGCGTGAGCTCACTGCAGCAAGGCGTGAGCTCACTGCAGCAACGCGTGAGCTCACTGCAGCAACGCGTGAGCTCACTGCAGCAACGCGTGAGCTCACTGCAGCAAGGCGTGAGCTCACTGCAGCAAGGCGTGAGCTCACTGCAGCAAGGCGTGAGCTCACTGCAGCAAGGCGTGAGCTCACTGCAGCAAGGCGTGAGCTCACTGCAGCAACGCGTGAGCTCACTGCAGCAACGCGTGAGCTCACTGCAGCAAGGCGTGAGCTCACTGCAGCAACGCGTGAGCTCACTGCAGCAACGCGTGAGCTCACTGCAGCAAGGCGTGAGCTCACTGCAGCAACGCGTGAGCTCACTGCAGCAAGGCGTGAGCTCACTGCAGCAATGCGTGAGCTCACTGCAGCAAGGCGTGAGCTCACTGCAGCAAGGCGTGAGCTCACTGCAGCAAGGCGTGAGCTCACTGCAGCAACGCGTGAGCTCACTGCAGCAAGGCGTGAGCTCACTGCAGCAACGCGTGAGCTCACTGCAGCAACGCGTGAGCTCACTGCAGCAAGGCGTGAGCTCACTGCAGCAAGGCGTGAGCTCACTGCAGCAACGCGTGAGCTCACTGCAGCAAGGCGTGAGCTCACTGCAGCAACGCGTGAGCTCACTGCAGCAACGCGTGAGCTCACTGCAGCAAGGCGTGAGCTCACTGCAGCAACGCGTGAGCTCACTGCAGCAAGGCGTGAGCTCACTGCAGCAACGCGTGAGCTCACTGCAGCAAGGCGTGAGCTCACTGCAGCAAGGCGTGAGCTCACTGCAGCAAGGCGTGAGCTCACTGCAGCAACGCGTGAGCTCACTGCAGCAATGCGTGAGCTCACTGCAGCAACGCGTGAGCTCACTGCAGCAAGGCGTGAGCTCACTGCAGCAAGGCGTGAGCTCACTGCAGCAACGCGTGAGCTCACTGCAGCAACGCGTGAGCTCACTGCAGCAACGCGTGAGCTCACTGCAGCAACGCGTGAGCTCACTGCAGCAACGCGTGAGCTCACTGCAGCAAGGCGTGAGCTCACTGCAGCAAGGCGTGAGCTCACTGCAGCAATGCGTGAGCTCACTGCAGCAACGCGTGAGCTCACTGCAGCAAGGCGTGAGCTCACTGCAGCAAGGCGTGAGCTCACTGCAGCAAGGCGTGAGCTCACTGCAGCAACGCGTGAGCTCACTGCAGCAATGCGTGAGCTCACTGCAGCAACGCGTGAGCTCACTGCAGCAAGGCGTGAGCTCACTGCAGCAATGCGTGAGCTCACTGCAGCAAGGCGTGAGCTCACTGCAGCAAGGCGTGAGCTCACTGCAGCAACGCGTGAGCTCACTGCAGCAATGCGTGAGCTCACTGCAGCAACGCGTGAGCTCACTGCAGCAACGCGTGAGCTCACTGCAGCAACGCGTGAGCTCACTGCAGCAACGCGTGAGCTCACTGCAGCAAGGCGTGAGCTCACTGCAGCAACGCGTGAGCTCACTGCAGCAACGCGTGAGCTCACTGCAGCAACGCGTGAGCTCACTGCAGCAATGCGTGAGCTCACTGCAGCAACGCGTGAGCTCACTGCAGCAAGGCGTGAGCTCACTGCAGCAAGGCGTGAGCTCACTGCAGCAAGGCGTGAGCTCACTGCAGCAAGGCGTGAGCTCACTGCAGCAAGGCGTGAGCTCACTGCAGCAACGCGTGAGCTCACTGCAGCAAGGCGTGAGCTCACTGCAGCAAGGCGTGAGCTCACTGCAGCAAGGCGTGAGCTCACTGCAGCAAGGTGTGAGCTCACTGCAGCAACGCGTGAGCTCACTGCAGCAAGGCGTGAGCTCACTGCAGCAACGCGTGAGCTCACTGCAGCAAGGCGTGAGCTCACTGCACAGCAAGCGTGAGCTCACTGCAGCAACGCGTGAGCTCACTGCAGCAACGCGTGAGCTCACTGCAGCAACGCGTGAGCTCACTGCAGCAAGGCGTGAGCTCACTGCAGCAACGCGTGAGCTCACTGCAGCAAGGCGTGAGCTCACTGCAGCAAGGCGTGAGCTCACTGCAGCAAGGCGTGAGCTCACTGCAGCAACGCGTGAGCTCACTGCAGCAACGCGTGAGCTCACTGCAGCAAGGCGTGAGCTCACTGCAGCAACGCGTGAGCTCACTGCAGCAAGGCGTGAGCTCACTGCAGCAACGCGTGAGCTCACTGCAGCAACGCGTGAGCTCACTGCAGCAACGCGTGAGCTCACTGCAGCAAGGCGTGAGCTCACTGCAGCAACGCGTGAGCTCACTGCAGCAACGCGTGAGCTCACTGCAGCAACGCGTGAGCTCACTGCAGCAACGCGTGAGCTCACTGCAGCAACGCGTGAGCTCACTGCAGCAAGGCGTGAGCTCACTGCAGCAAGGCGTGAGCTCACTGCAGCAAGGCGTGAGCTCACTGCAGCAACGCGTGAGCTCACTGCAGCAAGGCGTGAGCTCACTGCAGCAACGCGTGAGCTCACTGCAGCAACGCGTGAGCTCACTGCAGCAAGGCGTGAGCTCACTGCAGCAAGGCGTGAGCTCACTGCAGCAAGGCGTGAGCTCACTGCAGCAAGGCGTGAGCTCACTGCAGCAACGCGTGAGCTCACTGCAGCAACGCGTGAGCTCACTGCAGCAAGGCGTGAGCTCACTGCAGCAACGCGTGAGCTCACTGCAGCAAGGCGTGAGCTCACTGCAGCAACGCGTGAGCTCACTGCAGCAAGGCGTGAGCTCACTGCAGCAACGCGTGAGCTCACTGCAGCAACGCGTGAGCTCACTGCAGCAAGGCGTGAGCTCACTGCAGCAATGCGTGAGCTCACTGCAGCAAGGCGTGAGCTGCTGCAGCAAGCGTGAGCTCACTGCAGCACTGCGTGCTAGCAGCAACGCGTGAGCTCACTGCAGCAACGCGTGAGCTCACTGCAGCAACGCGTGAGCTCACTGCAGCAACGCGTGAGCTCACTGCAGCAACGCGTGAGCTCACTGCAGCAAGGCGTGAGCTCACTGCAGCAACGCGTGAGCTCACTGCAGCAAGGCGTGAGCTCACTGCAGCAATGCGTGAGCTCACTGCAGCAAGGCGTGAGCTCACTGCAGCAAGGCGTGAGCTCACTGCAGCAACGCGTGAGCTCACTGCAGCAAGGCGTGAGCTCACTGCAGCAACGCGTGAGCTCACTGCAGCAAGGCGTGAGCTCACTGCAGCAACGCGTGAGCTCACTGCAGCAACGCGTGAGCTCACTGCAGCAAGGCGTGAGCTCACTGCAGCAACGCGTGAGCTCACTGCAGCAAGGCGTGAGCTCACTGCAGCAAGGCGTGAGCTCACTGCAGCAAGGCGTGAGCTCACTGCAGCAAGGCGTGAGCTCACTGCAGCAAGGCGTGAGCTCACTGCAGCAACGCGTGAGCTCACTGCAGCAACGCGTGAGCTCACTGCAGCAAGGCGTGAGCTCACTGCAGCAAGGCGTGAGCTCACTGCAGCAAGGCGTGAGCTCACTGCAGCAAGGCGTGAGCTCACTGCAGCAACGCGTGAGCTCACTGCAGCAAGGCGTGAGCTCACTGCAGCAACGCGTGAGCTCACTGCAGCAAGGCGTGAGCTCACTGCAGCAAGGCGTGAGCTCACTGCAGCAAGGCGTGAGCTCACTGCAGCAAGGCGTGAGCTCACTGCAGCAACGCGTGAGCTCACTGCAGCAAGGCGTGAGCTCACTGCAGCAAGGCGTGAGCTCACTGCAGCAAGGCGTGAGCTCACTGCAGCAAGGCGTGAGCTCACTGCAGCAACGCGTGAGCTCACTGCAGCAACGCGTGAGCTCACTGCAGCAAGGCGTGAGCTCACTGCAGCAACGCGTGAGCTCACTGCAGCAAGGCGTGAGCTCACTGCAGCAACGCGTGAGCTCACTGCAGCAAGGCGTGAGCTCACTGCAGCAAGGCGTGAGCTCACTGCAGCAACGCGTGAGCTCACTGCAGCAAGGCGTGAGCTCACTGCAGCAACGCGTGAGCTCACTGCAGCAACGCGTGAGCTCACTGCAGCAAGGCGTGAGCTCACTGCAGCAAGGCGTGAGCTCACTGCAGCAAGGCGTGAGCTCACTGCAGCAACGCGTGAGCTCACTGCAGCAAGGCGTGAGCTCACTGCAGCAACGCGTGAGCTCACTGCAGCAAGGCGTGAGCTCACTGCAGCAAGGCGTGAGCTCACTGCAGCAAGGCGTGAGCTCACTGCAGCAACGCGTGAGCTCACTGCAGCAAGGCGTGAGCTCACTGCAGCAACGCGTGAGCTCACTGCAGCAACGCGTGAGCTCACTGCAGCAAGGCGTGAGCTCACTGCAGCAACGCGTGAGCTCACTGCAGCAACGCGTGAGCTCACTGCAGCAACGCGTGAGCTCACTGCAGCAAGGCGTGAGCTCACTGCAGCAAGGCGTGAGCTCACTGCAGCAACGCGTGAGCTCACTGCAGCAATGCGTGAGCTCACTGCAGCAAGGCGTGAGCTCACTGCAGCAACGCGTGAGCTCACTGCAGCAATGCGTGAGCTCACTGCAGCAAGGCGTGAGCTCACTGCAGCAAGCAACGTGAGCTCACTGCAGCAAGGCGTGAGCTCACTGCAGCAAGGCGTGAGCTCACTGCAGCAACGCGTGAGCTCACTGCAGCAAGGCGTGAGCTCACTGCAGCAACGCGTGAGCTCACTGCAGCAACGCGTGAGCTCACTGCAGCAACGCGTGAGCTCACTGCAGCAACGCGTGAGCTCACTGCAGCAAGGCGTGAGCTCACTGCAGCAATGCGTGAGCTCACTGCAGCAACGCGTGAGCTCACTGCAGCAACGCGTGAGCTCACTGCAGCAACGCGTGAGCTCACTGCAGCAAGGCGTGAGCTCACTGCAGCAACGCGTGAGCTCACTGCAGCAATGCGTGAGCTCACTGCAGCAATGCGTGAGCTCACTGCAGCAACGCGTGAGCTCACTGCAGCAAGGCGTGAGCTCACTGCAGCAAGGCGTGAGCTCACTGCAGCAACGCGTGAGCTCACTGCAGCAAGGCGTGAGCTCACTGCAGCAAGGCGTGAGCTCACTGCAGCAACGCGTGAGCTCACTGCAGCAAGGCGTGAGCTCACTGCAGCAACGCGTGAGCTCACTGCAGCAAGGCGTGAGCTCACTGCAGCAATGCGTGAGCTCACTGCAGCAACGCGTGAGCTCACTGCAGCAACGCGTGAGCTCACTGCAGCAAGGCGTGAGCTCACTGCAGCAACTCACTCAGCAAACAGCGTGAGCTCACTGCAGCAAGGCGTGAGCTCACTGCAGCAACGCGTGAGCTCACTGCAGCAACGCGTGAGCTCACTGCAGCAAGGCGTGAGCTCACTGCAGCAAGGCGTGAGCTCACTGCAGCAACGCGTGAGCTCACTGCAGCAACGCGTGAGCTCACTGCAGCAACGCGTGAGCTCACTGCAGCAACGCGTGAGCTCACTGCAGCAACGCGTGAGCTCACTGCAGCAAGGCGTGAGCTCACTGCAGCAACGCGTGAGCTCACTGCAGCAAGGCGTGAGCTCACTGCAGCAAGGCGTGAGCTCACTGCAGCAACGCGTGAGCTCACTGCAGCAAGGCGTGAGCTCACTGCAGCAAGGCGTGAGCTCACTGCAGCAAGGCGTGAGCTCACTGCAGCAACGCGTGAGCTCACTGCAGCAACGCGTGAGCTCACTGCAGCAACGCGTGAGCTCACTGCAGCAAGGCGTGAGCTCACTGCAGCAAGGCGTGAGCTCACTGCAGCAAGGCGTGAGCTCACTGCAGCAAGGCGTGAGCTCACTGCAGCAACGCGTGAGCTCACTGCAGCAACGCGTGAGCTCA
The DNA here is from genome assembly GCA_947470075.1 of Closterium sp. Yama58-4. Classification (NCBI taxonomy): domain Eukaryota; kingdom Viridiplantae; phylum Streptophyta; class Zygnematophyceae; order Desmidiales; family Closteriaceae; genus Closterium; species Closterium sp. Yama58-4. The sequence continues at coordinate 28,612 of CANIUD010000889.1, read as the reverse complement.
CTGCAGCAATGCGTGAGCTCACTGCAGCAAGGCGTGAGCTCACTGCAGCAAGGTGTGAGCTCACTGCAGCAAGGCGTGAGCTCACTGCAGCAAGGCGTGAGCTCACTGCAGCAATGCGTGAGCTCACTGCAGCAAGGCGTGAGCTCACTGCAGCAACGCGTGAGCTCACTGCAGCAAGGCGTGAGCTCACTGCAGCAACGCGTGAGCTCACTGCAGCAAGGCGTGAGCTCACTGCAGCAAGGCGTGAGCTCACTGCAGCAACGCGTGAGCTCACTGCAGCAAGGCGTGAGCTCACTGCAGCAACGCGTGAGCTCACTGCAGCAAGGCGTGAGCTCACTGCAGCAAGGCGTGAGCTCACTGCAGCAAGGCGTGAGCTCACTGCAGCAAGGCGTGAGCTCACTGCAGCAACGCGTGAGCTCACTGCAGCAAGGCGTGAGCTCACTGCAGCAAGGCGTGAGCTCACTGCAGCAAGGCGTGAGCTCACTGCAGCAAGGCGTGAGCTCACTGCAGCAACGCGTGAGCTCACTGCAGCAACGCGTGAGCTCACTGCAGCAAGGCGTGAGCTCACTGCAGCAACGCGTGAGCTCACTGCAGCAACGCGTGAGCTCACTGCAGCAACGCGTGAGCTCACTGCAGCAAGGTGTGAGCTCACTGCAGCAACGCGTGAGCTCACTGCAGCAAGGCGTGAGCTCACTGCAGCAACGCGTGAGCTCACTGCAGCAAGGCGTGAGCTCACTGCAGCAAGGCGTGAGCTCACTGCAGCAACGCGTGAGCTCACTGCAGCAAGGCGTGAGCTCACTGCAGCAAGGCGTGAGCTCACTGCAGCAAGGCGTGAGCTCACTGCAGCAACGCGTGAGCTCACTGCAGCAACGCGTGAGCTCACTGCAGCAACGCGTGAGCTCACTGCAGCAAGGCGTGAGCTCACTGCAGCAAGGCGTGAGCTCACTGCAGCAAGGCGTGAGCTCACTGCAGCAACGCGTGAGCTCACTGCAGCAAGGCGTGAGCTCACTGCAGCAACGCGTGAGCTCACTGCAGCAAGGCGTGAGCTCACTGCAGCAAGGCGTGAGCTCACTGCAGCAACGCGTGAGCTCACTGCAGCAATGCGTGAGCTCACTGCAGCAACGCGTGAGCTCACTGCAGCAAGGCGTGAGCTCACTGCAGCAAGGCGTGAGCTCACTGCAGCAACGCGTGAGCTCACTGCAGCAACGCGTGAGCTCACTGCAGCAAGGCGTGAGCTCACTGCAGCAACGCGTGAGCTCACTGCAGCAAGGCGTGAGCTCACTGCAGCAACGCGTGAGCTCACTGCAGCAAGGCGTGAGCTCACTGCAGCAACGCGTGAGCTCACTGCAGCAAGGCGTGAGCTCACTGCAGCAATGCGTGAGCTCACTGCAGCAATGCGTGAGCTCACTGCAGCAATGCGTGAGCTCACTGCAGCAACGCGTGAGCTCACTGCAGCAACGCGTGAGCTCACTGCAGCAAGGCGTGAGCTCACTGCAGCAAGGCGTGAGCTCACTGCAGCAAGGCGTGAGCTCACTGCAGCAAGGCGTGAGCTCACTGCAGCAACGCGTGAGCTCACTGCAGCAAGGCGTGAGCTCACTGCAGCAAGGCGTGAGCTCACTGCAGCAAGGCGTGAGCTCACTGCAGCAAGGCGTGAGCTCACTGCAGCAAGGCGTGAGCTCACTGCAGCAACGCGTGAGCTCACTGCAGCAAGGCGTGAGCTCACTGCAGCAAGGCGTGAGCTCACTGCAGCAACGCGTGAGCTCACTGCAGCAACGCGTGAGCTCACTGCAGCAAGGCGTGAGCTCACTGCAGCAACGCGTGAGCTCACTGCAGCAAGGCGTGAGCTCACTGCAGCAAGGCGTGAGCTCACTGCAGCAAGGCGTGAGCTCACTGCAGCAAGGCGTGAGCTCACTGCAGCAAGGCGTGAGCTCACTGCAGCAAGGCGTGAGCTCACTGCAGCAAGGCGTGAGCTCACTGCAGCAAGGCGTGAGCTCACTGCAGCAACGCGTGAGCTCACTGCAGCAAGGCGTGAGCTCACTGCAGCAACGCGTGAGCTCACTGCAGCAATGCGTGAGCTCACTGCAGCAAGGCGTGAGCTCACTGCAGCAAGGCGTGAGCTCACTGCAGCAATGCGTGAGCTCACTGCAGCAACGCGTGAGCTCACTGCAGCAACGCGTGAGCTCACTGCAGCAAGGCGTGAGCTCACTGCAGCAACGCGTGAGCTCACTGCAGCAAGGCGTGAGCTCACTGCAGCAAGGCGTGAGCTCACTGCAGCAACGCGTGAGCTCACTGCAGCAACGCGTGAGCTCACTGCAGCAAGGCGTGAGCTCACTGCAGCAACGCGTGAGCTCACTGCAGCAAGGCGTGAGCTCACTGCAGCAATGCGTGAGCTCACTGCAGCAAGGCGTGAGCTCACTGCAGCAACGCGTGAGCTCACTGCAGCAACGCGTGAGCTCACTGCAGCAACGCGTGAGCTCACTGCAGCAAGGCGTGAGCTCACTGCAGCAACGCGTGAGCTCACTGCAGCAACGCGTGAGCTCACTGCAGCAAGGCGTGAGCTCACTGCAGCAACGCGTGAGCTCACTGCAGCAAGGCGTGAGCTCACTGCAGCAAGGCGTGAGCTCACTGCACAACAACGCGTGAGCTCACTGCAGCAAGGCGTGAGCTCACTGCAGCAACACGTGAGCTCACTGCAGCAAGGCGTGAGCTCACTGCAGCAACGCGTGAGCTCACTGCAGCAAGGCGTGAGCTCACTGCAGCAAGGCGTGAGCTCACTGCAGCAACGCGTGAGCTCACTGCAGCAACGCGTGAGCTCACTGCAGCAACGCGTGAGCTCACTGCAGCAAGGCGTGAGCTCACTGCAGCAACGCGTGAGCTCACTGCAGCAAGGCGTGAGCTCACTGCAGCAACGCGTGAGCTCACTGCAGCAAGGCGTGAGCTCACTGCAGCAACGCGTGAGCTCACTGCAGCAACGCGTGAGCTCACTGCAGCAAGGCGTGAGCTCAGCACTGTGAAGTGAGCTCACTGCAGCAACGCGTGAGCTCACTGCAGCAAGGCGTGAGCTCACTGCAGCAACGCGTGAGCTCACTGCAGCAACGCGTGAGCTCACTGCAGCAAGGCGTGAGCTCACTGCAGCAAGGCGTGAGCTCACTGCAGCAAGGCGTGAGCTCACTGCAGCAACGCGTGAGCTCACTGCAGCAAGGCGTGAGCTCACTGCAGCAACGCGTGAGCTCACTGCAGCAAGGCGTGAGCTCACTGCAGCAACGCGTGAGCTCACTGCAGCAAGGCGTGAGCTCACTGCAGCAACGCGTGAGCTCACTGCAGCAATGCGTGAGCTCACTGCAGCAAGGCGTGAGCTCACTGCAGCAACGCGTGAGCTCACTGCAGCAAGGCGTGAGCTCACTGCAGCAACGCGTGAGCTCACTGCAGCAAGGCGTGAGCTCACTGCAGCAAGGCGTGAGCTCACTGCAGCAACGCGTGAGCTCACTGCAGCAAGGCGTGAGCTCACTGCAGCAACGCGTGAGCTCACTGCAGCAAGGCGTGAGCTCACTGCAGCAAGGCGTGAGCTCACTGCAGCAAGGCGTGAGCTCACTGCAGCAAGGCGTGAGCTCACTGCAGCAAGGCGTGAGCTCACTGCAGCAATGCGTGAGCTCACTGCAGCAACGCGTGAGCTCACTGCAGCAAGGCGTGAGCTCACTGCAGCAAGGCGTGAGCTCACTGCAGCAAGGCGTGAGCTCACTGCAGCAAGGCGTGAGCTCACTGCAGCAACGCGTGAGCTCACTGCAGCAAGGCGTGAGCTCACTGCAGCAAGGCGTGAGCTCACTGCAGCAAGGCGTGAGCTCACTGCAGCAAGGCGTGAGCTCACTGCAGCAACGCGTGAGCTCACTGCAGCAACGCGTGAGCTCACTGCAGCAAGGCGTGAGCTCACTGCAGCAAGGCGTGAGCTCACTGCAGCAAGGCGTGAGCTCACTGCAGCAATGCGTGAGCTCACTGCAGCAACGCGTGAGCTCACTGCAGCAAGGCGTGAGCTCACTGCAGCAACGCGTGAGCTCACTGCAGCAAGGCGTGAGCTCACTGCAGCAAGGCGTGAGCTCACTGCAGCAACGCGTGAGCTCACTGCAGCAACGCGTGAGCTCACTGCAGCAACGCGTGAGCTCACTGCAGCAACGCGTGAGCTCACTGCAGCAAGGCGTGAGCTCACTGCAGCAACGCGTGAGCTCACTGCAGCAAGGCGTGAGCTCACTGCAGCAACGCGTGAGCTCACTGCAGCAAGGCGTGAGCTCACTGCAGCAAGGCGTGAGCTCACTGCAGCAAGGCGTGAGCTCACTGCAGCAACGCGTGAGCTCACTGCAGCAAGGCGTGAGCTCACTGCAGCAAGGCGTGAGCTCACTGCAGCAAGGCGTGAGCTCACTGCAGCAACGCGTGAGCTCACTGCAGCAAGGCGTGAGCTCACTGCAGCAACGCGTGAGCTCACTGCAGCAATGCGTGAGCTCACTGCAGCAAGGCGTGAGCTCACTGCAGCAAGGCGTGAGCTCACTGCAGCAAGGCGTGAGCTCACTGCAGCAAGGCGTGAGCTCACTGCAGCAAGGCGTGAGCTCACTGCAGCAACGCGTGAGCTCACTGCAGCAAGGCGTGAGCTCACTGCAGCAACGCGTGAGCTCACTGCAGCAAGGCGTGAGCTCACTGCAGCAACGCGTGAGCTCACTGCAGCAAGGCGTGAGCTCACTGCAGCAAGGCGTGAGCTCACTGCAGCAAGGCGTGAGCTCACTGCAGCAAGGCGTGAGCTCACTGCAGCAAGGCGTGAGCTCACTGCAGCAAGGCGTGAGCTCACTGCAGCAACGCGTGAGCTCACTGCAGCAAGGCGTGAGCTCACTGCAGCAAGCGTGAGCTCACTGCTCACTGCAGCAAGGCGTGAGCTCACTGCAGCAACGCGTGAGCTCACTGCAGCAACGCGTGAGCTCACTGCAGCAAGGCGTGAGCTCACTGCAGCAAGGCGTGAGCTCACTGCAGCAACGCGTGAGCTCACTGCAGCAAGGCGTGAGCTCACTGCAGCAACGCGTGAGCTCACTGCAGCAAGGCGTGAGCTCACTGCAGCAAGGCGTGAGCTCACTGCAGCAAGGCGTGAGCTCACTGCAGCAAGGCGTGAGCTCACTGCAGCAACGCGTGAGCTCACTGCAGCAACGCGTGAGCTCACTGCAGCAAGGCGTGAGCTCACTGCAGCAAGGCGTGAGCTCACTGCAGCAACGCGTGAGCTCACTGCAGCAAGGCGTGAGCTCACTGCAGCAATGCGTGAGCTCACTGCAGCAAGGCGTGAGCTCACTGCAGCAACGCGTGAGCTCACTGCAGCAAGGCGTGAGCTCACTGCAGCAAGGCGTGAGCTCACTGCAGCAAGGCGTGAGCTCACTGCAGCAAGGCGTGAGCTCACTGCAGCAACGCGTGAGCTCACTGCAGCAACGCGTGAGCTCACTGCAGCAAGGCGTGAGCTCACTGCAGCAACGCGTGAGCTCACTGCAGCAACGCGTGAGCTCACTGCAGCAATGCGTGAGCTCACTGCAGCAAGGCGTGAGCTCACTGCAGCAAGGCGTGAGCTCACTGCAGCAAGGCGTGAGCTCACTGCAGCAAGGCGTGAGCTCACTGCAGCAAGGCGTGAGCTCACTGCAGCAAGGCGTGAGCTCACTGCAGCAACGCGTGAGCTCACTGCAGCAATGCGTGAGCTCACTGCAGCAACGCGTGAGCTCACTGCAGCAAGGCGTGAGCTCACTGCAGCAAGGCGTGAGCTCACTGCAGCAACGCGTGAGCTCACTGCAGCAAGGCGTGAGCTCACTGCAGCAACGCGTGAGCTCACTGCAGCAAGGCGTGAGCTCACTGCAGCAACGCGTGAGCTCACTGCAGCAAGGCGTGAGCTCACTGCAGCAACGCGTGAGCTCACTGCAGCAAGGCGTGAGCTCACTGCAGCAACGCGTGAGCTCACTGCAGCAAGGCGTGAGCTCACTGCAGCAAGGCGTGAGCTCACTGCAGCAATGCGTGAGCTCACTGCAGCAACGCGTGAGCTCACTGCAGCAATGCGTGAGCTCACTGCAGCAAGGCGTGAGCTCACTGCAGCAACGCGTGAGCTCACTGCAGCAATGCGTGAGCTCACTGCAGCAATGCGTGAGCTCACTGCAGCAACGCGTGAGCTCACTGCAGCAACGCGTGAGCTCACTGCAGCAACGCGTGAGCTCACTGCAGCAAGGCGTGAGCTCACTGCAGCAATGCGTGAGCTCACTGCAGCAACGCGTGAGCTCACTGCAGCAACGCGTGAGCTCACTGCAGCAACGCGTGAGCTCACTGCAGCAAGGCGTGAGCTCACTGCAGCAAGGCGTGAGCTCACTGCAGCAAGGCTCACTGCAGCAACGCGTGAGCTCACTGCAGCAAGGCGTGAGCTCACTGCAGCAACGCGTGAGCTCACTGCAGCAAGGCGTGAGCTCACTGCAGCAACGCGTGAGCTCACTGCAGCAACGCGTGAGCTCACTGCAGCAACGCGTGAGCTCACTGCAGCAAGGCGTGAGCTCACTGCAGCAACGCGTGAGCTCACTGCAGCAAGGCGTGAGCTCACTGCAGCAACGCGTGAGCTCACTGCAGCAAGGCGTGAGCTCACTGCAGCAACGCGTGAGCTCACTGCAGCAAGGCGTGAGCTCACTGCAGCAAGGCGTGAGCTCACTGCAGCAACGCGTGAGCTCACTGCAGCAAGGCGTGAGCTCACTGCAGCAAGGCGTGAGCTCACTGCAGCAACGCGTGAGCTCACTGCAGCAACGCGTGAGCTCACTGCAGCAACGCGTGAGCTCACTGCAGCAAGGCGTGAGCTCACTGCAGCAACGCGTGAGCTCACTGCAGCAAGGCGTGAGCTCACTGCAGCAACGCGTGAGCTCACTGCAGCAAGGCGTGAGCTCACTGCAGCAAGGCGTGAGCTCACTGCAGCAAGGCGTGAGCTGCACGCAGCAACGCGGAGCTCACTGCAAGCAAGAGCTGCAGCACACTGCAGCGCGCTGCTGGCAGCAAGCAGCAAGCAGCTGGCTGCAATCAAGCAAGCAAAGAGCAAACAGCAACAGCAGAAAGGCGTGCAGCAACGCAGCAATGAGTGCAGCAACAGCAAAAGCGCAAGCATGAGCTCACTGCAGCAACGCGTGAGCTCACTGCAAAAAAAAGCGAGAGCTCACTGCAGCAAACGGTGAGCTCACTGCAGCAACGCGTGAGCTCACTGCAGCAAGCAAACGCTCAACTGCACGCGCAAGCAGCTGCAGCAAACCGTGAGCTCACTGGCAACAAGAGCAACACACTGCAGCAAGCGTGAGCACTCAAGGCGTGAGCTGCTCAAGCAACAACAAGACACCAGCAAAAGCCACTGCACACTGCACAATGAGTGAGCTCACTGCAGCAACGCGTGAGCTCACTGCAGCAACGCGTGAGCTCACTGCAGCAAGGCGTGAGCTCACTGCAGCAAGGCGTGAGCTCACTGCAGCAACGCGTGAGCTCACTGCAGCAAGGCGTGAGCTCACTGCAGCAAGGCGTGAGCTCACTGCAGCAACGCGTGAGCTCACTGCAGCAAGGCGTGAGCTCACTGCAGCAAGGCGTGAGCTCACTGCAGCAACGCGTGAGCTCACTGCAGCAAGGCGTGAGCTCACTGCAGCAACGCGTGAGCTCACTGCAGCAAGGCGTGAGCTCACTGCAGCAAGGCGTGAGCTCACTGCAGCAAGGCGTGAGCTCACTGCAGCAACGCGTGAGCTCACTGCAGCAAGGCGTGAGCTCACTGCAGCAACGCGTGAGCTCACTGCAGCAAGGCGTGAGCTCACTGCAGCAAGGCGTGAGCTCACTGCAGCAAGGCGTGAGCTCACTGCAGCAACGCGTGAGCTCACTGCAGCAAGGCGTGAGCTCACTGCAGCAACGCGTGAGCTCACTGCAGCAAGGCGTGAGCTCACTGCAGCAAGGCGTGAGCTCACTGCAGCAACGCGTGAGCTCACTGCAGCAAGGCGTGAGCTCACTGCAGCAAGGCGTGAGCTCACTGCAGCAAGGCGTGAGCTCACTGCAGCAAGGCGTGAGCTCACTGCAGCAACGCGTGAGCTCACTGCAGCAAGGCGTGAGCTCACTGCAGCAACGCGTGAGCTCACTGCAGCAACGCGTGAGCTCACTGCAGCAAGGCGTGAGCTCACTGCAGCAACGCGTGAGCTCACTGCAGCAAGGCGTGAGCTCACTGCAGCAAGGCGTGAGCTCACTGCAGCAACGCGTGAGCTCACTGCAGCAACGCGTGAGCTCACTGCAGCAATGCGTGAGCTCACTGCAGCAAGGCGTGAGCTCACTGCAGCAAGGCGTGAGCTCACTGCAGCAAGGCGTGAGCTCACTGCAGCAACGCGTGAGCTCACTGCAGCAAGGCGTGAGCTCACTGCAGCAAGGCGTGAGCTCACTGCAGCAACGCGTGAGCTCACTGCAGCAATGCGTGAGCTCACTGCAGCAACGCGTGAGCTCACTGCAGCAACGCGTGAGCTCACTGCAGCAAGGCGTGAGCTCACTGCAGCAACGCGTGAGCTCACTGCAGCAAGGCGTGAGCTCACTGCAGCAACGCGTGAGCTCACTGCAGCAACGCGTGAGCTCACTGCAGCAACGCGTGAGCTCACTGCAGCAAGGCGTGAGCTCACTGCAGGAACGCGTGAGCTCACTGCAGCAAGGCGTGAGCTCACTGCAGCAACGCGTGAGCTCACTGCAGCAAGGCGTGAGCTCACTGCAGCAACGCGTGAGCTCACTGCAGCAAGGCGTGAGCTCACTGCAGCAAGGCGTGAGCTCACTGCAGCAACGCGTGAGCTCACTGCAGCAACGCGTGAGCTCACTGCAGCAAGGCGTGAGCTCACTGCAGCAACGCGTGAGCTCACTGCAGCAAGGCGTGAGCTCACTGCAGCAAGGCGTGAGCTCACTGCAGCAAGGCGTGAGCTCACTGCAGCAATGCGTGAGCTCACTGCAGCAAGGCGTGAGCTCACTGCAGCAAGGCGTGAGCTCACTGCAGCAACGCGTGAGCTCACTGCAGCAAGGCGTGAGCTCACTGCAGCAACGCGTGAGCTCACTGCAGCAAGGCGTGAGCTCACTGCAGCAAGGCGTGAGCTCACTGCAGCAACGCGTGAGCTCACTGCAGCAACGCGTGAGCTCACTGCAGCAAGGCGTGAGCTCACTGCAGCAAGGCGTGAGCTCACTGCAGCAAGGCGTGAGCTCACTGCAGCAAGGCGTGAGCTCACTGCAGCAACGCGTGAGCTCACTGCAGCAAGGCGTGAGCTCACTGCAGCAAGGCGTGAGCTCACTGCAGCAAGGCGTGAGCTCACTGCAGCAAGGCGTGAGCTCACTGCAGCAAGGCGTGAGCTCACTGCAGCAACGCGTGAGCTCACTGCAGCAAGGCGTGAGCTCACTGCAGCAAGGCGTGAGCTCACTGCAGCAAGGCGTGAGCTCACTGCAGCAACGCGTGAGCTCACTGCAGCAACGCGTGAGCTCACTGCAGCAACGCGTGAGCTCACTGCAGCAAGGCGTGAGCTCACTGCAGCAACGCGTGAGCTCACTGCAGCAACGCGTGAGCTCACTGCAGCAACGCGTGAGCTCACTGCAGCAAGGCGTGAGCTCACTGCAGCAACGCGTGAGCTCACTGCAGCAAGGCGTGAGCTCACTGCAGCAAGGCGTGAGCTCACTGCAGCAACGCGTGAGCTCACTGCAGCAAGGCGTGAGCTCACTGCAGCAAGGCGTGAGCTCACTGCAGCAACGCGTGAGCTCACTGCAGCAACGCGTGAGCTCACTGCAGCAACGCGTGAGCTCACTGCAGCAATGCGTGAGCTCACTGCAGCAACGCGTGAGCTCACTGCAGCAAGGCGTGAGCTCACTGCAGCAAGGCGTGAGCTCACTGCAGCAACGCGTGAGCTCACTGCAGCAACGCGTGAGCTCACTGCAGCAAGGCGTGAGCTCACTGCAGCAAGGCGTGAGCTCACTGCAGCAATGCGTGAGCTCACTGCAGCAAGGCGTGAGCTCACTGCAGCAATGCGTGAGCTCACTGCAGCAAGGCGTGAGCTCACTGCAGCAACGCGTGAGCTCACTGCAGCAACGCGTGAGCTCACTGCAGCAAGGCGTGAGCTCACTGCAGCAAGGCGTGAGCTCACTGCAGCAAGGCGTGAGCTCACTGCAGCAAGGCGTGAGCTCACTGCAGCAACGCGTGAGCTCACTGCAGCAACGCGTGAGCTCACTGCAGCAACGCGTGAGCTCACTGCAGCAAGCGTGAGCTCACTGCAGCAAGGAAGCTCAGGCAACGCGTGAGCTCACTGCAGCAAGGCGTGAGCTCACTGCAGCAACGCGTGAGCTCACTGCAGCAAGGCGTGAGCTCACTGCAGCAACGCGTGAGCTCACTGCAGCAACGCGTGAGCTCACTGCAGCAAGGCGTGAGCTCACTGCAGCAACGCGTGAGCTCACTGCAGCAACGCGTGAGCTCACTGCAGCAAGGCGTGAGCTCACTGCAGCAACGCGTGAGCTCACTGCAGCAACGCGTGAGCTCACTGCAGCAAGGCGTGAGCTCACTGCAGCAAGGCGTGAGCTCACTGCAGCAAGGCGTGAGCTCACTGCAGCAAGGCGTGAGCTCACTGCAGCAACGCGTGAGCTCACTGCAGCAAGGCGTGAGCTCACTGCAGCAACGCGTGAGCTCACTGCAGCAAGGCGTGAGCTCACTGCAGCAACGCGTGAGCTCACTGCAGCAAGGCGTGAGCTCACTGCAGCAAGGCGTGAGCTCACTGCAGCAATGCGTGAGCTCACTGCAGCAACGCGTGAGCTCACTGCAGCAAGGCGTGAGCTCACTGCAGCAAGGCGTGAGCTCACTGCAGCAACGCGTGAGCTCACTGCAGCAAGGCGTGAGCTCACTGCAGCAAGGCGTGAGCTCACTGCAGCAAGGCGTGAGCTCACTGCAGCAAGGCGTGAGCTCACTGCAGCAAGGCGTGAGCTCACTGCAGCAACGCGTGAGCTCACTGCAGCAAGGCGTGAGCTCACTGCAGCAACGCGTGAGCTCACTGCAGCAAGGCGTGAGCTCACTGCAGCAAGGCGTGAGCTCACTGCAGCAACGCGTGAGCTCACTGCAGCAACGCGTGAGCTCACTGCAGCAAGGCGTGAGCTCACTGCAGCAAGGCGTGAGCTCACTGCAGCAAGGCGTGAGCTCACTGCAGCAAGGCGTGAGCTCACTGCAGCAACGCGTGAGCTCACTGCAGCAAGGCGTGAGCTCACTGCAGCAATGCGTGAGCTCACTGCAGCAAGGCGTGAGCTCACTGCAGCAACGCGTGAGCTCACTGCAGCAAGGCGTGAGCTCACTGCAGCAACGCGTGAGCTCACTGCAGCAATGCGTGAGCTCACTGCAGCAAGGCGTGAGCTCACTGCAGCAAGGCGTGAGCTCACTGCAGCAACGCGTGAGCTCACTGCAGCAAGGCGTGAGCTCACTGCAGCAATGCGTGAGCTCACTGCAGCAAGGCGTGAGCTCACTGCAGCAATGCGTGAGCTCACTGCAGCAACGCGTGAGCTCACTGCAGCAACGCGTGAGCTCACTGCAGCAAGGCGTGAGCTCACTGCAGCAACGCGTGAGCTCACTGCAGCAAGGCGTGAGCTCACTGCAGCAATGCGTGAGCTCACTGCAGCAACGCGTGAGCTCACTGCAGCAACGCGTGAGCTCACTGCAGCAAGGCGTGAGCTCACTGCAGCAACGCGTGAGCTCACTGCAGCAACGCGTGAGCTCACTGCAGCAACGCGTGAGCTCACTGCAGCAACGCGTGAGCTCACTGCAGCAAGGCGTGAGCTCACTGCAGCAAGGCGTGAGCTCACTGCAGCAATGCGTGAGCTCACTGCAGCAACGCGTGAGCTCACTGCAGCAAGGCGTGAGCTCACTGCAGCAAGGCGTGAGCTCACTGCAGCAAGGCGTGAGCTCACTGCAGCAAGGCGTGAGCTCACTGCAGCAAGGCGTGAGCTCACTGCAGCAATGCGTGAGCTCACTGCAGCAAGGCGTGAGCTCACTGCAGCAACGCGTGAGCTCACTGCAGCAAGGCGTGAGCTCACTGCAGCAAGGCGTGAGCTCACTGCAGCAAGGCGTGAGCTCACTGCAGCAAGGCGTGAGCTCACTGCAGCAAGGCGTGAGCTCACTGCAGCAACGCGTGAGCTCACTGCAGCAACGCGTGAGCTCACTGCAGCAACGCGTGAGCTCACTGCAGCAACGCGTGAGCTCACTGCAGCAACGCGTGAGCTCACTGCAGCAAGGCGTGAGCTCACTGCAGCAACGCGTGAGCTCACTGCAGCAAGGCGTGAGCTCACTGCAGCAACGCGTGAGCTCACTGCAGCAACGCGTGAGCTCACTGCAGCAATGCGTGAGCTCACTGCAGCAACGCGTGAGCTCACTGCAGCAACGCGTGAGCTCACTGCAGCAAGGCGTGAGCTCACTGCAGCAAGGCGTGAGCTCACTGCAGCAACGCGTGAGCTCACTGCAGCAAGGCGTGAGCTCACTGCAGCAACGCGTGAGCTCACTGCAGCAAGGCGTGAGCTCACTGCAGCAATGCGTGAGCTCACTGCAGCAACGCGTGAGCTCACTGCAGCAACGCGTGAGCTCACTGCAGCAACGCGTGAGCTCACTGCAGCAAGGCGTGAGCTCACTGCAGCAACGCGTGAGCTCACTGCAGCAACGCGTGAGCTCACTGCAGCAACGCGTGAGCTCACTGCAGCAAGGCGTGAGCTCACTGCAGCAAGGCGTGAGCTCACTGCAGCAAGGCGTGAGCTCACTGCAGTGAGCTCACTGCAGCAACGCGTGAGCTCACTGCAGCAAGGCGTGAGCTCACTGCAGCAACGCGTGAGCTCACTGCAGCAAGGCGTGAGCTCACTGCAGCAACGCGTGAGCTCACTGCAGCAACGCGTGAGCTCACTGCAGCAACGCGTGAGCTCACTGCAGCAAGGCGTGAGCTCACTGCAGCAACGCGTGAGCTCACTGCAGCAAGGCGTGAGCTCACTGCAGCAACGCGTGAGCTCACTGCAGCAAGGCGTGAGCTCACTGCAGCAATGCGTGAGCTCACTGCAGCAACGCGTGAGCTCACTGCAGCAAGGCGTGAGCTCACTGCAGCAACGCGTGAGCTCACTGCAGCAAGGCGTGAGCTCACTGCAGCAAGGCGTGAGCTCACTGCAGCACTGCAGCAACGCGTGAGCTCACTGCAGCAAGGCGTGAGCTCACTGCAGCAACGCGTGAGCTCACTGCAGCAAGGCGTGAGCTCACTGCAGCAACGCGTGAGCTCACTGCAGCAATGCGTGAGCTCACTGCAGCAACGCGTGAGCTCACTGCAGCAAGGCGTGAGCTCACTGCAGCAAGGCGTGAGCTCACTGCAGCAACGCGTGAGCTCACTGCAGCAACGCGTGAGCTCACTGCAGCAAGGCGTGAGCTCACTGCAGCAAGGCGTGAGCTCACTGCAGCAACGCGTGAGCTCACTGCAGCAAGGCGTGAGCTCACTGCAGCAAGGCGTGAGCTCACTGCAGCAATGCGTGAGCTCACTGCAGCAAGGCGTGAGCTCACTGCAGCAAGGCGTGAGCTCACTGCAGCAACGCGTGAGCTCACTGCAGCAAGGCGTGAGCTCACTGCAGCAACGCGTGAGCTCACTGCAGCAAGGCGTGAGCTCACTGCAGCAAGGCGTGAGCTCACTGCAGCAAGGCGTGAGCTCACTGCAGCAACGCGTGAGCTCACTGCAGCAATGCGTGAGCTCACTGCAGCAACGCGTGAGCTCACTGCAGCAAGGCGTGAGCTCACTGCAGCAAGGCGTGAGCTCACTGCAGCAAGGCGTGAGCTCACTGCAGCAACGCGTGAGCTCACTGCAGCAATGCGTGAGCTCACTGCAGCAAGGCGTGAGCTCACTGCAGCAAGGCGTGAGCTCACTGCAGCAACGCGTGAGCTCACTGCAGCAACGCGTGAGCTCACTGCAGCAACGCGTGAGCTCACTGCAGCAAGGCGTGAGCTCACTGCAGCAACGCGTGAGCTCACTGCAGCAAGGCGTGAGCTCACTGCAGCAAGGCGTGAGCTCACTGCAGCAAGGCGTGAGCTCACTGCAGCAACGCGTGAGCTCACTGCAGCAAGGCGTGAGCTCACTGCAGCAACGCGTGAGCTCACTGCAGCAATGCGTGAGCTCACTGCAGCAATGCGTGAGCTCACTGCAGCAAGGCGTGAGCTCACTGCAGCAACGCGTGAGCTCACTGCAGCAAGGCGTGAGCTCACTGCAGCAAGGCGTGAGCTCACTGCAGCAACGCGTGAGCTCACTGCAGCAACGCGTGAGCTCACTGCAGCAAGGCGTGAGCTCACTGCAGCAACGCGTGAGCTCACTGCAGCAAGGCGTGAGCTCACTGCAGCAAGGCGTGAGCTCACTGCAGCAATGCGTGAGCTCACTGCAGCAAGGCGTGAGCTCACTGCAGCAACGCGTGAGCTCACTGCAGCAACGCGTGAGCTCACTGCAGCAAGGCGTGAGCTCACTGCAGCAAGGCGTGAGCTCACTGCAGCAAGGCGTGAGCTCACTGCAGCAAGGCGTGAGCTCACTGCAGCAACGCGTGAGCTCACTGCAGCAAGGCGTGAGCTCACTGCAGCAAGCAACGTGAGCTCACTGCAGCAAGGCGTGAGCTCACTGCAGCAACGCGTGAGCTCACTGCAGCAAGGCGTGAGCTCACTGCAGCAAGGCGTGAGCTCACTGCAGCAAGGCGTGAGCTCACTGCAGCAAGGCGTGAGCTCACTGCAGCAACGCGTGAGCTCACTGCAGCAACGCGTGAGCTCACTGCAGCAAGGCGTGAGCTCACTGCAGCAAGGCGTGAGCTCACTGCAGCAACGCGTGAGCTCACTGCAGCAAGGCGTGAGCTCACTGCAGCAACGCGTGAGCTCACTGCAGCAAGGCGTGAGCTCACTGCAGCAAGGCGTGAGCTCACTGCAAGCAAGCGTGAGCTCACTGCAGCAACGCGTGAGCTCACTGCAGCAAGGCGTGAGCTCACTGCAGCAAGGCGTGAGCTCACTGCAGCAATGCGTGAGCTCACTGCAGCAAGGCGTGAGCTCACTGCAGCAACGCGTGAGCTCACTGCAGCAAGGCGTGAGCTCACTGCAGCAAGGCGTGAGCTCACTGCAGCAACGCGTGAGCTCACTGCAGCAACGCGTGAGCTCACTGCAGCAACGCGTGAGCTCACTGCAGCAAGGCGTGAGCTCACTGCAGCAACGCGTGAGCTCACTGCAGCAATGCGTGAGCTCACTGCAGCAACGCGTGAGCTCACTGCAGCAAGGCGTGAGCTCACTGCAGCAATGCGTGAGCTCACTGCAGCAAGGCGTGAGCTCACTGCAGCAAGGCGTGAGCTCACTGCAGCAACGCGTGAGCTCACTGCAGCAATGCGTGAGCTCACTGCAGCAACGCGTGAGCTCACTGCAGCAAGGCGTGAGCTCACTGCAGCAACGCGTGAGCTCACTGCAGCAAGGCGTGAGCTCACTGCAGCAACGCGTGAGCTCACTGCAGCAACGCGTGAGCTCACTGCAGTGAGCTCACTGCAGCAACGCGTGAGCTCACTGCAGCAAGGCGTGAGCTCACTGCAGCAACGCGTGAGCTCACTGCAGCAACGCGTGAGCTCACTGCAGCAATGCGTGAGCTCACTGCAGCAAGGCGTGAGCTCACTGCAGCAACGCGTGAGCTCACTGCAGCAAGGCGTGAGCTCACTGCAGCAACGCGTGAGCTCACTGCAGCAAGGCGTGAGCTCACTGCAGCAAGGCGTGAGCTCACTGCAGCAAGGCGTGAGCTCACTGCAGCAAGGCGTGAGCTCACTGCAGCAACGCGTGAGCTCACTGCAGCAAGGCGTGAGCTCACTGCAGCAAGGCGTGAGCTCACTGCAGCAACGCGTGAGCTCACTGCAGCAAGGCGTGAGCTCACTGCAGCAACGCGTGAGCTCACTGCAGCAAGGCGTGAGCTCACTGCAGCAAGGCGTGAGCTCACTGCAGCAAGGCGTGAGCTCACTGCAGCAAGGCGTGAGCTCACTGCAGCAACGCGTGAGCTCACTGCAGCAAGGCGTGAGCTCACTGCAGCAACGCGTGAGCTCACTGCAGCAAGGCGTGAGCTCACTGCAGCAAGGCGTGAGCTCACTGCAGCAAGGCGTGAGCTCACTGCAGCAACGCGTGAGCTCACTGCAGCAACGCGTGAGCTCACTGCAGCAAGGTGTGAGCTCACTGCAGCAAGGCGTGAGCTCACTGCAGCAACGCGTGAGCTCACTGCAGCAAGGCGTGAGCTCACTGCAGCAATGCGTGAGCTCACTGCAGCAAGGCGTGAGCTCACTGCAGCAACGCGTGAGCTCACTGCAGCAAGGCGTGAGCTCACTGCAGCAACGCGTGAGCTCACTGCAGCAAGGCGTGAGCTCACTGCAGCAAGGCGTGAGCTCACTGCAGCAAGGCGTGAGCTCACTGCAGCAAGGCGTGAGCTCACTGCAGCAACGCGTGAGCTCACTGCAGCAAGGCGTGAGCTCACTGCAGCAAGGCGTGAGCTCACTGCAGCAACGCGTGAGCTCACTGCAGCAATGCGTGAGCTCACTGCAGCAACGCGTGAGCTCACTGCAGCAACGCGTGAGCTCACTGCAGCAAGGCGTGAGCTCACTGCAGCAAGGCGTGAGCTCACTGCAGCAAGGCGTGAGCTCACTGCAGCAACGCGTGAGCTCACTGCAGCAAGGCGTGAGCTCACTGCAGCAATGCGTGAGCTCACTGCAGCAAGGCGTGAGCTCACTGCAGCAAGGCGTGAGCTCACTGCAGCAACGCGTGAGCTCACTGCAGCAACGCGTGAGCTCACTGCAGCAAGGCGTGAGCTCACTGCAGCAAGGCGTGAGCTCACTGCAGCAATGCGTGAGCTCACTGCAGCAAGGCGTGAGCTCACTGCAGCAACGCGTGAGCTCACTGCAGCAACGCGTGAGCTCACTGCAGCAACGCGTGAGCTCACTGCAGCAAGGCGTGAGCTCACTGCAGCAACGCGTGAGCTCACTGCAGCAAGGCGTGAGCTCACTGCAGCAACGCGTGAGCTCACTGCAGCAAGGCGTGAGCTCACTGCAGCAAGGCGTGAGCTCACTGCAGCAAGGCGTGAGCTCACTGCAGCAACGCGTGAGCTCACTGCAGCAAGGCGTGAGCTCACTGCAGCAACGCGTGAGCTCACTGCAGCAACGCGTGAGCTCACTGCAGCAATGCGTGAGCTCACTGCAGCAACGCGTGAGCTCACTGCAGCAACGCGTGAGCTCACTGCAGCAAGGCGTGAGCTCACTGCAGCAACGCGTGAGCTCACTGCAGCAAGGCGTGAGCTCACTGCAGCAACGCGTGAGCTCACTGCAGCAAGGCGTGAGCTCACTGCAGCAACGCGTGAGCTCACTGCAGCAAGGCGTGAGCTCACTGCAGCAACGCGTGAGCTCACTGCAGCAAGGCGTGAGCTCACTGCAGCAACGCGTGAGCTCACTGCAGCAAGGCGTGAGCTCACTGCAGCAAGGCGTGAGCTCACTGCAGCAATGCGTGAGCTCACTGCAGCAACGCGTGAGCTCACTGCAGCAAGGCGTGAGCTCACTGCAGCAACGCGTGAGCTCACTGCAGCAAGGCGTGAGCTCACTGCAGCAAGGCGTGAGCTCACTGCAGCAACGCGTGAGCTCACTGCAGCAAGGCGTGAGCTCACTGCAGCAACGCGTGAGCTCACTGCAGCAAGGCGTGAGCTCACTGCAGCAACGCGTGAGCTCACTGCAGCAATGCGTGAGCTCACTGCAGCAAGGCGTGAGCTCACTGCAGCAAGGCGTGAGCTCACTGCAGCAAGGCGTGAGCTCACTGCAGCAACGCGTGAGCTCACTGCAGCAAGGCGTGAGCTCACTGCAGCAAGGCGTGAGCTCACTGCAGCAACGCGTGAGCTCACTGCAGCAAGGCGTGAGCTCACTGCAGCAACGCGTGAGCTCACTGCAGCAATGCGTGAGCTCACTGCAGCAATGCGTGAGCTCACTGCAGCAAGGCGTGAGCTCACTGCAGCAACGCGTGAGCTCACTGCAGCAACGCGTGAGCTCACTGCAGCAAGGCGTGAGCTCACTGCAGCAAGGCGTGAGCTCACTGCAGCAACGCGTGAGCTCACTGCAGCAAGGCGTGAGCTCACTGCAGCAACGCGTGAGCTCACTGCAGCAAGGCGTGAGCTCACTGCAGCAAGGCGTGAGCTCACTGCAGCAAGGCGTGAGCTCACTGCAGCAAGGCGTGAGCTCACTGCAGCAACGCGTGAGCTCACTGCAGCAAC
Source organism: Closterium sp. Yama58-4 (assembly GCA_947470075.1). Classification (NCBI taxonomy): domain Eukaryota; kingdom Viridiplantae; phylum Streptophyta; class Zygnematophyceae; order Desmidiales; family Closteriaceae; genus Closterium; species Closterium sp. Yama58-4. Next base: position 10,307 of record CANIUD010000889.1, on the reverse strand, counting down.
GCGTGAGCTCACTGCAGCAACGCGTGAGCTCACTGCAGCAAGGCGTGAGCTCACTGCAGCAACGCGTGAGCTCACTGCAGCAAGGCGTGAGCTCACTGCAGCAACGCGTGAGCTCACTGCAGCAAGGCGTGAGCTCACTGCAGCAAGGCGTGAGCTCACTGCAGCAAGGCGTGAGCTCACTGCAGCAAGGCGTGAGCTCACTGCAGCAACGCGTGAGCTCACTGCAGCAAGGCGTGAGCTCACTGCAGCAACGCGTGAGCTCACTGCAGCAAGGCGTGAGCTCACTGCAGCAACGCGTGAGCTCACTGCAGCAAGGCGTGAGCTCACTGCAGCAACGCGTGAGCTCACTGCAGCAACGCGTGAGCTCACTGCAGCAACGCGTGAGCTCACTGCAGCAAGGCGTGAGCTCACTGCAGCAACGCGTGAGCTCACTGCAGCAACGCGTGAGCTCACTGCAGCAACGCGTGAGCTCACTGCAGCAACGCGTGAGCTCACTGCAGCAACGCGTGAGCTCACTGCAGCAAGGCGTGAGCTCACTGCAGCAAGGCGTGAGCTCACTGCAGCAACGCGTGAGCTCACTGCAGCAAGGCGTGAGCTCACTGCAGCAAGGCGTGAGCTCACTGCAGCAACGCGTGAGCTCACTGCAGCAAGGCGTGAGCTCACTGCAGCAACGCGTGAGCTCACTGCAGCAAGGCGTGAGCTCACTGCAGCAACGCGTGAGCTCACTGCAGCAAGGCGTGAGCTCACTGCAGCAAGGCGTGAGCTCACTGCAGCAAGGCGTGAGCTCACTGCAGCAAGGCGTGAGCTCACTGCAGCAACGCGTGAGCTCACTGCAGCAACGCGTGAGCTCACTGCAGCAAGGCGTGAGCTCACTGCAGCAAGGCGTGAGCTCACTGCAGCAAGGCGTGAGCTCACTGCAGCAACGCGTGAGCTCACTGCAGCAATGCGTGAGCTCACTGCAGCAACGCGTGAGCTCACTGCAGCAAGGCGTGAGCTCACTGCAGCAAGGCGTGAGCTCACTGCAGCAAGGCGTGAGCTCACTGCAGCAACGCGTGAGCTCACTGCAGCAACGCGTGAGCTCACTGCAGCAAGGCGTGAGCTCACTGCAGCAAGGCGTGAGCTCACTGCAGCAACGCGTGAGCTCACTGCAGCAAGGCGTGAGCTCACTGCAGCAACGCGTGAGCTCACTGCAGCAAGGCGTGAGCTCACTGCAGCAAGGCGTGAGCTCACTGCAGCAAGGCGTGAGCTCACTGCAGCAAGGCGTGAGCTCACTGCAGCAACGCGTGAGCTCACTGCAGCAACGCGTGAGCTCACTGCAGCAAGGCGTGAGCTCACTGCAGCAATGCGTGAGCTCACTGCAGCAAGGCGTGAGCTCACTGCAGCAAGGCGTGAGCTCACTGCAGCAACGCGTGAGCTCACTGCAGCAAGGCGTGAGCTCACTGCAGCAACGCGTGAGCTCACTGCAGCAAGGCGTGAGCTCACTGCAGCAACGCGTGAGCTCACTGCAGCAACGCGTGAGCTCACTGCAGCAAGGCGTGAGCTCACTGCAGCAACGCGTGAGCTCACTGCAGCAAGGCGTGAGCTCACTGCAGCAACGCGTGAGCTCACTGCAGCAACGCGTGAGCTCACTGCAGCAACGCGTGAGCTCACTGCAGCAACGCGTGAGCTCACTGCAGCAAGGCGTGAGCTCACTGCAGCAAGGCGTGAGCTCACTGCAGCAACGCGTGAGCTCACTGCAGCAACGCGTGAGCTCACTGCAGCAAGGCGTGAGCTCACTGCAGCAAGGCGTGAGCTCACTGCAGCAACGCGTGAGCTCACTGCAGCAAGGCGTGAGCTCACTGCAGTGAGCTCACTGCAGCAACGCGTGAGCTCACTGCAGCAAGGCGTGAGCTCACTGCAGCAACGCGTGAGCTCACTGCAGCAAGGCGTGAGCTCACTGCAGCAACGCGTGAGCTCACTGCAGCAACGCGTGAGCTCACTGCAGCAACGCGTGAGCTCACTGCAGCAAGGCGTGAGCTCACTGCAGCAAGGCGTGAGCTCACTGCAGCAAGGCGTGAGCTCACTGCAGCAACGCGTGAGCTCACTGCAGCAAGGCGTGAGCTCACTGCAGCAACGCGTGAGCTCACTGCAGCAAGGCGTGAGCTCACTGCAGCAAGGCGTGAGCTCACTGCAGCAACGCGTGAGCTCACTGCAGCAAGGCGTGAGCTCACTGCAGCAAGGCGTGAGCTCACTGCAGCAAGGCGTGAGCTCACTGCAGCAAGGCGTGAGCTCACTGCAGCAATGCGTGAGCTCACTGCAGCAAGGCGTGAGCTCACTGCAGCAAGGCGTGAGCTCACTGCAGCAACGCGTGAGCTCACTGCAGCAAGGCGTGAGCTCACTGCAGCAACGCGTGAGCTCACTGCAGCAAGGCGTGAGCTCACTGCAGCAAGGCGTGAGCTCACTGCAGCAAGGCGTGAGCTCACTGCAGCAAGGCGTGAGCTCACTGCAGCAACGCGTGAGCTCACTGCAGCAAGGCGTGAGCTCACTGCAGCAAGGCGTGAGCTCACTGCAGCAAGGCGTGAGCTCACTGCAGCAAGGCGTGAGCTCACTGCAGCAAGGCGTGAGCTCACTGCAGCAAGGCGTGAGCTCACTGCAGCAACGCGTGAGCTCACTGCAGCAAGGCGTGAGCTCACTGCAGCAAGGCGTGAGCTCACTGCAGCAAGGCGTGAGCTCACTGCAGCAAGGCGTGAGCTCACTGCAGCAACGCGTGAGCTCACTGCAGCAATGCGTGAGCTCACTGCAGCAAGGCGTGAGCTCACTGCAGCAATGCGTGAGCTCACTGCAGCAAGGCGTGAGCTCACTGCAGCAAGGCGTGAGCTCACTGCAGCAACGCGTGAGCTCACTGCAGCAAGGCGTGAGCTCACTGCAGCAAGGCGTGAGCTCACTGCAGCAAGGCGTGAGCTCACTGCAGCAAGGCGTGAGCTCACTGCAGCAACGCGTGAGCTCACTGCAGCAAGGCGTGAGCTCACTGCAGCAAGGCGTGAGCTCACTGCAGCAACGCGTGAGCTCACTGCAGCAAGGCGTGAGCTCACTGCAGCAACGCGTGAGCTCACTGCAGCAAGGCGTGAGCTCACTGCAGCAACGCGTGAGCTCACTGCAGCAAGGCGTGAGCTCACTGCAGCAACGCGTGAGCTCACTGCAGCAACGCGTGAGCTCACTGCAGCAAGGCGTGAGCTCACTGCAGCAACGCGTGAGCTCACTGCAGCAAGGCGTGAGCTCACTGCAGCAATGCGTGAGCTCACTGCAGCAATGCGTGAGCTCACTGCAGCAAGGCGTGAGCTCACTGCAGCAACGCGTGAGCTCACTGCAGCAACGCGTGAGCTCACTGCAGCAAGGCGTGAGCTCACTGCAGCAATGCGTGAGCTCACTGCAGCAAGGCGTGAGCTCACTGCAGCAAGGCGTGAGCTCACTGCAGCAAGGCGTGAGCTCACTGCAGCAACGCGTGAGCTCACTGCAGCAAGGCGTGAGCTCACTGCAGCAAGGCGTGAGCTCACTGCAGCAAGGCGTGAGCTCACTGCAGCAAGGCGTGAGCTCACTGCAGCAAGGCGTGAGCTCACTGCAGCAAGGCGTGAGCTCACTGCAGCAAGGCGTGAGCTCACTGCAGCAACGCGTGAGCTCACTGCAGCAATGCGTGAGCTCACTGCAGCAACGCGTGAGCTCACTGCAGCAAGGCGTGAGCTCACTGCAGCAAGGCGTGAGCTCACTGCAGCAACGCGTGAGCTCACTGCAGCAACGCGTGAGCTCACTGCAGCAACGCGTGAGCTCACTGCAGCAAGGCGTGAGCTCACTGCAGCAAGGCGTGAGCTCACTGCAGCAACGCGTGAGCTCACTGCAGCAATGCGTGAGCTCACTGCAGCAAGGCGTGAGCTCACTGCAGCAACGCGTGAGCTCACTGCAGCAAGGCGTGAGCTCACTGCAGCAACGCGTGAGCTCACTGCAGCAACGCGTGAGCTCACTGCAGCAACGCGTGAGCTCACTGCAGCAAGGCGTGAGCTCACTGCAGCAAGGCGTGAGCTCACTGCAGCAACGCGTGAGCTCACTGCAGCAAGGCGTGAGCTCACTGCAGTGAGCTCACTGCAGCAACGCGTGAGCTCACTGCAGCAAGGCGTGAGCTCACTGCAGCAACGCGTGAGCTCACTGCAGCAACGCGTGAGCTCACTGCAGCAATGCGTGAGCTCACTGCAGCAACGCGTGAGCTCACTGCAGCAAGGCGTGAGCTCACTGCAGCAACGCGTGAGCTCACTGCAGCAAGGCGTGAGCTCACTGCAGCAACGCGTGAGCTCACTGCAGCAAGGCGTGAGCTCACTGCAGCAAGGCGTGAGCTCACTGCAGCAAGGCGTGAGCTCACTGCAGCAAGGCGTGAGCTCACTGCAGCAACGCGTGAGCTCACTGCAGCAATGCGTGAGCTCACTGCAGCAAGGCGTGAGCTCACTGCAGCAAGGCGTGAGCTCACTGCAGCAAGGCGTGAGCTCACTGCAGCAACGCGTGAGCTCACTGCAGCAAGGCGTGAGCTCACTGCAGCAACGCGTGAGCTCACTGCAGCAAGGCGTGAGCTCACTGCAGCAAGGCGTGAGCTCACTGCAGCAACGCGTGAGCTCACTGCAGCAAGGCGTGAGCTCACTGCAGCAACGCGTGAGCTCACTGCAGCAAGGCGTGAGCTCACTGCAGCAAGGCGTGAGCTCACTGCAGCAAGGCGTGAGCTCACTGCAGCAAGGCGTGAGCTCACTGCAGCAACGCGTGAGCTCACTGCAGCAACGCGTGAGCTCACTGCAGCAAGGCGTGAGCTCACTGCAGCAAGGCGTGAGCTCACTGCAGCAAGGCGTGAGCTCACTGCAGCAACGCGTGAGCTCACTGCAGCAAGGCGTGAGCTCACTGCAGCAAGGCGTGAGCTCACTGCAGCAAGGCGTGAGCTCACTGCAGCAAGGCGTGAGCTCACTGCAGCAAGGCGTGAGCTCACTGCAGCAAGGCGTGAGCTCACTGCAGCAAGGCGTGAGCTCACTGCAGCAACGCGTGAGCTCACTGCAGCAAGGCGTGAGCTCACTGCAGCAACGCGTGAGCTCACTGCAGCAACGCGTGAGCTCACTGCAGCAAGGCGTGAGCTCACTGCAGCAAGGCGTGAGCTCACTGCAGCAACGCGTGAGCTCACTGCAGCAATGCGTGAGCTCACTGCAGCAAGGCGTGAGCTCACTGCAGCAACGCGTGAGCTCACTGCAGCAAGGCGTGAGCTCACTGCAGCAAGGCGTGAGCTCACTGCAGCAACGCGTGAGCTCACTGCAGCAAGGCGTGAGCTCACTGCAGCAACGCGTGAGCTCACTGCAGCAAGGCGTGAGCTCACTGCAGCAAGGCGTGAGCTCACTGCAGCAACGCGTGAGCTCACTGCAGCAAGGCGTGAGCTCACTGCAGCAACGCGTGAGCTCACTGCAGCAAGGCGTGAGCTCACTGCAGCAATGCGTGAGCTCACTGCAGCAAGGCGTGAGCTCACTGCAGCAAGGCGTGAGCTCACTGCAGCAAGGCGTGAGCTCACTGCAGCAACGCGTGAGCTCACTGCAGCAACGCGTGAGCTCACTGCAGCAACGCGTGAGCTCACTGCAGCAATGCGTGAGCTCACTGCAGCAACGCGTGAGCTCACTGCAGCAACGCGTGAGCTCACTGCAGCAAGGCGTGAGCTCACTGCAGCAAGGCGTGAGCTCACTGCAGCAAGGCGTGAGCTCACTGCAGCAAGGCGTGAGCTCACTGCAGCAACGCGTGAGCTCACTGCAGCAACGCGTGAGCTCACTGCAGCAAGGCGTGAGCTCACTGCAGCAAGGCGTGAGCTCACTGCAGCAAGGCGTGAGCTCACTGCAGCAAGGCGTGAGCTCACTGCAGCAACGCGTGAGCTCACTGCAGCAACGCGTGAGCTCACTGCAGCAAGGCGTGAGCTCACTGCAGCAACGCGTGAGCTCACTGCAGCAAGGCGTGAGCTCACTGCAGCAACGCGTGAGCTCACTGCAGCAACGCGTGAGCTCACTGCAGCAAGGCGTGAGCTCACTGCAGCAACGCGTGAGCTCACTGCAGCAAGGCGTGAGCTCACTGCAGCAAGGCGTGAGCTCACTGCAGCAACGCGTGAGCTCACTGCAGCAAGGCGTGAGCTCACTGCAGCAAGGCGTGAGCTCACTGCAGCAAGGCGTGAGCTCACTGCAGCAAGGCGTGAGCTCACTGCAGCAATGCGTGAGCTCACTGCAGCAACGCGTGAGCTCACTGCAGCAAGGCGTGAGCTCACTGCAGCAAGGCGTGAGCTCACTGCAGCAAGGCGTGAGCTCACTGCAGCAACGCGTGAGCTCACTGCAGCAACGCGTGAGCTCACTGCAGCAAGGCGTGAGCTCACTGCAGCAACGCGTGAGCTCACTGCAGCAAGGCGTGAGCTCACTGCAGCAACGCGTGAGCTCACTGCAGCAATGCGTGAGCTCACTGCAGCAAGGCGTGAGCTCACTGCAGCAACGCGTGAGCTCACTGCAGCAAGGCGTGAGCTCACTGCAGCAACGCGTGAGCTCACTGCAGCAACGCGTGAGCTCACTGCAGCAACGCGTGAGCTCACTGCAGCAACGCGTGAGCTCACTGCAGCAAGGCGTGAGCTCACTGCAGCAAGGCGTGAGCTCACTGCAGCAAGGCGTGAGCTCACTGCAGCAACGCGTGAGCTCACTGCAGCAAGGCGTGAGCTCACTGCAGCAAGGCGTGAGCTCACTGCAGCAACGCGTGAGCTCACTGCAGCAAGGCGTGAGCTCACTGCAGCAATGCGTGAGCTCACTGCAGCAACGCGTGAGCTCACTGCAGCAAGGCGTGAGCTCACTGCAGCAACGCGTGAGCTCACTGCAGCAATGCGTGAGCTCACTGCAGCAACGCGTGAGCTCACTGCAGCAACGCGTGAGCTCACTGCAGCAACGCGTGAGCTCACTGCAGCAAGGCGTGAGCTCACTGCAGCAACGCGTGAGCTCACTGCAGCAAGGCGTGAGCTCACTGCAGCAACGCGTGAGCTCACTGCAGCAAGGCGTGAGCTCACTGCAGCAAGGCGTGAGCTCACTGCAGCAAGGCGTGAGCTCACTGCAGCAAGGCGTGAGCTCACTGCAGCAACGCGTGAGCTCACTGCAGCAAGGCGTGAGCTCACTGCAGCAAGGCGTGAGCTCACTGCAGCAAGGCGTGAGCTCACTGCAGCAAGGCGTGAGCTCACTGCAGCAACGCGTGAGCTCACTGCAGCAAGGCGTGAGCTCACTGCAGCAAGGCGTGAGCTCACTGCAGCAACGCGTGAGCTCACTGCAGCAAGGCGTGAGCTCACTGCAGCAACGCGTGAGCTCACTGCAGCAAGGCGTGAGCTCACTGCAGCAAGGCGTGAGCTCACTGCAGCAATGCGTGAGCTCACTGCAGCAAGGCGTGAGCTCACTGCAGCAACGCGTGAGCTCACTGCAGCAAGGCGTGAGCTCACTGCAGCAACGCGTGAGCTCACTGCAGCAAGGCGTGAGCTCACTGCAGCAAGGCGTGAGCTCACTGCAGCAAGGCGTGAGCTCACTGCAGCAAGGCGTGAGCTCACTGCAGCAATGCGTGAGCTCACTGCAGCAAGGCGTGAGCTCACTGCAGCAAGGCGTGAGCTCACTGCAGCAACGCGTGAGCTCACTGCAGCAAGGCGTGAGCTCACTGCAGCAACGCGTGAGCTCACTGCAGCAAGGCGTGAGCTCACTGCAGCAAGGCGTGAGCTCACTGCAGCAATGCGTGAGCTCACTGCAGCAAGGCGTGAGCTCACTGCAGCAACGCGTGAGCTCACTGCAGCAACGCGTGAGCTCACTGCAGCAAGGCGTGAGCTCACTGCAGCAACGCGTGAGCTCACTGCAGCAAGGCGTGAGCTCACTGCAGCAAGGCGTGAGCTCACTGCAGCAACGCGTGAGCTCACTGCAGCAAGGCGTGAGCTCACTGCAGCAAGGCGTGAGCTCACTGCAGCAACGCGTGAGCTCACTGCAGCAAGGCGTGAGCTCACTGCAGCAACGCGTGAGCTCACTGCAGCAAGGCGTGAGCTCACTGCAGCAAGGCGTGAGCTCACTGCAGCAAGGCGTGAGCTCACTGCAGCAACGCGTGAGCTCACTGCAGCAAGGCGTGAGCTCACTGCAGCAAGGCGTGAGCTCACTGCAGCAACGCGTGAGCTCACTGCAGCAAGGCGTGAGCTCACTGCAGCAAGGCGTGAGCTCACTGCAGCAACGCGTGAGCTCACTGCAGCAAGGCGTGAGCTCACTGCAGCAAGGCGTGAGCTCACTGCAGCAAGGCGTGAGCTCACTGCAGCAAGGCGTGAGCTCACTGCAGCAACGCGTGAGCTCACTGCAGCAACGCGTGAGCTCACTGCAGCAAGGCGTGAGCTCACTGCAGCAACGCGTGAGCTCACTGCAGCAAGGCGTGAGCTCACTGCAGCAACGCGTGAGCTCACTGCAGCAAGGCGTGAGCTCACTGCAGCAAGGCGTGAGCTCACTGCAGCAATGCGTGAGCTCACTGCAGCAACGCGTGAGCTCACTGCAGCAACGCGTGAGCTCACTGCAGCAAGGCGTGAGCTCACTGCAGCAACGCGTGAGCTCACTGCAGCAAGGCGTGAGCTCACTGCAGCAAGGCGTGAGCTCACTGCAGCAACGCGTGAGCTCACTGCAGCAAGGCGTGAGCTCACTGCAGCAACGCGTGAGCTCACTGCAGCAAGGCGTGAGCTCACTGCAGCAAGGCGTGAGCTCACTGCAGCAAGGCGTGAGCTCACTGCAGCAATGCGTGAGCTCACTGCAGCAACGCGTGAGCTCACTGCAGCAAGGCGTGAGCTCACTGCAGCAAGGCGTGAGCTCACTGCAGCAACGCGTGAGCTCACTGCAGCAAGGCGTGAGCTCACTGCAGCAAGGCGTGAGCTCACTGCAGCAACGCGTGAGCTCACTGCAGCAACGCGTGAGCTCACTGCAGCAAGGCGTGAGCTCACTGCAGCAAGGCGTGAGCTCACTGCAGCAACGCGTGAGCTCACTGCAGCAAGGCGTGAGCTCACTGCAGCAAGGCGTGAGCTCACTGCAGCAACGCGTGAGCTCACTGCAGCAAGGCGTGAGCTCACTGCAGCAAGGCGTGAGCTCACTGCAGCAACGCGTGAGCTCACTGCAGCAACGCGTGAGCTCACTGCAGCAACGCGTGAGCTCACTGCAGCAAGGCGTGAGCTCACTGCAGCAAGGCGTGAGCTCACTGCAGCAAGGCGTGAGCTCACTGCAGCAAGGCGTGAGCTCACTGCAGCAACGCGTGAGCTCACTGCAGCAAGGCGTGAGCTCACTGCAGCAATGCGTGAGCTCACTGCAGCAACGCGTGAGCTCACTGCAGCAAGGCGTGAGCTCACTGCAGCAAGGCGTGAGCTCACTGCAGCAACGCGTGAGCTCACTGCAGCAACGCGTGAGCTCACTGCAGCAAGGCGTGAGCTCACTGCAGCAAGGCGTGAGCTCACTGCAGCAAGGCGTGAGCTCACTGCAGCAACGCGTGAGCTCACTGCAGCAAGGCGTGAGCTCACTGCAGCAAGGCGTGAGCTCACTGCAGCAACGCGTGAGCTCACTGCAGCAAGGCGTGAGCTCACTGCAGCAACGCGTGAGCTCACTGCAGCAACGCGTGAGCTCACTGCAGCAACGCGTGAGCTCATTGCAGCAAGGCGTGAGCTCACTGCAGCAACGCGTGAGCTCACTGCAGCAAGGCGTGAGCTCACTGCAGCAACGCGTGAGCTCACTGCAGCAACGCGTGAGCTCACTGCAGCAACGCGTGAGCTCACTGCAGCAACGCGTGAGCTCACTGCAGCAAGGCGTGAGCTCACTGCAGCAAGGCGTGAGCTCACTGCAGCAAGGTGTGAGCTCACTGCAGCAACGCGTGAGCTCACTGCAGCAAGGCGTGAGCTCACTGCAGCAAGGCGTGAGCTCACTGCAGCAACGCGTGAGCTCACTGCAGCAACGCGTGAGCTCACTGCAGCAAGGCGTGAGCTCACTGCAGCAACGCGTGAGCTCACTGCAGCAAGGCGTGAGCTCACTGCAGCAAGGCGTGAGCTCACTGCAGCAAGGTGTGAGCTCACTGCAGCAACGCGTGAGCTCACTGCAGCAAGGCGTGAGCTCACTGCAGCAAGGCGTGAGCTCACTGCAGCAAGGCGTGAGCTCACTGCAGCAAGGCGTGAGCTCACTGCAGCAACGCGTGAGAGCTCACTGCAGCAAGGCGTGAGCTCACTGCAGCAAGGCGTGAGCTCACTGCAGCAACGCGTGAGG